>CM041778.1:363849189-364301253 GCA_023374045.1 Limonium bicolor
TGATACGGTGGACCAAAGTGGTCTAGGTTTCAGAGAAGTGGAAAAATTCAACAAAGCCCTGTTGGTTAAACAGCTTTGGAGGTTACTTACGGATCAGGGGTCACTGGTAGCTCAAGGTATGAAACATCTTTATTACCCGTATGATTCCATTAGAGAGTGCCAGCCTTCCAATAAAGGCAGCCATATCTGGAAGTCTATTTCCTTCATGATGCATCTGCTCAGAGATGGTGCCCATCTTCAGGCTAACCCTAGGGCGGGGTCTCCCATGGCTTCGACTCAAGAGATGGTTAGTAGGAATAATTGGATTTGGATTCTCTCCAAAGATAAAAAGTTTTCGGTTAAATCGGCCTATAACTTTTTGATGGAGATAGCAAGCGGTGATAGTTCTTCTAGCCATTATCCGTTCATTGGGAAAGTTAGGAACAAGATCAGTTCTTCTCTCTGTTGCCCAAGAGTGAAACTTAATCTTTGGAAGTTTTTGACGAATATTATCCCATGTCAGGATAACCTGGCTAGGAGGATTGGAGGTGATTCTAAGTGTTTCTTTTGTGGAGACAAGGACGATCTAACTCACTGTTTCTTCCACTATTGTCCAGTGAGTGATATTTGGAAGGAGTTGATTGATGTTAATGGTGTTCCAAAGAACGTGGAGGGGATGATTGATTGGTTCTTTCGAATGACTAATAGTTGGAGTGCAAAGAAGCTCTCCCTCATTGCCAACAAACTCTGGATTATTTATGCATCGAGGAACAGAATCAAGCACAAAGCTTTTGTGGTGGAAAGAAGTAGAGGTTAACAGTTTGTTTACAGAAGCCTATATGCTGGTTATGAAGGCCTCTCCTTCCCTTACTCCCCAAAGATTGTGGTCGCCACCGCCCAGGGGCTTCTTCAAAATTTGCACAGGTATGCATGCTAGTCGGTATGGTGATCGGATTATAGGGGGCATTATACGTAATGCTCAGGGCATGCCAATTGTAGCTTTCAATCGAAGAATTTCTAGCACTATAAAAGTGCAGGTTGCTGATATCAAAGCAAAATGAATTGCTATAGAGCTTGCTATCTCGGTGGGTAGCCACAGCATTTGCTTTGTCAGTGGAAAAACATTTCGAGGATGTCCTAAATCTGGGAGTCATGAGAAGGGAGATTGTGAGTTTGGAAGATATTTCAAAGATTAGAGAATTAGTGCCAAAGTTCTCTAGTATTGTAAGGGGAGACAATAATGTGTATGAGAATTACCCTGTTAGATTGATTTGTAATATGGGTAATCATCATTTTGATAATTCGCTAATCTGGGTGGGGGAACTTATACCCCCTAGCATAGCTATGGCATGTAATTTAGATCTGGACCTTGTAGGACAAGAGAGTGTTAGCTCTATTGGTTCCGTAAGCTGATCTTTGGGTTTTAATATATGGTGATCTCAGTTTACTTAAAAAAACAAGAATATATAAATGTGAATAATAATTATGGGCAACCTGATTATCAACCCACCGAGAAACAAAAGAAGACATGTATCCAAGCCTTCATATCTTCACATAAAGGGTAGACACCTCAACACGACTTCGGAAGATGTTGTGCCATGCCTAGATTCCCACGTCAAATCCACCTAAGAGCACCAACAACTCTCCAATATATAAAAGAAAAGGTTAATGATTACGTGAAGGAGAGACATATGGGTATGGTTCCTTAGTTAAGGATTACAGAGAGATGGTTCCTTAACTTAGATTGTGAGGGAGAGAATAAAATGGTGTGTTAGAATTAATGCTAAATACGTTGAGTTGCTTTTGTGAAGTTATTTGGTTTCATCTTTCAATAAATATATTATTTATAAAGAGTTTCACGGAAGTTGAAGATGCATTATTGAGGGCATTTATGCGGGCAAATCAATGACGTCTAAAGCATTGGTTTTATAACATTATGAGAAGAGTTATAAGGAAGTTAAATCCTTGAAATAAGAAGTTAAACTTCTGGCTTTCTAGATACCCGAGTGTTAGTTGTTCCGAGATGTTAATGGAGTGTGTTAATTAAGTTGTAACTGTTGTAACCGTTGTAACTTATGAGCCATTATGTGGTTGTTGTTACATGGTTAATGTTGGGGATAAGTGAAGGGTTTGGATCTAGCACTATAAGTATATGTAGTAACCCGTAGCTTAAGGATTATCCCAACTTGTGGGGACATCCAAGGGAGTCAAGGGTGGTTCTGCGGGAACTCAAAGGACTCGTATAAAAACACCAAGGGAAACACAGGAAACACGGATTGATGAGTTGGTTGGGCAATCCTCATGTAAACTTATAATCCTCATTCTTTTAATAAAAGTTGTTCTATCTCCTCCTATAGACGTAGGTCATGTTTGGACCGAACCACGTAATAACCTTGTGTCACTATTTTATCATTACATTATCTTGTGATTGGGAAATGGGCCTGAAATCCTAACATGATAGTAGTATATTGTGAATGGATTCAACCTTCATCCTTGTGGGTGCTCTACGAGAAGGTAGTGGGATGCAGGTTGGCATGACAGAGCAGAAAAGTAGTCCCTCTTAACCGTGTATTCCCTAGACACCCACTGATGCTAACTAAATGTTAGAGTAAATTACTCAGAACCCCCTTGAGGATTTAGGATATTACAATTAATCCCCTTGTTTTATCATAATTACTGGTAACCACCTCGAGGTTAAGGTATCTTTGACTATGAGCCCCCGAACTATAACTCTGTTATCAGGAAGTTAACTACAAGTTGACCTATCAGCTTAATCACATTAATAATGTTAGACTGGACAAAAACACTACTTAATCAGCATTGTTATTTTCCTAAAAATGTCAACCCAGCCTCGAAAATGCATCTAAAGTGGGATGAGAGAGAGTTAGGCGATGTTGAATAAGCAGTTTTGTTGTCCATCGTGGCATTATTATTAAGTTAATAGATCAACACTTAGTTAACTTTATGATAACAGAGTTATAGGTCGGGGCTCATATCAAAGATACCTTAACCTTGAGGTGGTTACCAATAATTATGATAAACACAAGGGGGTTAACTGTAATATCCTAAATCCTCAAGGGGGTTTTGAGTAATTTACTCTAAATGTTACTTCTTTTGGTATTGAATTCATATGGTTTTATATAATGACAAAGAAATTAGGCATTAAAATTGAAAAAAGTATTTTAACTATAAAGCTTAAATACAATTGTGCGCGACTTTACTTTGCAATCTTTATTAAACTAAATCATTTCTAATCACTTAAAAGTTACCTTATAACATTTACTTGTGTTAAAAAAAAAGATTGAAACTTATAACATTTACTTGTGTTAAAAAAAATTAGCGGGACAATTTAAATCCATCACCGGTCACAATGCAAAAAACTTAATTAACCGGGTTCACGCCAGGAATATGACAATTGTTAGTTCCATTGGGCCGACTTGTAGTGTCCTGGGCCCTATTTTTTGGGGCTGGTATGGATCTGCTTTATTCATGTTTTACTTATCAGTTTAATTTTTTTAACATATTTTGATGAGTACATGTAAATTTTAAACATAGAATATAAATCATATAAAAAATTGTATTCTCTCTTGTTCTTCATAGACAAATTTTAGGTATTGTCATATTTTTCAAAATATTATTTTTCATATTTATCGCTTATTGATTTCCCCACAAGATGCTCACAAAGTCATCTATTCTCCACAGAAAAATAAAGATAAAATAGTCTAAAAATTTTCTCTTAAATTTTTATGTGTTGAGGTAGAAAATCATCTATTAAAAATAGAAAGGAAATATATTAATAAATTAGATCAGCTGAACTTATTCAAGAGTTCAAAATTTGTGCTACACCCAATTTTTTAAGCTTGGGCCTATCAGACTTTTTCTAATTGTATTGGTTGTGGAATCATTTAGAATCGCGCGCTGTTGACCCAAAAAAAAAATGTGAGTAAATATTTGATAAACCCTAGAATCATTATATGAGAGTGTTTAAGTCTTTCACATACACTACTACAATGTTGCTCTTTTGGGGCAATTTTCAGATTATCAAATAGTGCAACTAAGAAGTTGCACAAAAACGTTACAGCAAATAAAGCAATTTAGCATTGCACTACTTGAACATAGCAAAAGGTGCGAGTGTAAATTTTGCACTAATTGATAACATCAATTAGAGCAAATATATGTGTTGCCCTACTTGGTAATGCAGGGACACAACCACAACGATTAAACAGGGCAAAAGGAAATTTTGCTCTAATATATGTACCATCAATTGGTGCAACATTATCTCGCACTAACAGACCTTACTAAATAGGGTGAAATAAATTTTTGCTCTAATATATTACCATCAGTTGGTGCAAAATTATAACTCGCACTAACAGATTTGATCAACTGGTGCACTTTTACACTTTGCTCTATTGGTGAAGTAGGTTAGATTAAACAGGGCAAAATAAATTTTTGCTCTAATATATGTACTACCAATTGGTGCAACATTATAACTTGCACTAACAGACCTATCAAACAGTGCACTTTTCCACTTCACTCTAACAACAAAGTTATTCTATAGGTGCACTCTTGTCGTCGCCCTATTTGATAGCATCAAATAGTGCAAAATTTTTTATTGCACCATTAGTGCTTAGTATATAAATATTTAACATTTGTCCATAGGTGCGAAAGTTTACTTTGCTCTATTAGAAATATTAGTTAGTGCACAATATAAACTTGCACTACTTATGCCATCAAATAGTGCTTCTCTTATTCGCCCCGTTAGTGGGTAGGTTATGTAATTCCCACTGTTAATTTCTGAGTTCTCTTCAATACTTCTTGAGATTGTCCTTGGTCTTCCCCATCTTCCTACGTCTTCTTCAATTCTTATTCGCCCCGTTCAACTTCCTCTGTTCCCCATCATCACTATCTCCATGTTAATCTGTGTTGTTCTCTACGATCAATTCTTCGTCCCGATCTCGCGACGGATCTCCAAAAACCCTAGAGGTGTCACTCTCCTCCAACGAATGGGGATCGGTCTCGCAATCCACGTCCTCAACATGACCATCGCTTCAATGACCGAATGATTTAGGCTTAATGTCACCGCAAGTCACGGATTAATCGACATCGGTGGACAAGTGCCTCTGTCAATTTTTGTTTTACTACTGCAGTTTGCTTTGATAGGGATGGCTGACGCATATATTGAAGTAGCAAAGATAGAGTTTTTCCATGACCAGGCGTCTTAGGGGATGAAGAGTTTGGGTACTTCCTAGACTACACAGTTAGATACCCTCTCTTCACAGTTTGGACTATTTCAAGTGAATTTGCATTCCTCCCTTGGACAGGAAGAGTGCGGGGAGGAAATTGGCATTTATTTTAAGATAGCAAGCAGTTCTTCTCTTCAGTGAGACGTCGGAAAAAAACATCGATAATCTGATTTCACATCGTTTTATGTTTTGTAGTATCTATTTTCACTGAAACATCAGGAGATTTCAGGCTACCGGGGTTGTAGAGGATGAGCAGCAAGAAGGGGCTTCTCAAGGTCAGAGTTAAAAGAGGGATCAAACTTGCGGTTCGTGATGCTCTGAGCCGTGATCCTTACGCTGTTGTAACCACGGGTACACAGGTTCGTCTCTCGATCTCCCTGTATTTCATTCTGGTTTTCTGCTGCCCCATGCATGGACCTTTTGCAGCTCTTTATATATGTTAGGATTGTTTGTTATGAGAATATCCGGAGAGTTGGGATAATCTGTTAGTATATAATCTCTAAAATTCCTAATTTCAAAGGTATCGTTTATGCCGTTTTATTCCTGTTATCGTCCCATGTATGTATATATACTGGTGTGAATTTCCTTGTTTTTCGATATAAACCCCCCAAGAAAAATTCAGATGTTGTGGCACAAGTAGCCAGAGCTTTATCCAACATTGCAAAATCTGAACCGAGGGGAACCGGTAATATACTTAAACTTATCTTCTTTCCTTCTACCAGTTATAACAGTAGACGTTTTGTTTCTTCTGTTACACCAGGAGGCAAACAATAATCACTATAAGTAGTACCGTAGTAGCCCTGCTGTTTAGGAATCAAAAGATAAAAAGAAAAACAGCTGTTGTTTAGGAATCTTTCTATAAGTGTTCTTACTGAATTGATAACACCTTTGTGATGTTGTGAATGCCTCTGATCTTCAAGAATGCAGGTACATGTATTTGATAAAGTACGTATCTGGATACATTTTCTAATACTTATACAGTTGAAAAAATTGTGTTTTCGTTCTTATATTCTTACTCATAATTGTTGCATTGTCCAACCAACTTTTCAGGAAAAAACAAGGTATATTTCCTCTATCCCAATAGGAATTCAGCACCAATGTCGGTTCAGGATTACTTCTCTCAAGATGCTCCACAAATAGCAGATTGCTTGTCAGAAACAGTAAGTAAACTAAACTCTTAGTGGTCTTCAGAAACAATCTCTGGTTTGCGCTAACATTTAAAATACCAGTATCCATCGTGAAGTGTTTTTGCTATAACTTGCACTTTATTGAGTAGGAAAATTCAAATGATCATCTCAACTTTGTCCTTATCGATGGAACCTGGAACAACTCTGCTGCAATGTTTGTGCGGTTGAAGGTAGAACTTTGATGATATTTTTTGTTACCCGAAAAAAAGGAATGTTTCTCCCCTGAAAACTACTTATTTGCATTCTTTCAAGTGCTGAATCGAAACCTATATTTCAGCGTTTAATTTTTCTAAATAGCTGCGAACCAATTTCATTACATACAAAAGATGGTCATTCCTGTTTTTAGGATCGAGCCAAGTTAGTTTGGGGAGAGGATGACCTTTCTTGCATATCACTCTTAGCCGGTGCTTCTGCAATGCATAAACTCAGGTAACCCAATGCTTTTCTAATTCAGAAACCTTTTATTTTGTAGATATATATATGTATCGTCTTGTAAGCAAGTGGGTCTACAAAGTGACAGATCTGAGTTTTGTATTCGTTTACTATTATGCATAACTTAGAAGTTCACACTTTTCTGTTTTTCATCATTGCAATCTCCTAGTCTCTTTCTTGCCAAGAAACTAAAGACCTTGATTCATTCCATTCTTGATAGTATAACAATACTCTTTTACACACATCCTAGCTCAGACCCCAACCTTCATGGGACCGCACCTGCACTGCAGCCTGCCGACCTGCTCTTTGAGCTGCACCTCCTTCCTAAATTCAGTTCTCACGGGCTTGTAAACGAGAAGACATGAACGAGCCGATCAATCATTCGTAAAGTGAGAGGTATCAGCAACATCTATTAAGTTATTGAGTCATCAAATCTAGGCCTCTTCAGCTGTCCAATGCTATTAAATGACTCCAAGGTATGAGGGTTTGTGAACTTTCTTAACGTTCTACTTAAATTCGATTATGCTGATCTAATCATGGGTTTAATGTTCCGTGAAGACCTTTATCTCCTTTTATTTATGTAATTCTGAACTTTGGGTAAATGTTAGAACTCCATTTGTCCATATAAGAATAGATCTCATTTCTTGCTTTTTTTTCTTCTGTTCTGATGTTTATATATATGTGAAATAGGCTTTCAAGTGTGTTTGTTTCATGCCGGATGGTAACGATCTGGTAATTAAATTGTGGGATAATCACCACCAAGAATTGAGAGTAGCTCTTTCCAATAATGCTCGAGAATAGTAGATTATCTCTGTGCCAAGTTGATGATGATGAGTTTGAGATCAAGAATAGTAGATTTTCTCTGTTGAAAGTAGATTGTCTCTAACTTATCTCTGCTCCAATAATGCTCGGCTCTGCTCCAACAGAGATATCAACGAACAGTGATATTAACTTCAGAGGGAGGTTGAACTGCTCAATATCAAGCTTCACTGTCACAATCAACATTCTATTGAAATTTTCTGATCTGGAGGAGTGTATTGAAATTTGCAAAGCATTTGAGCAACAGACTATTGAATCTGTACAAACACTTGTTTTCTTTCTCTGAGTTTTAGTTCAGAATCATTCGAGCAAATGTTAAGGATTATGTATTCCATTTCTGCATTCAGATTGGCATAATAAATGAATTTATGTATTCTTCATCTGCTAATGGTAAGTAAACGGTCATTATTGGAGTAGCTCTTTCCATCTGATTTTTGAAGTAAGATGTATTCCATTTCTGCATTCAGATTGACATAATAAATGAATTTATGTATTCTTCATCCGTTAATGGTATGTAAATGGAAATTACCTATGCTGGATTTTGTTTTTTTTTTTCAAATCTAAAAGATCAAATAGGGCAACTCAATTTTGCACCGAATGTGATATCAAATAGGGTAATAACAGCAAAATGCACTAATAGAAGGATATCAAATAGTGCAATTTTGAGGTTTGCTCCTTTAGTGTGTGGTATACGCTAGCATGTTTATGCACCAAGTGGTGCAATGTCCTTGATGCCCTGTTTGTAAACATCAAACGGTGCAAGAAATAGATTTTACACCAGTAGTTAACTATCAACGGTGCAAGAAATAGATATGCACCAATAGTTAACTATCAAATGGTGCAAAAAATAGATTTGCACCAATTGTTAACTATCAAATGGTGTAAGAAATGGACTTTGCACTAATAGTTAACTGTTAGAGGTGTAGTAGAAGCAGATCAAACGGGGCAATAAATAACTTATGCACTATTTGATATTGCTCAAACAGTGCAACAAAATAGCTCGCACCTTTTGTTATTGATCAAACGGTGCGACCTTGCAAACATGCACTAATAGACTAGCATCATTTAGTGCAATATTTCCGTGCACTGTTAGGATTATATCAATTGGTGCAAGTAATCTTTGCACCTATAGAGCTTTTCAGATAGTGCACCCTAAAAACTTGCCCCAAAGTCTTGTTGGTGCGGATCTATGGGTGCAACCTTGGAGCAATATTAAAATTGCACCGAATATCTTGTTAGTGCAAAATATTGATCAGTTGGGGCAACAAAAATTGCCCTACTGCACTTATATGTTGTAGTGATACAAATACTCTATATAATAAGATTACTTAATCACTCACACATACCTTATAATTAATCTACTACCTATGACTAATTCATCCTCTTTTATTTTTTAAACAACTATCCATGAATTGATTGCAACAACCACTTATTTTTTCTGTAGAAAAGGAAAGAGTCTTGTTTTCAAGTTTATTAATCCATCGACCCTTTCCTTTCTAATTTGTGTGTGTGTGAAGGGGATTCGGTGTTATATGGACTCAATTCGAGAGCAAAACACTTGGAAAATGTAAAATGATAAAAGGAAGTCATTAATTGCAAGGGTTAGTACCTAGTAAAATAGTTTAGTATTAATTTTGGTATATAGTAGTACGAGTTTGTTTTAATTATTTAGTTATGCATTTAAATTATTAATTGTTAGCAATCAAGCAACTTTAGTATTTATATATGACAATTGTATAATATTCAAGTATCAAAACAAGATATACATAAAATCCTTGATATATAGTGGTCTACAACATTGATGTCACTTTTCTCACATATAATTATAAATAAGGGTCATAATTATTCCACAGCGTACAAAACACGGATAAACGGTAAGCAATCAAGCAAGAAAATAATTCCACAATAAGTAGCATTGACTAGCCATACAGAGAAATGACGCAAGGACATAACTCGAAAAGTCTGTGGAATAACGTAAGCTGAATTGGATCATAAAGGTAGTATGTGCACCCCACATCATCAGACCCGCAAGACTACAAGATGTGTGAACCTTTTAAAGGAACTTACGGAATGTGATTTTGTGAGAATTCACTATTTGTTCGTCTAGTATCTGCTATGTTACGATATTGGATTTCAGAATGAATCTTCGTCGAATTTCTTCATCTCTCGTAAAGCGAAGTCGTCTTGCACTTTAGTAGCTATGATCTTTTCCACCACCTTCTCTACGGTCGTCGAGCTAAATATTCGTTTCACTATCAAAAAGAGCGACAATTATTGTGACAAGGAATATTACATAAACCACTCATATAGTTTGTCTCGAGGCAAGAAGAAGTATAGAATAAAGTCTTCACAGCTTGTTTCGTGGGTTTGACATGGCTAGACTGTGTCACTAGTATAAAAGACTTTTGTGCACCTCTGCAGTTGTCAAAACCGTTAAGGTTGATCTTTGAAAAAAGGGGAAATTTCATGGTCATTTATTTTTTGGCTAATTATGAAATACCACTAAAAAAAATGAAATGTCACTATAATTTCTGAAAAGTTCATGAAATACCACTATAGATAAAAAAAAGACAAAAATACCCCTACTAGTTAACAAATACTTTTAAAGTTCACAATATGCTAAGTGTTAAAAATTAACAAAATATCAAATAAAAAAATTAAAAAATTTAAAATTTGAAAAAATTAAAATATCATAAATATTAAAAAATAAATATTTAATTTTTAAAAATTTATTCAAGAGCATAAAAAGAATATTGAGTTCTAAATAAATTTTATACCGATTTTTCTACCAATTTAGTACCATAATTTATACTAAATAAGTACCATAATTTTTATTATACATTTTTTAAATTCTGAAAACGTTTTACTACATTTCAAACAAGTTTTACTATTAATATTGTAGTTGATTTATACCAATTATATATTTTCATCGCTCTATCTCAAATAAATTATTATGTTTAGAATTTTAATTTTTAAATTTTATCAGCAATGTAAAAAATATTATTTACTTTAAGAAATAAATAATAAGTTTCATATTATTATTCTGAAAATGTTTTATTCTACATTTCAAACAAGTTTTACTATTTAATATTGTATGTTATATATATATTCTTAGTCGCTCTATTTCTAATACATTATGATATTTAGAAATTTTAGTTTTTAAAATTTATCAGCAATATAAAAAATATTTACTTTGAAGAAATAAATAATCTAAATTGAAAGAAAATAATAAGGGAAATTTCATCAAATACCATTGAGTTTTTTGCTTAATTCACGTATACCACTGTGTTTTTAAAATTACACAGTATACATTGAGTTTTTAACTTATTTCCAGGTAACATTTTGTCCCATATTCTGTTAACTTCTTTGTTATTTTTCTTAGAAAATGACAAAATACTCATGTTATTAATTGTCTCATAATGAACTGTCATATTGATAAATAAAACCACCTTAATTAACTAATAATAGGATAGTTGTAATTTTTTCTAGGATATTACGGAAAAGTTAACGAAATATGTGACAAGTGTTTATCTGGTGAAATAAATAAAAACTCAGTGTTATCCTGTATAATTTAGAAACACAATGGTATATCATGAATTAAGAAAACTTAGTGGTATTTGTGAAATTTCCCAAATAATAATTAAAAATATATGGTAAAAATTATGGTACTTATTTGATATAAAAATTGTATAAATATTTGTTTAGAACTCAATATTCTATTTATGGTATTGATAGAATTAAAAATGAAATATTTTTTTAATATTTAATGATATTTTAATTTTTTAAAATTTTAAATTTTTATGATTTTTTAAAATATTTTTATTGTATTTTAATATTTTTGTTAATTTTTAACACTTAGGGGCATATTGTGAACTTTAAAAGTACTTTGTTAACTAGTAGGGGTATTTTTATCTTTTTTTCCATCTATAGTGGTATTTCATGGACTTTTCAGAAAATATAGTGGCATTTCGTGACTTTCTTTTTTTAGTGGCATTTCATGAATTAACCAAAAATATAGTGGCATTTCATGAAATTTCCCAAAAAAAAAACTCAACAGTTGTTAGTAGAAGCCACAGAGATAGATATGTTCCTGATTTTTTTCCTTAAAGAAAATTAGTCTATTTTGACGGTTGTTATTAAGAATCTTCGAAATAGATTCTTTCTTTTTTATCGGGATCTATTTCGGTAGTTATTATTATAAAACACCAAAGGAGATTTACTAATATAATGCTAAAAACTTGTGTCACGCGTTACAGAACCTAACCCTTTTATCTCCTCCAACTTTCCTCCCACCAGCGATTTCTTCCTTCCGGTTCTTGCTTCCACTGTCGTCACCGACGCCGCCATCCATCCGTGAATGCTGTGCACATCCGCCCGACTTTGGTAACCCCTTGTTTTCTTTTGTTCTTCCCCAAATTATAGTTTAAAATGATAGTTATGTTCTTATAGTTTTTTCTTGACAAACACACATGATTTGTTGTTGCTATCTTTCGATTTGTAGTGTTATAACCCAAAGTTTGGTTTCAGAATTTTGCATTTTATTTCATCACAAGTGGCCTATATTAATTTATTTTGGATTCAGGACATGGGAGTCCTTTTGATTAAAGACAAGGACGAAAGAGTCTTTCTCCCCTCCCTTCTTTATTTATGGTGAGAATTAACATTTTCTAAATTACTAATTCCCTTAATCAGTATTTCTTCCACTCCCTAATCATGTTCTCATTCACACCTTTACTCTCGTTCAGTTTTGAAAATTGAAGACGCTCCTCTCTTTTCTGCTCTCTCTCAAAAAGTTACGTTCATTCAAGTGCCCAAGTTCTGCTGTTGATATTTCTGTAATCCGAGTTCAGCTGTGGATCCTTCTCCGTTGCAAGTTCCGGTTCTGATTAAGGTAAACAATGCCGGTTCGTTCTTCTTCGATTCTGAATTTCAGAATTTCCCTTGTCCTAACTCTTCTTCTGTAATCTGATTAGGAATCAGGTTTTGTCCGTTTCTTTGTCGAATTCTGCTTCGGTTGGCGTTCTCTGCAATTTCGTGGTCGAATTTAGGTAAGGATTGGGAATCTGTTGTCATGGCAGTTTCTGATTTTGTGAGTTCGAAGTTCTGATTTCGGTCTGTTCTGCATTTGCGTTTGTTCAGAGGCTTGGGACTGCGTGTCGGTGTGCGTTCGGTACCTTTGTTGACGGGTCTCTGCTGTTCAGATTCTGGGTTCGTTTCTGCTAATTGATCAAGGTAGGTGGCTTTCGGATTCGGCTAGTGTGTTCAGCCTTGGGGAGTTTCAGTTCTGGGATATAGTTGTGAATTGTCTCAGTGTTGTGCTGTGAATCTGTCTGTTTAAACTGCTGTTTTAATGGTTACAAACCCCCAAGGTTGTTTTCTACAAATTGTTGTTGATTTGAATGGTATTTAAACCTCTATTTCGTGTGCAATTCGTTCTGAAAACCACACTTTTTGACGTGTCCGAACATTGATGTTCAGACAGACCCTGTTTGTGTTCTGTTTTTCTGAGTTTTTAAACATGTCCGAACTTCCGAGCTTTGATTTTTGAATGGGGTGCGAGGACGAGTCTAGCTTACAAGTTTCGTATGGTGTCCGAACTTGTAAGTCTGGACAGAAGTTCGGACACCCTCTGCTACTTCTTCTGAGTTTGGTTCGATATGCGTCCGAACTTTGACGTCCGGGCACATGTTCGGACACTCTCAAGGATTCTCTTCTGTTTTTGTCTCGACATGCGTCTGAACTTCGACGTTCGGACACATGTTCGGACACTCTCAAGGATTCTCTTCTGTTTTTGTCTCGACATGCGTCTGAACTTTGACGTTCGGACACATGTTTGGACATCACGCGTACCTGATTTCCGAAAAGCATCCGAACATCCGTCCAAGCATTGATGTTCGGACACCTCTTTGTCTCTATTTCTATTTTAAGTTCGACTTGTGTCCAAACTTCGACGTTCGGACACATGTTCGGACATCTGTCTGATTCTGGCTTTTGAGTCTCGACTTGTGTCCAAACTTCGATGTTCGAACACAAGTTCGGACACGGCGTTGTATACGCCCTATCTTGCTCGTTTTAGCTCCGTTTTAACTTCCGTTTGCGGGGTTGGATTCCCCTTCTGATTTCCCAGTGATCTATATGCTTTGTGGTGCATGTGATGCACATATGTTTAACTGTATTTAAGTTTATGTTTTGGGACCTAGTTATCTCTGTATCTAAACCGTGGATGGCTGGTTTAGCTATCTCGTAGCACACTGCGTAGGACGTCCTTCTGTATTCACGGGTGTGTTCCCTGTTCTGTTCACAGGTGTCTCACATGTTCTGTTCATGAGTGATGCTTCCTCGTTCTGTTCACGGATTTTATCTGTTCTGTCTGTATGTTGTGGTTAACTAGGGTCCCCTTCTGATTCTGACTCTGTCTGCTTTGAACTCTATTTAGTCCTATGGTGATTGGACTTTTGTTTCTGCCTTCTGACTTGGACTGTGACTTCCTCAGTTTACTTCTGATTTGATAACATTTTATCAAATGTTTTGAGCATGCTGGTTGATGATGTTGGTCATCTACTAGGCATAGTTGGATGCTTACTCCCCTACTCTTACTAACATTGCAGATTGATCAGTGAAGATCACCTATTCAGCTTCTGGAGCTTTGTTATGTTATTTAAGCTTTTGTGACATTTATGTTTAGTCTTTGTAGCCTACGGGCCTGAGTAGTATTTGACAATTACGCTTTGACCTTTGTTCTGTATTTGGGTCTGAGAGTACCTTGTTACATTTTGTTACGCTATACTTATTTATACAAGTGTTTCGTTTTGGGCCTTTATTCTGATTATTTGCGTGCGATAGTTAGAGCCTTGCGTTATTAAGTAATAATATGCGGCGTGTAATACCCCTAACCCCTAGGTCAGTGTTTGGGGGTATTACATTTAGTGTAATATTGAACTTGATTTTGTGTGGACCTTGTATGTATATTTTTGTTGTTGAATTAGTAGACAATAGTGTGCACATAAGGTGTTCAATGAAATGTTTAAATGAAAATTTTGTGTTGTTTTGGTTTTTTTTGTATGTTTAACTAAGTTCCATTTTAGTTAGAATTAATATGTTTACATTGGTGTTCAGCTACTGTCGAAAAGAGTTTTACTCCACCAAGAAAGATACGAACCATAATATGTGTATATTTTAGTTTTAGGTTAGATAATTATCAATCAAGATGGTACCATGCTTACAATGTTTTTGATAAAATGTATGTGATATATTGAATTGTTTTTCTTTTTTTATTGTTTACTAGTTGAATGTTTTAATACATAAAATGTGAGAATGGTAAACAAAACATTTGATTGTGATAATAGTAAATGAAATAGGTGATAGTTAGAATTAGGAGGAGCTAGCAATATATAAATGTGGATTAGTCTTCATTTTCTTATGTGTATATATATATATACTTTACTTCGTTTAGCATTTACAAGTATTCATTGTTGGCAATAGATCAAAAATTTGATTCATTTATGGAATGTTGATTATGAGTTTTGTGATCTTATAATTTAACTTAACTCTTCAAGTTTCACTAATTATTATACTATACAAGATCTTTAATCAAACAATAGAGTGAAATACGATGTTTTTCCAAAGTAAACATATACAATTCTAATTTCATCTCTTATTCTTACATTTACATGGAGTGGAGTCAATGGACTAATAAATGAGTTTCTTCTTAAGATACACAATCAAATAAAAAAAAGTGAAATACAATGTTGTTTATGAGTTTCTAATAAGATACTTCAATCTCTTTGTTTATTTGATTGTGCGACTATGCTTTAAAAAAGTAGTTGTCTTTTGATATTGTTAGCATTGATTATTTACTTGATATTAATTAATAAAATATGGAAGTATTAATTGTGTTGGTTATACTATAAAAAATAATTGAAAAATAAAGAAAAAGAGACAGAAATTCATCTTAATAATCACCAAAATAGGTATGTCTACAAAACTATTTTTTTTTTAAAAAAAAGAGGACTGTTTCTATAATTGTAGAACCGCCAAAACAGGTCTGCACCTTTATCTCAGTGGCACCCATTTTGTCGATTATGCACAGTCAAAATAAATGGTTTTAAACGGTCAAAATAGAGGTTTTTGTACCAGTGTGTGTTCATTTAGCAAACACATTTAAGATTTTATTGTCTTGACAATATGTAACTATTTTTATTTTGACTATAAAGAGATAAGTTATTGGAGGAGAATGGACGTAGACTTAAATCTTATACAAGAACCCTTAATATACTATAAATATAACAAAAAATATGCCATAAATATGCCTAACACAGACGGATTATTAAAACCACGGTTGGTCAATGTTTAATTTGAATCTTTTTGTATAGTAAAAAGAAACACTAGTCTACAAGACCACAAACCACACAAAGGTACGTGCCCTCTATCATTTTGATTCTATATATTGCGCGAAACAATATTCTAAAATCTGGCTATTGTTATTTTCGAATAGGACAGAAGTACAGAGGCGTAAGGTAATGTCGACATGATAAGCGCAGTCGGGCGACTTTGACTTTTGTTGGGACATTCGTACGTTAGTAGTAGTAGTTGTTTTTTTTTTTTTTTGTCTTTTTAGGGTAAGATTTACATTTAGATTTTTCTTTCGTTCCGTGTGGGGAGTTATAATCTATTGAAAATTCATAATATGAAATAGCTAATCCTAAAAGATTGACTCAAACATAGCTTAAAAACTAGATGGATGGAAGTTGATGATATTGAAAGTATGAAGGGGCTAGATATTTCCATGCACACGGTACATCATCATTTTCTTTGACCATAACATGATCTATTTGTGCATTTGTATAATTGACTGGAAAACCAAAACCTTGACATGGATAAGTATTACTCCCGTTTGCTTTATGGCACATTTTCCACTTCATTATTAAACATATAAGATAAAATAATTTTATAAAACTTAATTTTGTAATATATAGTTTGACATGTAAAGAATCATATGCAATACTTAAATTTTAAAAATTATTTTATCTTATATGTTAAAAGTTGAAGTCAAACGACATGTTCAAATAGTAAACATGGCAGCCAATTCAGGATGGATGGAATATTATATCATCAAGCAGTATGTTTATAATAGAAAGGTACTATATATAATAAACATATATTTTTTTGCCTCTAATTATCAAAAAAAAAAAGTTTGTTTATTATAGTACCTTTCTATTATGAATCAGATAGAAGTGAATCAGGCTTGCTTAACTGTTGGGGCCTGGGAGTTGGAAAAGGGATGTGGGTCCCAAATAGTAGTTAGGATTCCGTATGTTTAATTCCAGTTGTACTTCTATTCTATTCAAAATTCCAAGCAGGATAATGAATTAATTGGATATTATTAAAAATATTTATACATCTAATTGAAATTTGATTTATCTTATGGTTCATCACATACAATAATCTTCTTCATATTAAATTCATCTTGTGTCACACACATTTTTTGGTAAACAATAAAAACAGATTTAGCTACCGATGATTTGCTACCGTACATATATTGGTAGCTACTTTCAGAATTTGCTACTGATTTTAATGGTACTAACATAGTGGTGTCTATTTTGCTACAACAACGACAATGGTAGCTAGATTTTTTAAACAGTAGCCAAATTACTATCACTGGCAAGACTACTATCATTAGTAGTAACTATTTTTGATTTCATCTTGGTTCTTTTTGTAAGAATAATTTAGCTACCAATGTTGGTAGCTAAATTACGGAATAGCTACTACTTGATGTGGCTAATTCAATCATGGTAGCTCTGCGCCACTGTTAAAGCAGCAGTAGCGAAAAATATTATATCTAGTAGCTAAATTGCTACTAAAAGTTGCTACTACCAAATAGATAAGCTAAGTTAATGAAATTGCTACTGACATTCATCACAGTTTTCATTCTGCTACTATTTGGACGTCGGTAGTGAATATTTTTAGCAAGCATAAAAATTGTTACTATCTTTAATTATGAAATTGCTACAGACTTTTAAGCGATAGCAAAATTATAATTCTCTTATAGTTTAAATGTGCGATACATATATAATTCAAAATACACAACTATTTATAATTATGAGAAAGATATATTTTTAAGAAATTACCCCAAATTAATGTATATAAAGATAAGTATGAGGAAGTATATTATTATTTTGCAAAAATCCACCGTAACTTGGAAACTATGGATTGCATAAATGGTTAACTATCCAATTAACAATTTTAATTACGTCATTATTATCCCGATAATAGTTTATCATCCAGACCTAAAACCTAAATACACACATATCTCATCATGTTAAAGTGTTGTCTTAAAGCAAAATCAAAAACTGAATTAGAGTTGAGCATTATGGGCAGCTAGTCAAGTACATTAAATCGGGTCATTATTAAAAAAAATCTAGTACTTTCTTGTAATCTAAAAAAATTGAATTAAAATCAGACTTTTAAGATATTAAATCGGGTAAACTTATAAGAAAAGACATCTCAAATTCGAAGAAAAGTTTCTAAAAAATCCAAAGTAAAAAGGGGACGATGAATTTCTATTATACATATTGGTATCTAAATTGAAAAATTACTACCACTAATTTCTAATGTTATTAACAAAGTGGTAGATGTTGTGACTAATTGTATCTTGAATCTTTCAATAAACTAATTTTGCTACCAATATCGGTAGCTAAATTAAGAAATTATTGTTGCTGGTGGATGCTAATTCAAAAATGGTAGCTATTGTGCAACTATTTCGACAACAATAGCAAATATATTATAACTAGTAGCTAACTTGCTACTATCTTAAAGTTTCAACGGCCAAGTAGATAAGCAAAATTATGAATTTCTACTAGCACTTGATTATAGTTACTATTATGCTACTATTTAGCAAATGCTTTAAACAAGTAGCTAAATTGCTACTATATTTAATTTCAAAATTGCTACCAACTAATAATGCTAATACAACTTTAGATGATATTATGCTAGAATACAACAAATGAATACGGTATTAAAATTATTATTGTCTTATAACTTAAACGTGTGATTACTACATAATTCAAAATAGTAACCTATACCACTACTGCCATAGTGGACATATTATCTTTTTATATAAATATTTTAATTTTTTTAAAATAGTATATGTGTTAGCTTTTAGCTATCAAAATTTTGAAAAAGAACAATAAGAAAATAAAAATTGTCTAATTTGTGAAAAATAATTAAAATATATACTACAAATAGAATTTATTTAAATATATAAGATATACCTAACATAATATATTTTTGATATTATAATATTTTTGTCTCAAAGTATCACACATATTAATACATTATAAAATAGATCTAAAGTATTAATTATTTAAATTAGTACATATGTTGGTTAAAATTTACAAAATTAATATAAAAATAGTAGTAATAAAAATTTAAATTAATTAAGTGTGTATATATATATATGTGTGTGTGTGTGTGTTTATATATATTTAATTTAATACAGTTTTTACTACTATAATGCTTTTATTTACAAAAGCCACATAAACTAATAAAACATAAAAAAAAACTAAAACTAATAACAATTTAAATTAGTTGACGTGTAGGTTAAAATTTGCAAAGTAAGTAGTACATATATATGTTTGTGTATAAATTTATAAAATGTTAAAAGTATACAAAATTATAATAAAATGTACATAAATATACTATATATTAATGTTTTTAATTTACAAAACAACACACAAATTAATAGGATTTTGAAAAATATTAAAGTTATAACAATTTAAATTAGTCAAGATTATACAATATTATACATCTATCAAAATTTATAAAAAATATTAGATTATACAGATTTACAAAAAAAAATTATTTCGAAGTTTTAATTTTCATATAATGATGTGTATTATATTAGTATTTGTAAAACTATATTATAAGACTTAATTAAATAAGTAAATTTACATAATATATTATCTTTTTGTATAATTTCTGACATTGCACATTTTTTAAAAAGATATATATGTATATTTTTAAATTTTTTATAATTTTCA
Organism: Limonium bicolor; assembly: GCA_023374045.1. Lineage (NCBI taxonomy): Eukaryota > Viridiplantae > Streptophyta > Magnoliopsida > Caryophyllales > Plumbaginaceae > Limonium > Limonium bicolor. The sequence continues at coordinate 363,868,888 of CM041778.1, forward strand.
GCCAAAAATACTTAAATTTTTATTAGCTTTACTATTTGGTCGCATTAAATTAATCTTTTATATTATATAAACTAAAATATCATGTAGAATAATTGGCCATATATCTATTTTATTAATTTTAATATATCTCTGGTTTGATCATGTCTCGACCATATATCTATTTATATTTTGAACTTATATTTTAAAAAGTTATGACTATTTAAAGTTAATTCAAATATTACCCAATTTATTATGCCACATAAGCAGTTTAGTCATTAAGCTGAATAAGATAAAAAAAAACTTCAGAACAAATACTGAATCATTATTTTTTGTGGTGTATTATTAATGTTATATGGTGTATTTTAAACTGTACGTGGTGTATCATAAGTGTCGTTGATATATGTTGATATATACATATGACTAACATAATTTTTAAACTTGTCAAAACATATCCATGACTTGTCTTGTTTAAAAGAGCTTGAATTTAGATGAACAATGATGCAATTTTTTTTCTTTCGGACTTATATTCTTAAAAGTTATGACTATTTAAAAATAATACAAATATTACCCAATTTATTATGCCACATAAGCAGTCCAGTCAGTAAGCTGATGAAGTGGTGAATTAGATAACAAACTTCAGAACAAACACTGAATCATTATTGTTTTGTGGTGTATTATTAATGTTATATGGTGTATTTTAAACTATACGTGGTGAATCATAAGTGTCGTTGATATATGTTGATATGTACATATAACTAATATAAATTTTTTAACTTGTCAAAACATATCCATGACTTGTCTCGTTTTAAAGGGCTTGAATTTAGATGAACAATAATGTAATTTTATTTATTTTGGACATATATTTTAAAAAGTTGTGACTATTTAAAGTTAATACAAATATTACCCAATTTATTATATCACATAAGCAGTCCAGTCAGTAAGGTGAATAAGTGGTGAATTAGATAACAAACTTCAAAACAAACACTGAATCATTATTGTTTTGTGTTGTATTATTAATGTTATATGGTGTATTTTAAACTGTACGTGATGAATCATAAGTGTCGTTGATATATGTTGATATGTACATATAAGTAACTAATATAAATTTTTAAACCTGTCAAAACATATCCATGACTTGTCTTGTTTTAAAGAGCTTGAATTTAGATGAACAATGGTGCAATTTGTTTTTATTTTGGACATATATATTTTTAAAAGTTATGACTATTTAAAGTTAATACAAACATTACCCAATTTATTATGGCACATAAGCAGTCCAGTCAGTAAGCTGAATAAGTGGTGAATTAGATAACCAACTTCAGAATAAACACTGAATCATTATTGTTTTGTGGTGTATTATTAATGTTATATGGTGTATTTTAAACTGTACGTGGTGAATCATAAGCGTCGTTGATATATGTTGATATGTACATATGACTAACATAAATTTTTAAACTTGTCAAAACATACCCATGACCTGTCTTGTTTAAAAGAGTTTGAATTTAGATGAACAATTGTGCAATTTTTTTCTTTCGGACTTATATTTTTAAAAGTTATGACTATTTAAAGTTAATACAAATATTACCCAATTTATTATGCCACATAAGCAGTCCAGTCAGTAAGCTGATGAAGTGGTGAATTAGATAACAAACTTCAGAACAAACACTGAATCATTATTATTTTGTGGTGTATTATTAATGTTATATGGTGTATTTTAAACTGTACGTGGTGAATCATAAGTGTTTTTGATATATGTTGAGATGTACATGTACATGTAACTAATATAAATTTTTAAACTTGTCAAAACATATCCATGACTTGTCTTGTTTTAAAGAGCTTGAATTTAGATGAACAATGGTGCAATTTTTTTAATTTGGACTTATATTTTTAAAAGTTATGGCTATTTTAAGTTAATGCAAATATTACCCAATTTATTATGTCACATAAGCAGTCCAGTCAGTAAGCTGAATAAGTGGTGAATTAGATAACAAACTTCAGAACAAACACTGAATCATTATTGTTTTGTGGTGTATTATTAATGATATATGTGTAGTTTAAATTGTTCATGGTGAATCATAAGTTTCGTTGATATATATTGATATGTACATATAACTAATATAAATTTTTAAACTTGTCAAAACATATCCATGATTTGTCTTCTTTTAAAAAGCTTGAATTTTGGTAAACAATGGTGCAATTTTTTTTATTTTGGTCTTATATTTTTAAAAGTTATGACTATTTACAGTTAATACAAATATTACCCAATTTATTATGTCACATAAGCAGTCCAATCAGTAAGCTGAATAAGTGGTGAATTAGATAACAAACTTCAGAACAAACACTGAATCGTTATTGTTTTGTGGTGTATTATTAATGTTATATGGTGTATTTTAAACTGTACGTGGTGAATCATAAGTGTCTTTGATATATGTTGATATGTACATATAACTAATATAAATTTTTAAACCTGTCTAAACATATCCATGACTTGTCTTTTTTTAAAGAGCTTGGATTTAGATAAACAATGGTGTAATTTTTTTTTTGGGAAAATTACATCCCCCACCCATGGGGTTTAGCGAAATTACACGGCGCACCCTTGTGGTTTGGGAAATTACTTTCCCCACCCACCACGTTTACTATGTTTTTCATCCGTCAACCAAAGTCCAGTTTCTGTCCATACTTACCACTTGGCGCTCCTGATTAGTCCCTCATAGAACCGGTTTTTTTGTTAAAAAACCTGACCAAAACCGGTCTGTCTCTTTCCCTTCAATTCGTGACTCGACTCGTCGATGCTCCTTCCCTTCAATTCTCGATCTCGACTCATCGATGCTCCTTCCCTTTAAATCTCGACTCGTCAATCTAGTAACCCTAAGCCCCAAAACTTCAGCAGATGACGCCTTGTTTTGGCTTGCACTTTGACTGTTGTTGACTCATTAGGTCGATTGGCTGTTGTTATTCTCCTTTTCTTGTCGATTTGTTGTGCTGTGTTTGAATTGTTTACGCCCTGGTGTTCTCCTTCTTCGTTTTAATTTGAGAACGACTTATGTTTGGAGATTTTGGTTGGTCACTTATCATACTGGTACAAGGTTGTCGATCCCTATTGATTTCTAGCTGGGGGGAATTGTTCTGATAGTGTTGTCGCACTAAATCTGGTGCACTAAATCATTTGCCTTTGCTCTGATAGTGTTGGCGCACTAAATCTTTTGCCTTTCTTCTGGTAGTGTTGGCGCACTAAATCTTTTACCTTTCTTCTGGTTGGCGCACTAAATCTTTTTCCATAACAACTCTGATAGTGTTGGCGCATGAAATCTTTTCCTTTGTTCTGATAGACAGTCTCACTGCACTCAATCTGTTGGTTCTAATAGTATTTCATTTTGTGAGTGAACTTCGATTGTTTTGCATTCTCACTAAATAATACATTTTCTTGTTATTTTTGTATAGAAATGGAGACGTTTCTTGAAGTGGAATACAATGGTCGTGGGTATAAACATCAGTGTCCTTTTGACCCCAACAGATACTCTACAATTGAACTAATTGATGATTACTTGAATGTGCTAAAGCATCACTACAATAATGAGATTCCAAAGAACCCAGTTTTTATGTACAAGCACCCTAAGAGCAACAAGAGCATATAGATAGGGTGCGATAGGCAACTACTTAACATGTTGTCCTTGTTCGATGGAAAGGATTTGATTAAGATCAATGTCGAAGAAGGGTTCAAGGAGACAAGTTTAATGGCAACCTACAAACGTTGGCAACAGAATGAGGACAAAAGGGTAAGGCCAAACAATGAAGATGTAGAATATGAACTTTTTATTCATGAATACGACGACAATGTAGATCTTCATGATGTCATATGTCCTACCTCATCACCCCAAACACAGCCATCACAACCATCACAACCATTACAACCAAAGAACCCTCTAAAGTTCATATTTTAGCACCTTCACAAGAACAAGTTCATCCTGCAGTACCTCCTCCCATACAACCTGCTCAGTCTCCTCAACCATCTCCCCCACCACCCTCTAGAGAAGAACATAATGTAGAAAGAAAAGGGAAAAAGAAGAAAAGACCAAAAGGCTTGAATCTCATACGTGGTGGTGGTGGCTCCCAACAAATTCCACACATTTCATCGGCTACGTCATACTCTATACAGCCAAGACAAAATGTCTCCATACCCTCGCAAACCAAAATCCCTTCTACCAAGTCTTCAACTCTTCAGCCAGTACCACTATCCTCATTTGCAATGCAGTCAGCCACACCTCCTTTATCTAGTCCCCTGGTAGCGTCAAACCACAATAGTGCTACTAACCAAGCACTTGTACCGTTGCACCTACCGCTGATGAGAACATATCAAAGGTTAGAAATGTGGGAAACAATGACGAGCAGAATGATGAACAAACCCCTTACTTTTCGGATGACTCATGGGACCACGATTGTCAGAATGAACAGAGTTTAAGTTCATTAGACGAGAGTGAGCCACCGTCTGAGGATGAAGCTGATGAGGACGATGTCGATGTAGAGGCATTGGAAAAAATCAAGGATGGTGGCTGATTTTCAGGAGATGAGGATGAAGGTGTTATCGGGGATGAGAAGTATTTGAAAGATGGTTCATAGTTTGAGTACTCGCTGGATGGGACAGTACATCTTGAGCCTAGACAGATAAAACTTCGTTTAGAGAGGCACTTGAAGACTATGCTGTCCAAGAAGGCATAGACCTTCATAGGGTAGCAAATGACCCATGGAAATATACAGCTTTGTGCAACAATCTTGACACTTGTGAGTGGAGAATTTATGCTTCCCTTCTACCGGACAATGTAACTTTCATGATTAAGACGATCAAGGGTGAACACACTTGTCAGAGATTGTCTGAAAATCCTGCTGCTACGTCAAAGTGGATCATGAGAAAGATTCTACCTGAGCTGAGAGCAAACAGTTCAATGTCACCTAGTGCAATTCAGCACTTCATTCACACTAAGTATGTGGTGATGTGAACTGCATGAAATGTTTTAGAGCCAAGAGAGACGCTATGAAATTACTTCAGGGCAATCACGCTGAGTCTTACGCAAAGCTCCACCAATATACTAAGATTGCCCTTGAGCGAAACCCTGGATCTGTGATAGACTTGAAATATTAGGAGTATGTGAAGGGGCCCCCACTTTCTCCAAGTTGTTTGTATGTTTTAATGCCCTAAAAGAAGGATATCTTAAGGGTTGTAGGCCCTTTCTCGGCATAAATGGATGCCATTTGAAGGGACCTTATGAAGGAGTGTTCCTTAGTGCAGTGTCCCTTGATGCAAACAATGGGATATTTCCGGTAGCTTTTGCCGTTGTTGATCGCGAGACCCATAAACATGGACATATTTCTTTGATAACTTGCGATTGATTGCCCCTGAAGAAGTAAGGAGAAAATGGGTTTGTCATTTCTGACAGGCAGAAGGTAATTGTTGTTTTACAATATTGTTTTATGTCAATTGCATCTTCTTAATGTACAACTAACTCCTCGTGTTAATCAGGGTGTTGAGCCTGCTCTTGCTGCTGTGCTTCCTGAGGTGCGGAGGAGAATATGTTGCAAGCACCTGTACACTAACTTCAAGAAAGAAAACCTAGGTACAAGAATTATAATTGTCATTGCTTACATACAATAAGATATGTATTGTTGTTAAATATGTTGTGTCACTATCCGTTAGCAGTCTTAGTGAAGGTAGAGTAACAACAACATGTCATTTTCTTTCTCTTCTATTTATCCTCTTTTGTAGAGCACTTTGACTTAGCTTTTTGTTATTCGGATCTGGTTGCAGCTCGCGGGATCAATAATGCACAAGCGGAGTTTCAAGATGGTTGTATGTGTTAGAGGGAGTATTAGTGGTTGATGTATTTTGGCTGCTGAAGTAGAGAATGTTTGATGTATTTTGGCTGTTAGTTGGAGTTACAAACTGTATTTTGGCTTTTATTGTGGCGCTGAAACGGTTATTGCAGCTGATGTATTTTGGCTGTTATTTAGGTTGCTGAAACAGTTATTTTGGCTGATGTATTTTGGCTGTTAATTTGACTGTTGTTGGAGTAATAGTGGGAGTGTGTACTGCTGTAACAGTTATTGCAAATGCTGCTGTAATGCTAGTTGAAACAGTTATTGCAAATGCTGTTGTTTATGAAGAATGTAATAGTTGAAGAATGCTATGCTGTTTCTGGAGAGACTTTCATGTGCTTCTTACTGTTTTAGTCAAGATTTAAAACTCCAAGTTATTTGCTGAAGAGACTTTCATGCTGCTGTAATGCTATATTATTTCTGGAGAGACTTTCATGCTGCTGTAATGCTATGCTGTTTTAGATTGCATTTGTCTATTTCTTTGGTATCTTCTGGATTTGAAAACTCTTCATTCATGAAGGACCATTACAGTTTTTTGTTGAAATGAGAGAATTCTGTCTATTGTTGTATCATCCCTTTCAAATTGCAAACTATACGTTTTTTGACCATTACAGTTTATTTGTTGCTATCTGTATTTAATATCTATCAATGACCAGTTTCTTTTTGTCAAGATATAGAAGATGACAGTGGAATGATAAAGAGACATAATACACCAGAATAATATCATAATGCATTCTTATACCATAGTAGGTTTGCAACGAGTACATAATATCATATTACAAAATGGAACTGATAAAGACACCACTATTAGCAAAACGAAACCACCCTATTACATGATCACCCTTAGTAATATTACACCAACAAAATAAATCATCCGCACAACCAATAATGCAGCCACTACAACAAGAAGATACAAAATAAGCCCACCCCTAGTCATTCCAGTTTCAAATCCACAACTGTTGCGTAGAACACACAGCTTCAGATCTCTTAACTCCATTGTTAATGCATGAATTTCTTCGCTAATCCTTTGCAGATCACCATTACGATAGCGTTGGTTCACCTCTTCACCGTAATAGTTGTCGTTCAGAAGATGTCTGTTCAATTCTGCTTCATGCCACCACTTAAACACCGGATTAGGGCAATCACATTTGTAAAATATCTTTCCTCCATTGTCAGATGTGAAAACAACATACATCTTCGCATTCTTTCTGCACTTACACTTGACATTCTCAAATATAAACAGACTTTCACTGTTTCTACTGCTGGAGGATGACATATTACAGGACAGTTACCTATTATAAATCAACATAGACATTTCAGAGATAAATAAACATATGAAAAGCAGCTCAGGCTCAGCACAATGCCCTATCATCATTGCTGTTATAGTAGTGGTGTTAGTACGAAAACCAAATAAACATCCTAATGGAGCAATTCAGATAACTAGCATCACAAGTGGGCAGGAGCAACAAGGGATTTGATAATGCCGCTACAACTGATCACTTATCTAACTGGTACAAAAAACTGCTTCAACATTAGGTTCATCTAATAAATCATAGCTACACCACTGTCAAGGGGCTTTTTACAGAAGAAATCAAGCCAAATACAAGTGTTCATTGTATCAGAAACACATCAGAAACATAATGCCCTTTATCATTGTTGTTATGGCAAAAGATTTAGTGCGCCAACTAGAAGAAAGGCAAAATATTTAGTGCGCCAACACTATCAGAAGAAAGGCAAAAGATTTAGTGCGCCAACACTAATAGAGCAAAGGCAAACGATTTAGTGCACCAGATTTAGTGCGACAACACTATCAGAACAATTCCCCCAACTAGAAATCAATAGGGATCGACAGGCTTGTACCAGTTTGATAAGTGACCAACCAAAATCTCCCAACAGAAGTCGTTCTCAATAGAAGTCGTTCTCAAATGAAAATGAAGAAGGAGAACACCAGGGCGTAAACAATTCAAACACAACACAACAATCGAAGAATGAGAATACCAGGCAGTGAATCAGCCAGACAAGCCAACGATAGTCAAAGTGCAGGCAAAATCTTGCGAACAGTGTCCACGATTAGCAAAGATAGAGAAGTTTTCAGGATTAGGGTTACCAGCACAACAAATCGACAAAAGAAGGAGAATACTAGCAGCCAATCGACCTAACGAGTCAACAACAGCCAAAGTGCAAGCCAAAACCAGGCGTCATCTGCTAAAGTTTTGGGGCTTCGAGTTACCAGATTGACGAGTCAAAATTTGAAGGGAAGGAGCATCGACCAGTCGAGATCGAGAATTGAAGGGAAGGAGCATCGACAACTCGAGTCGCGAATTGAAGGGAAAGAGACAGACCAGTTTTGGTCAGGTTTTTTTAACAAAAAAGCCGGTTCTATGAGGGACTAATCAGGGAGCGCCATGCGGCAAGTATGGACGGAAACTAGACTTTGGTTGACGGATGAAAAACGTAGTAAACGTGGTGGGTGGGGAAAGTAATATCCCAAACCACATGGGTGCGCCGTGTAATTTCGCTAAACCCCATGGGTGGGTGATGTAATTTTTCCTTTATTTTGGACTTATATTTTTAACAATTATGACTATTAAAAGTTAATACAAATATTACCCAATTTATTATGTTACATAAGCAGTCCGGTCAGTAAGCTGAATAAGTGGTGAATTAGATAGCAAACTTCAGAACGAACACTGAATCATTATTGTTTTGTGGTATATTATTAAAGTTATATGGTGTATTTTAAACTGTGCGTGGTGAATCATAAGTGTCTTTGATATATGTTGAGATGTAATAAAACTAATATAAATTTTTAAACTTGTCAAAACATATCCATGACTTGTCTTGTTTTAAAGAGCTTGAATTTAGATGAACAATGGTGCATTTTTTTTATTTTGGACTTATATTTTTAAAATTTATTACTATTTAAAGTTAATAAAAATATTACCCAATTTATTACGTCACATAAGCAGTCAAGTCAGTAAGCTGAATAAGTGGTGAATTAGATAACGAACTTCAGAACAAACACTGAATCAATATTGTTTTGTGGTGTACTATTAATGTTATATGGTGTATTTTAAACTGTACGTGGTGAATCATAAGTGTGTTTGATATATGTTGAGATGTACATATAACTAATATAAATTTTTAAACTTGTCAAAACATATCCATGACTTGTCTTGTTTTAAAGAGCCTGAATTTAGATGTACAATGGTGCAATTTTTTTTATTTTGGACTTATATTTTTAAAAGTTATGACTATTTAAAGTTAATACAAATATTACCCAATTTATTACGTCACATAAGCAGTCCAGTCAGTAAGCTGAATAATTGGTGAATTAGATAACGAACTTCAGAACAAACATTGAATCATTATTGTTTTGTGGTGTACTATTAATGTTATATGGTGTATTTTAAACTGTACGTGGTGAATCATAAGTGTGTTTGATATATGTTCATATGTACATATAACTAATATACATGTTTAAACTTGTCAAAACATATCCTTGACTTGTCTTGTTTTAAAGAGCTTGAATTTGATGAACATTGGTGCAATTTTTTTTATTTTGGACTTATGTTTTTAAAAGTTCTGACTATTTAAAGTTAATACAAATATTACCCAATTTATTATGTCACATAAGCAGTCCAGTGAGTAAGCTGACTAGATTGCCACATATACAACCGCACTATGCTGAGAATGGCGTTCCCGCACCATCTACTGTTTGTACATTTAAAATTGTACAGTTTGTATCGTGTAAAAGCATAGATTTTGTAAACTTATTGTACAATTTAAGAAGTTTGTATGTCCATCTAGTAGAATTTTAATAATATCAGAGTTCATTGTATAACTTTATATATATATATATATATAAATTTACTATCTGTACAATTTCTATAGAACAAATGTACATATATGTAGCCATCTATAACTATATTTGGATATAACTAAGAAATTACCAGATTAATAACACAATAGTTATGCTAGTTGTTAGTAAATTAAAAAAAGAGAGAAAATATATGTAAAATAAAAATTTAATATGACATATAAAGAAAAAATAAACTGAACAAATAAACTCGTTTAAATCTAGGAGATGTGACGGTGGAGTGGTTATTGTCACAAGGAATGAAGGTGATTTAGGCAACTCGTTCGTGCAAGGAAACGACGAGATTTTTGAAAGGAAGTACCAGGTCATTATATGGTTAAATACCAACGAGGGGAAGGTGTCCAAAAACAATTTTGAGCACCATGCTCAAATACATCATCACCATTGGATCTCTAAGAAATAAATTGATGGTGTGGATTTTAATTTTTATTATAAGGGTATAGAAAAACTTAATTTATAATTTTAGAAATAAAGAATGAACATTAGACAAATACCACGATCAATTTTAAGAGAAAAAAAATAAACAATCAATTAAATGGTAGTGAAGTAAGGATTTGAAAAACTAAAAAAAAATTCAATGTTTTAAGCTAAAACTTTTATTTAAAATAAAAATAGAAATTCGACTCCTTAAAATTAAATATAAGAACATCAAATATAAATAAATCCACATTTAAGTAAATAAGTTGTACTGTCTAAATTTAAAATCTACATTTTATCAAACAAATCTATACCTACAATTCAAACAATCTATCATTTTACTTAAATAATACACTTTGAGGAATTATAAAAATCTAGCCTTCTATCAAACAAATCTACATCTATATTTTGAAAAATCTATCATTTTACTTAAATATCTACACTTTCAGGAATTATAAAAATCTACACTTCTATCAAACAAATCTACACCTATATTTTGAAAAATCTATCATTTTACTTAAATATCTACACTTTCAAGAATTAATAAAAATATAAATGCATGTCAAAAGTAAATTTGAGATTTTTGGAATAAGGAAGAAAAATATTAGACGTGTCCCACTATCCACTTTCTAGTGAAAAAATAAACCATCAATAATAAATATTCCCACAATTTGTAGCAATATTTTAACCGAAATGAGTGATTTAAAAAAATAATGATAAAAAGATCCCACATTTTAAGCAAAACCTTTTATTCAAAATAACAAATCAGAAATTTTGTTAAGAAGACTTTTTAAAAATAACAAAGTATAAATTCTGTTGAGAAGACTCCTTAAAAATAAATATAAGAGCGTAAAAAAATAAAATCCACACTTTTTTATTAAATAAATCTACACTTCTATCAAACAAATCTACACCTACAATTTGAAAATCTACCAATTTCCTTAAAAATCTACACTATCACCTAAATGAGGATTAAATTTAAAGTCTCTTTTATCAAATAAATTTACACCTACATTGAAAAATCTATTATTACTTAATATTTACACTTTCACTTAAATATGAGGAATAATAAAAATCTAAATAGGTGTCAAAGTTCATTTCTAATTTTAGAAATAAAATAATAAATATTAGAAGTGTCCCACGATCTAGTTCCTAGAGAAAAAATAAATCATCAGTATATTTTAACCAAAACATAGTGAAGGAGGAAGTTATTTCTTTTTGGTAGGGAATTAGGAGTAATGGATATGACGTAGTAACTGTCGCTATATTCAATAAGAGGGAGTTATTAGTGGAAAGAGTAGTCTATTATACCCTTCTATATTTATTTGTTTGTATTTTAATTTTAAAAAACTAATTATTAATAAGTAAACTTATTTACGGTTAAGATTAATGTTTTCAAAATAAATTCTAATCTAAAGGCTGAAAGTGACTTGAACATATGCCCAATCCACATACACATGGGCATGGTCCCTTTTTTGATTAAATACACCGTGCCATCTTAATTTGGATGGTGATTTTAACGACTTGGTCCACACGACCAATTATATTCAAGAGAAGTAAAACTATTGGTAGTTTGTTATTCGGAAATGCCAATGACAATGACGATGGTGGTGGTTGACTTGACTCGGTCATTATTGTCTAGCTAATAATTTGATTTTTTTTCATTTAAATCATTGATGTTGAATCAAATCATAGACATTGTAAAAGTCTGCGGGGTTTGGGTTCACTCTAATTTGAACTCTCTTAATCTATTTCACCTTTAACATCCTTTCCTATTTCAATATTAAATATATAAGATAAAATAATTATAAAAATAAATTCTACTACATTTTTTTATATTAAGATTTTATTACAAAACTTAGATTTATAAAATTATATTATCTTCTAACTATTAAAATCAAACAACATCCTCAAATAATAAATAAGACAGTTAAATAGAGACAAAGGGAGTACTAAATACTTCACACGATAAAATCTATTTAGTTAATCGTTTTGTTATCCAAAGTTATTTATATTTAATCAAAATCAAATTATTTATGCTATTTACTTATTTATATAAATATAACTAGATTACCCATATAGTATTTAATTACATTTATGATACTATTTTAAGTAAAATATAATTTTCTGACACTACTATATCAAATGTTAATTTGATTCATAGTCAAAATATTAATTTTTAACATTTCATTTGGGGAAACTTATGGGTCTATGACTATGACTGGAAATATATAGTTGGATTGGTTTCCGTAGAGTCCATTTTGATTATGTATCATCTCATTCTTGATTGAATAAAAAATAATCAAACACAGATTAAGGTCAATGATGCTAACGATGATAAAGCCGGTTCTAAAGAAAAACTATTAGGAAAGACACTAATTACGAACAGGGCTGGTGCATTGTGATCAACCGCACAGGCCCCCGATTTTAGGGCCCCAAAATTATTACTTCGTTTTATTATTGTGAGATAAAAATAAATAAAGGAAAATTACATCCCCACCCATGAGGTATAACCAATTATCAAAAACCACCCATATAGTTTACGAAATTAAATTGCCCACCCATAAGATTTGCTCCGTTTTATATCCGTTACAATCTTAAAGAATTATGTTAGTGACTGCCACGTGGTTGTTTATTATTTGTCCCCCTCAACCTCATACTAATTTGACAGTTGTTTACCCATCAAAAACCAAACCCTCCACTATCACCACTAACTTCAGCCGCCGTCCCTTCCTCCTCAACACCACTCATCCCCACCGGCAACTTCGTCGATCGACCCAGTCACCGCAATTACTGACTTTACCTGCTTCCGGTAATAATGATTCAGTAAGAAAACGGAAGTGCAAACAATATCCCACCACTGTTGCAACCTATCAGGATATTATGTGGGTATATAGTTTTGTACTTAGGTTATAAATAATCTTGTACTTTTCTAGATTGTATTTTTAGGACTTTACTCATGTATTTTCTTCTCGGTCAAATTGACCGTTCTCTTCTCTACTTGTCTACGCGACCATATATATCTGGTCCGTCTTCTATCTCAAAACTTACTTACTTCTTCACTCTGTATCGCGAGACACTGTCTCCATTTTCTCATTCAGTAAAAGAAAGTTTTCATTACAATACTCACTAAATTGATATGGTATCAGAGCATGATACTGCTCTCGATTGAGTGCCATGGACGATCCAGGGAAGGGGAAGAATAACACCTCAGGCGGTGAAAAAGATGAGACGCTGGGAAACAAGGGTTCGACCACCATAGATGTAAATGACCCCTTATACGTCGCGGCGACTGAACAAATGGGGCAGGCTCTGGCGCCGAAACTCACCGGAGAAGGATTTCTCGGTTGGAAGTGGACAGTTCAACAGGCGCTTGGTGCTAAAAATAAAATCGGCTTCATCGACGGTAGCGTGAAGCGGCCTGACCCTCAAGATTCGTTTCGTACGGCGGCCTGGAAGAGGGCAAGAAGCCTCGTTGTTACTTGGATCATCGCTTCCCTTTCACCAAACATTGCGCGGACCATAATGTACACCGAAGACCCAAAGGACATTTGGGATTGGTTGTGCAAGAGGTTCGAGAAGAAAAACATGGCGACATTGCACAACATCAAAGCGCAGATCGCCAGTTTAAAGCAAGGGGAAGAAACCATTACAGAGTACCTGATGAAATCGAGAGAGCTATGGTCACAATACGACCTTGCCAAGCCTTTCGAAGCTTGCAATTGCTGCGGATCCTGCACGACACTAGAGAAGCAAAGGAAAAGAAGAGAGGAGGAAGAATCGATTCATTTTCTGATGGGGTTAGACAAAACCTACTCACACCTCCGTGGGCAAATCTTGGCTACTAGCGAGCTTCCGGCACAGGAGGACATAATCGTCGTCATGGTTCAAGAAGAACAAACGAGAAATTCAACCGATTCGAAGGAGGATCAAAGTGAGCGAAGCGTAGCCCTAGCTTTGCGCACGGGAAACAATTTTGGGAAAAACAAGAATAATCCTCAAAATTATTCAAACTACAAAGGAATACTCAAGAAATCTCCAAGCAAAGGCGCTAACCCTATCAAGAAAGATCTGCCAAAGTGCCAGAACTGCGGGAAAGTCGGACATCTTCGCGCTGATTGTTGGTGGCTGGTAGGGTTTCCCTCCGGTGATTCGAAACAACAAAAGGAAGCGCATGTTGGGTCTGTCTTGAGTCAACACTCGAGGAACGATAAAGAAGAGGGTGAAGCTATTTCCGAATCTCAAGTCGCAGGCTTCAGCAAGGAACAATTGCAGCAGTTGGTAACTTTTCTGTAACATCAAAAACCAAGCGGAGGCAACAACAACAAACCAAACGAATTTGGAGATTTCTCAGGTAATTCTCAAGCCCCGATAAATTATCTGCCTTGTTTAACCTCTAATGCGAATTCATTATTAGATAAGCTTCAAGATATATGGATTCTGGACTCTGGTGCTACTGAGCACATTAGTGGAAATGAAAATTGTTTTCGGACTATAATCTTCTTGCTCAAACTAAAGAAATAACCTTACCCGATGGGAATAAGAAATCTGTCAACTATATGGGAAAACTATCCTTTAATGGCACAACATATCTAGAAGGGATAATGCTTGTCAGTAGTTTCATGTTTAATATAATTTTTGTTGCCAGATTAGTTGAAAAACTGAATGTTTCTATACTCTTCAATCGGTATTCTTGTATCCTGCAGGGTTCTGAAAAAGAAGATGATAGAGAATTTGGGAAACTTGTTTGTGGCTTGTATATAATTGACATGAACATTCTGCGTGATTTCATTCTAAAGAATAGATATGCTTGTGTTTCTGCACCATGTATGAATGTCTGTAATGATGGTTTTCCTGCTACCAGCAATTCAAAGAATTCAAAGATTGTTGCTCGTTGTATGAGTCTCAATACTGAAAATGCTTCTATTGTAAATAACTCCAATGACTACATCCTATGGCATAACAGAATGGGCCATGTCCCTTTACAGAAGCTAGGAAAGGCTATAAAACTGCATATTCCTAACCATATCAGAAACTCTACTTTGCCCTACGCCATATGTTACAAAGCCAAAGGTAAACGTCACAAATTCCTTTCCTCTACTATTAAAACCTTAGAACCTTTCGAACTTATCCACATAGACACATGCGGACCAATGAGAACCCAAGGCACTAATGGTCATAAATACTTCCTAACCATTGTTGACGATTACACTAGAGCCACTGGATCACCCTTTTGAAACAGAAATCAGAAGCTACTCAAAGCATTAAAAACTTTGTTAATCTGGTTGAAACTCAACTGAAAAGATCCATTAAAATTATTAGGAGCGATAATGCAAAAGAGCTAGGAAAGCCCATTGAGGCTACAGATTTTTATTCACAAAAAGGAATAATCCATCAAACCTCCTGCCCACATACTCGACAACAAAATGGAGTTGTGGAGCGAAAGCAAGGTCACCTAATGGAAATAACTAGAGCTCTCTTATTTTAATCAGGTTTAGAAAGTAAATTTTGGGATCATTGTATCCAACATGCAACATACTTACTAAACAGAACTCCTAGTAAACCCATAGGTAATGAAACTCCATATGAAAGGCTATATGGATCTAAGCCAAACTATCAAGAAATAAGGAGCTTCGGCTGCCTCTGTTACATGACAAACATTGAACCCAATAGAGGGAAACTTGAACCTCGGTCCTCTACATGTATTTACATTGGAGATTGTAAAAACACCAAAGGATATAAGGTTCTAACTCTCGAAGAAAGAAAGATCAAAATTACGCGTCACCTCACTTTCTTTGGAAACATTTTCCCTCTAGCTGATGGAAGTTGGACCCACAACCTCCAAGAAAAACAGCAAGACACTGAAATCTTTCCTCAATCTATCTCCCACATGGAGGATGAGCCTTGTACGTCTCAGTTTTCTGAGATAAGAGAAGATGATACATCCTCTACCTCTACTCCTCCTCCAATCACTAATACAGACCAAAACCAAACACAACCAGAACCTGAACAGGCCCAAGAAGAATCTGAACAAGCA
Source organism: Limonium bicolor (assembly GCA_023374045.1). Taxonomy (NCBI): domain Eukaryota; kingdom Viridiplantae; phylum Streptophyta; class Magnoliopsida; order Caryophyllales; family Plumbaginaceae; genus Limonium; species Limonium bicolor. The sequence continues at coordinate 363,885,066 of CM041778.1, forward strand.
CAAGAAACCATTCCCCAAAGAAGATCCACACGAGCCCATAACTTCCCATCCAAATATAACGACTACATCTGTTCCACCAACACAAGCTCTAAGGATCTTTTCTCTACCATCTTAACAGAGAGACTTGAATCCAAAGTAACCACAGCTCAACCCAAAACTGCTATCAATACCCTTACCGATCACCTCCCTTTTTCCACTATTCTCTCTTGTTCCATCCACCAGGACACAAACAAAATAGTCAATCACATCAATGATCTAAGTGAACCTCCAAACTACCAAATTGCCAGCAAGGACCCTAATTAGATTCGGGCCCATGGCACAAGAGTTTGATGCCATTTAGAGAAAACCAAACTTGGTCAATAGTTGATTTAACCAAAAGGCAAAAAGCCCATTAGTTGTAAATGGTTGTCACAAAACAAACTCAAACCAGATGGAACCTTGAGCGATATAAGCCCGCCTTGTTGTCCGTGTGGTTCACTAAAAACAAGGCCTAGATTTTGATGAAACTTTCTCTCCAGTTATCAAACTCACCATAGTCCGCCGCCTTGATCATAACCGCAATAAAAGGGGTGGATCTTAGATCAATTAGACGTGAATAAAGCTTTCCTCCATGGTGATCTTCACGAAGATGTATACATGTCTTTCCCCAAGGGTTAAAAGTTTAAAGGAGAGAATAAAGTTTGTAAACTCCACAGTCTCTCTATGGCCTAAAACAAGCTTCTCGGCAATGGTATAGAAAGCTTGCCAATTTCCTAACTCCCTTGGTTTTGAACACTCCCAAAATGACTACTCCCTCTTCGTGAAAGGAAGAAGAATAGCATAACACTTCTAGGGATTTATGTGGACGAACATCCTTGTTGTCGGAAAATGATAGAAAGACGTTCAATACTTGAAGAACCATCGATAAAGCATTTAAGATAAAGATCTTGGTAGATTAATTTTTTCCTTGGCATGGAATCCTTGAAACAGATAATGGAATCATCAGTCTCAATAATTACATCAACCAAATCTTACATGATTTCAAAATGAAAGAATGTAAACCATCTGTCTCTCCCCTTAACCTAAACTCTTCAAAAGATACCGGCTCCAAGCTATCAAATCCAACCATGTATAGATGCTTAATGGGTAAGTTGAACTTCCTTACAAACACTCGTCCCGACATAGCTTTTGCCGTGCAATATCTTAGTCAGTTTCTTCAGTCTCCCACTACTGAACATCTTAAAGCTGCTTACCACACCCTTTCTTACATAAAAGGCACTTCCACCTTTGGCCACTTTTTCAATAAAACCTAAAGCTTTGACCTTCAAGCCTATTGCGATTCAGATTGGGCTTCTAGCCCAATCACCTGAAAATCAGTTTCTGGATATTACATTCTCCTCGGGGACTCTCCGCTAAGTTGGAAATCCAAAAAGCAAACATCAATTGCTTTGTCCTCCACGGAAGCAGAATACAAAGCAATGCGCCAAGTCACCGGAGAACTAATTTGGTTAAGCAGACTTTTAAATGAAATCAGTATCTCTAACATCAAACCAATACCTCTAAAATGTGATAACCTTGCAGCTATTCACATAGCTAGGAATCTCGTCTCTCACGAACGCACTAAACATATAGAACTAGATTGCCATTTTGTTCGTGAGAAATTGCAGGGAGGTCTTATACAGGTACACTATGTCCCGAGCACACACCAGTTGGCTGATCTGATGACCAAGCCATTAACAGGTAAGAGTTATCAAAATTCTTTTCCATCTTTAGGATTGCAGAATCCTAGCACAGCAGTGGCAGAAGCTCCTGGGTAGATTGTCCATCCGATGATCGAGACCTAGCCTCTCGTCTGTTTCTGGAAGACAAAGAGTCCTCTTCTCACCATCTCTTACATGCACAGAAGAGTCCTCTTTGAGGGGGGATATCAGGATATTATGTGGGTATATAGTTTTGTACTTAGGTTATAAATAATCTTGTACTTTTCTAGATTGTATTTCTAGGACTTTACTCATGTATTTTCTTCTCGGTCAAATTGACTGTTCTCTTCTCTACTTGTCTACGCGACCATATATATCTGGTCCGTCTTCTATCTCAAAACTTACTTACTTCTTCACTCTGTGTCGCGAGACACTACCTCCATTTTCTCATTCAGTAAAAGAAAGTTTTCATTACAATACTCACTAAATTGATACAATCACATAGCTAGGATTAGTTCAGCTTCGCTGTAGATCGAATTGATTCTTCAAGTGAGTAACAAACGCCTTGTCTACGGACCGGACTTGCGACCGGACTTGCAAGTTCGGTCGAGCCCAGATTTACAAAGACGGGAAACCTTCTGGAATCGACCGGACTTGCGACCGGACATGCAAGTTCGGTCGGACCAGAAAATTCTCCCGTCAGAAACCTTCTGGAATGGACCGAACTTGCGACCGGACTTGCAAGTTCGGTCGAGCCAAAAAATTTCCCGTACTGGTAGCTACTGGAATGGACCGGACTTGCAAGGTCGGTCGCAAGTCCGGTCGAGTCAAAAAAAAAATATTTTACTATATGATTATAATAATCATATGTATATATATATGCCTATACACATATATGCATATATATGCAGTAGTACACTACAATTGAAATAATAAAGGTAAGAAAGTAAGTATATGAGTATGAAAACAAGTGTAAAAGTAACCAAGCAAGTTGAGAGTATAAGAACATTAAGTACACCGGGATAACGGGGTAAGTACGGGAGTAGTAATTATTTGTGTATCATAAGAGTATAGTATTAATAATAATGTTGAAACATTATCAGTGGAACAAGTGTGAACCAAGGAACAAGGGAACACGTGTTAAAGCTAACTCCGGTGGAAGGTATGATTTCCTCATGCCCCGTATGCTAACCGAGTTACGTTGATTTGTGTGCTGTATGCCGGCTAATCAAGACTAAAGCATGAAAACAGTTTATTGCCTTTCATTATATGTCTTGTTGTATGTTGATTGAGCTAACCTTCTTGATTGATTGTGTGGCTTTATTTAGTGCGTAGACCGACTCATAGATGAGTCTTATTGTGTAATGACTCGTAGTGAGAGTCATGTGTGAATTAATGGAACCGTAGCAACGCACTAAACCAACGAACCAATAAACGATAACATAAACCAATGAACTCACTAGAATGTGAGAGAGTGTACGGAAGTAATAACCTTCCGATAACGGTAGGAGAAACGAAATGAATAATCCACAAACAAAGGTAGTGGAAGTACATAAGTAACCTATATTAGAGGAACTAATCTTGGTGCAAAACATGAACCATGAGAGTAGTAAAGAATGATGAGGGATCTCCAAACCCCTTAGCAATTAGTCGACCCATTATGAGAGGACCCGACTGATGTAAGTATGTCCCGAACATGAGAGTATTCGATATGATGGGGAAACCCTTAAATCTGAGGATACTAGTCGGTAGTAATTCCCTAAGCTGGTGGAGGTTATCAAGAGAGATACTTCTAGGCTAATCCATGAGATTGTATTGTGCTCTGAGAGAAGAGTGTTGGGAATATGAGTAGTCCAGTAAGAACGGACATTGAGTATTTGAGGAGCTAAGCGTATAGCCCTCGTATTGTAGGTCCGGTGGCGAGTCTTGTGTATGGCTCCGCCCAGAGGCCAAGTAATGAGTATTGAGTATTGCGTACGTATGAGTAAAGTAATGAGTATCGAGTAAGAAGCAAGAATGAGTATGTAATGAGTACCGAGTATTGAGTACGTATGAGTAAGTATCGAGAATTGAGTATGTAAGAGTAAGTATAGAGAATTGAGTAGTGAGTATGCACTAGTATAGTAACGAGTAAAGAGTAAGGATCGTGTACGAGTAAGGCATTGAACATGGAGTGATGAGTATGCAAGAGTAAGGAGTAAGTATGAGTAGAGTAACGAATATCGAACTCAGTACGAAGTAACGAATGTATAACAAATATGAACGGTTGACTATTGAATTGTCTTCCTCAGTAAGCATTGAACTTGTATATTTATGTAGGTATCTTTGATTGTATTGTTGTAGTATGAGTATGTATGTATGCATGTAAAATGAACTCCATGTATATCCGACCCAAAGTAGTCGGCGTACCGCGGTTAGCACGCGGTATATGCGGATTTCATATGCAGCGTAAGCTGACCCCCTCGGGGGACCGTTTTTAGTGTGCAGGTACCAAAACTGTTCACCGTTCGAGAGAGTAGGACGGGGACTGCTACATAAGCATGGGTAGTTGAAAAAAAGGGGATTGTATTTGTAACGTAGTATGAATTTGGAAGTCTAAACTGTATCGGTAATGTAAGGATTGTAGTATGCTCGGTATAGTATTGTATTGGAGTTGTATCGAATTATGGATTGGTATGCAAGGGAAAGTAATGTATTGTGTAGAGCACTCGGTATGTTCATATTCATCAGACCGATAGTATGTAGTATTGTAACTCGTCTTGTTAGTCACGTGGGTGACTAACGGCATTGTACACCCGCCATTGAGTAAGTAATATCCGCTGCGGAGGTAAGTATGGGACGGTAATGACGGTATTAGCGGTAGGGGTGTTACAAAGAATCTTGGAGGAAAGACAGGATTGAGAGAAAGAATATGTGCAAAAGCTTAGTAGTAGTATTACTGTGTATTCTTCTTTATCAATAATTTGTGGGATTCACATGTGAAGTTCATGTTCTTTCACCATCGCCCCCACCTAACAGCTTACGATGAATCTTCTATCGCTCTGGTTTCAAAATTGAGCCCCCACCTGCAAAAAAGGTAGGGATTTAACTCTAGTGATTTTGTGCACCGTCTGCCTGAAGTTCATTGCGTCCATTGTTATGGACGTCGTCGGAGATTTCTTTGATGCTTGGGATTTCTTTTGCTTACTTCCAGTTCATCTTGCTCACTTAGGAGGTGGTACTACTGACCGGTCTACAGGTTGCGCTAATGGGGTTATCACCGATGTAAGCTCTCTAAAGACAAGTACTTGATTTTGGTGGCAGAGTCCATACCATACTGGAGAATGTCTGAGAGTGCGCTATTGATTGCAGGGGAGGTGAAAATCCACCATTGAGTTCGGCAGTGGTAGCATTCGGTGGCGTGATTAGAGGGGATATGGAGTATAACTATTGAGTGAAACAAAACGTATATTAGTTCAAAAATTAGGTTAGTAAAAAACATACTAAGTCAGCGTAAGCAGGGACTAATAATAAACAGCCATGTGGCAGTCACATACAGAATTCACTAATATGTTACGGATATAAAACGGAGCAAATCTCATGGGTGGGCAATTTAATTTCGTAAACCATGTGGGTGGTTTTTGATAATTGACTATACTTTATGGGTAGGGATGTAATTTTCCCATAAATAAATTAGTATGGATGTAACTTTTCACATATAGTATAATAATTATCACCTGTCTCTCACATCATCCTCTAGCTCTCAGTATTCTAACGCACGGCTAAAAAAGAAACTTTTCACATATAAATAAATAAGTAGTACTGTTTGTGGTAGTGATTTCAAATCTTCAGTAGCCCATTATTTTTGTTTTCTCAATTCTTCTCTCGTCTTTTTGAAGTTCTAAAAAAAAATCTTCTTCTCTCCTTCCGTCTTGTATATTCTGATGCTTTCTACTGTTTACATTTTGTGTGTGCTACAATTTACGTCAAACTTTTGAATTGTTAATTTTACAAAAGTATTATATTCATTCTTTGTTATCTATATATTATGGATAATTTGATCAATCCTGTGGTAGTTTTGAAGCCAAAAAGGAAAATACTTTATTTATATTAACAATATGAGAATGTGTAATTATATATAGGGCCTCATTTAAAATTTCAAGACAGGGCCTTGAAAATCGTTGAGACGGCCCTGATTACGAACATAACTGGTTTACATTGGAATGCTTTATTTAGTCTTGCATTTCCTTTTCAACTTTATATTTGCTTTTGATTTTCCTTTTGGTAAAATTTTGGTATGCTAGTTGTATGATATTCCTTTGTTTTCCTAGAAACCTTGAAGCAAACATCACATATGTTACCTCATAAGTCCGCCTCTTAGCTAATGAAAACAAGTTTAGTGCTTTAAGTTTCTGGTGTTGGGTTTGAGAGTTTGCAATGTTGGCTTTAGTCTGCTGGAATTTAGAGATCTTACTTTTCTAATAAAAATATTGAATCAATTTTGTCCCAACCCGACGAAGAAGCTCGGTTGAAATTTTAAAAATATTCCATGCAAGTAATTCGCATCAATATCATTTTGAAACTGAATTAGATGACAAGAATCTCTAAGGCATGCTCTTCTTTTCTATGGTGAATGAAATACCATTTATATGTTGTTTAATATTCATCATAAATTAGGTTAGAATAAGGTGAACTCGATTTTTTGTAGTTCGGGTTTGTGATACTTCGGATCATTTTAAGGGCTTGTGATACTTCGGATCAGTTTGGATAACTTTGTTTTAGATGACTTTGTGTTAATGTAACAAATTAACTTTTCTGTGTAGAGTGATTGTGTTGATCATAATTAGAATCGGTGACTTTATTTTGGATGTTTGAGTGGTCATCGACTACACCTATCTCTTATTCAACAGGTATATCCTCTTTTGCACAACTTCTTGTTTTGTCATCAGGTATATCCTCTTTTAAATCTGATTTGGTAAACCAAGTATAGATAATCGAAGAGTAGCCCCACCAACCATATAACATACGTTACGTTTGAGTTTGACAACAAAGAAAGCACTAATTTCATTAATATATGGTGGACAAAACAAAACACACTTTCATTTTGTCCCCCGTTACCTTGTCAAAACCCAAAATGAGATACAAGATATATGAGTAAGTGACACACCCATAAATCCAATGTCATTAGTATCTACTAGGATTTTTTTATAAAAATCTCCACTATGAAATTAATCTATCTTTCCTTCTAATCATAACATCAAATGCCCCCACAATATCTCCTTCCATCTATACAAACTGAAACTAATACTCATCAATCAGTTCATCCCTTCCCACCTCTACCCTCCCTTTTACAATTCCCAGGCAACAAATACTTAAACCTCTGCGCATTCTGAAGCAAAAACGCAGGCAAATTAACCCCAGAAAACGATCTAGGAATCGGACCCATTTTCCCAATAATCTCCTTAAAACTATACTCTTCAGGCAACATATCAAACAAATCTCTCCCTTCACAAATCACTCTCTGTATCCTATCCCAATTCAAATAACTTGAAAACCTAACTCTATCAGTATGACTATAAGCTTTCATCTTAAACACAAATTCCTCAATCGTTCTAAAACAGAAACTACAATGCCATCCCGAATCCGCTAACAACAAATCCGTCTGTCTATAATGTGCATACTTTGTCCTCCCATGTTTATACCGATGTACACTAGCTCTCCAGCTATGATCATCAACATGAAACTCATAAGAATACAAATAATTTCTCATCCTTAAATGTAATATATCCGGTATATCATCACACCATCGAAGTAGATCAATTGTATGTCTACTTGGTATCTCATCAACATCAGACATAATCAAAAGATCATCATCTTCAATCCCTGCCACTTTCAATAACTGATCAACACCTAATCGTTGATACCCTTCTTCAATAAATGGGTTTTCATTGACCCGAAATCGACCAGGTAGATTTGCATAAGTGAGACGAGATTGAAATGAAGTGAATCGTGGATGTAGATTTGTTTTAAAGTAGAGTGGTTTAGTATAGCTGTGAAAGTTGAATTTGATTCAAGTAAAACGAATTGAGTTATGTAAGGTGATAGTTCATTCCAACGGATTTCAAGCATGTCGAGTTCATTGTTGAAGAGGATTGCGTCGTAGACACGACGTGGGTATGTTCGGGTTTGCCATCCGTGAAGTGAACAGAGAGTTGGGATTGTGAGATTTGAATTGTAGTAATGTGGGATTTCGATGAAGGGTTTGGGGGGTGATTGCCAGAATGGACGGAGAAAGTAAGTTATTTTTTGACCGTGGATGTAGAGAGTAATAATTGTTGAGGGGAGTATTATGAGAAGAAGGAGAAGTGTTCGGATGTCTATTATGGAAGATTGTATGGAACGGAGTCTTGTCGCCATGGAAAGGATGGAGCATCGGGAAGCATGCTGTAACATTTAAAAGATGATGGATTGTTGTTAGTATCGATTGTGTTTACTGGTGTGTATGAAATGAAGCGGAATTTGAAATTTTAGAAGAAAAGAAAAGGGAAAACGAGGTAACTAACAGCATTTAAGAAGAAGTAAGTGGAAATAGCATTAAACGTGATGTGAATATGGTCAACTCATTTAAAATTTGTAATGAATGTAAAAACATTGATTACAGGAAAAGTTTTAATAGCCAGCCACCTCGGAAATCAAATGAAATTATGACACAAAAATCAAATAGTAGTTTGTTGCACAATAGCAGTTGTACTTAAAAAAGAGGATCAAAATTCTGCAAAAAATTCTGGGTTTTATAACTGGGGATTGAAATGAAAAACAGAGCGGTTTCATAGAAATATAGTAAATTGAAACATGCAAAAAAAACAAAGATGAACGAGTGGCGGCAAATTAAACCAATCAAAACATTACCCAATTCACAAAATGGAACCAAAGCGGCAAAAAAAAATTCCAAACCACAAAATATATATAATCAAGACAGACTTTTACCTGACCACAATAATCATCAGATATATCATCGGTCTTTTTCGAACTGTAATATCCATCAGGCGACGGCATCATTGCTGCCGGAAGAGACAATCCACCCGGAAAACGACGACAGAAATTCAACACAATAACAGACAAAAATTGACGACGACAGGAAACAGAATCACTGGTTTGGTTGATGAGGAATTTGCGAAACTCTATCTCAAGCTGACAGTGTTTGATAGAAACAGAGACAAACCGTTGCCAAAGGTAGAAGATATGATGCAGAAGAGATAGGAATTTCCCAAAATCCAAAATTCCAAATCGTTGAGGTGGGGAAGGGATCGAACAACAGATCAAGCGGCGGGAATTTAGTAAAACCCTCTCTTCCTCATCTCCATGATATCGCAAAAAATCCTCTGGATTCGCGGTGGAGATAGAGAAAGGGGGATTTAGTGATTAGGGTGTGTGTGTGTGTGTTTCCAAGCAGCGGGTCTACAGACGACGACTTGCAAACAATTATAGCCGTTTGGTGGTTTTCTTCTCTCTCTCTCTCTCTTCTTTATATGAACCTGAAACGAGAGGAGAGCAGAAGAAGAAGGTGCTTTGGAATTAGAAGTGATGGCATGCCAGGAAATTAGCAGTAGTAGTATTAAAACACGAGAACAAGAAGAGAGGTAGATATATATATATATATTTTATCCGCGTGTCTTACATTTTATGATGATGGTTAAGGAAGACAGCGCAGCAAAGAGTGGTGCTGCTCAACTGGCGATAATGGGGAGGGAGCTTCGTAAACAAAACGAAAACCGCCATCCTCTACCGATTGGACACTTTTTTTTTTCTTACCGTATTTAAATTTACTTGAGGACATTTCTTGTTCTAATCTCTCGGCATGTACGTTATCACATATTATCAGACTTGTAAAATGGGTTCAATTCGTCAACCTGACCCAAACCCAACATGTTTATAGTGTGTTGGGTTGAGTTTTTTAAACCTTTCAATAAATGGGTAGGGTTAGGATTAGAGAATGTATATATAGGTTGGGTTTGTTATAACCTGGATTATATTGTAAGTTGGATTTACGTCGATATCTTGTTTTAAGTTCTCAATTTGGTGCTTCAGGTTCCGTTTTTTTATTTCGGTTTGGTTTTTCAATTCAGTGGTTGCTTTATGTCGGGTTGGTCTGAGGAATTGTTAGGTTGCTCATCAGCTTCAGTCTGTGGATTTCTACGCTTCAATTGAGGTAGGTAGTGAAAGGATTTGATAGGGTATGTTCAACCATGAGGATTTTAAAAATTGGGTTAATTATGGATGTGTTTCGATGCGTTTTCAAAATTGTTCTCCTTGCTGATTTACTATTGTTTAAACCCTCACAACCCTCATGGATCTTTCTGCAATTGTTATGGTTTTAATTGTGTATGTTTTGGTGTTGAATTGTGAGAGTTCTGCAAATTTTCATCTCTGGTATTGTCACGTCCGGACGGTCCAGACAGGGCTCCGAATGCCTTCTGTTTTTCACAGTTTTGAACATGTTTGGACGCGGTGCGAGGACGGATTCTGGGTTTCAACTCACAGTATGTGTCCGGACTTGCAAGTCCGGATACACCCAGTTTTCTTTCTGATTTTGCTCTCGGCATGTGTCTGGACTTGCAAGCCTAGACACAAGTCCGAACTTCACCAAGTAACTTTTGTCGAACATTTTTCCGGACTTCTCTGGTTTTCCTCTCGGCATGTGTCTGGACTTGCAGGCCCAGACACATGTTCGGAGAGGCGACTAATTTTGTCTAAATTATTCGTTTGAGCTCTGTTTTGAATTCTGATTGTGGGGTTATGATCCCCCTAAGTTTGTATAAGTGATTTACTCACGTATTATGCATGTGTATGCACTCCTATTTTGTAAGTTTGAGTATTTTATTTTAGGACATAGTTACTTAGCTTCTAAGCCGTGGATGGTCGGGTCTGGCTATCCCGTAGCATGTTGTGCATGACGTCCTTCTATTTTCTGTTCCTCGGGTTTCCCGGGATGATTAGCGATCGACGGGTCCAACTAGTGGTCTCTACCATTTCTGTTGTGGGATCCTCTTTCTTATCCAAGGGCCTCGCCCTTATGTACGTGTAGCTTAGAACTAGCGTCCCACCTATATTTGCAAATCTGATAAGCTTTGCTTTGAGTGTTTGTATAACGCTTCTGTTTCGTTTGAGCTTGATAGCTTCTGCTTTAAGTTTGCTTGTGGAAACTCAGTTTCGTTCTGCTTCTAATTGTGATTCATAATCTGATTTCAAATGTTTTGAGCATGCTTCATTGATGAAGTTTGCTATCTACTAAGTTGTGGTTGCTTACCCATTTTCACATATATATTGCAGATTGCTCAGCGATAGTTCTCGCTTCAGTTTTGAAGACTTAGTTTCATTTTAATTGAAAGACTTATGTATCTAGCGCTAGACTCTTTGTGACTCTTGTAGCCTTCGGGCATTTCTAATTATGACTTTGATTGTGTTTTTGGGGCTTTATAAACATTAACTATTTTTTACTTAATACGAGTATTCTTCTTTGATCTTTCGGTTTCGTTAGTAACCTTGCGCATCTAAAGTAGTAAGTGTGCAACACGTGACAGTCTTAGAACTAGCCCAGTTTTGGGGTCATTACATTTAGTGGTATCAGAGCCAGGTTTGGCTTTTTAAGTGTGTTTGGGTGGGTCTGCATGTTTGAGCTTCTGTGATATCTGCTATTCTGAGTGCTTGATTGCATCTGATCAGTTTTGATGTTTATTTTCTCAGTATGCCACCACGTGGTACGGTGTGGGGCACCCCTCAGGGCGAGATTCCACAAGGAGACATCAACGCTATTGTCCGGTAAGTAGTTACCCAGGTGCTTCAGAGCATGGGTACTGCTGCAGTGGTGGTAACAACGTCAAGGCATTACAGGAGTTCATGAAGTTAAAGCCACCGACCTTAGTGGCGATCGAGGACCTCCTTCGCGTTATGGGTTGTGCGGAGGTGCATAAGGTGGGTTTCGCCACCTTCATGTTCCAGGCGAAGGCGAAAGAGTGGTGGAAGTAGGTTGAGGGGAAGTGTAACACCCCCAAACACTGGCCCAGGAGTTAGGGGTATTACACGCCGCGTATTATTACATAATAACGCAAGGCTCTACTAAACGAACTTAAACAAATAATCAAATAAGGCCCAAAACGAATACTTGTATAAAAGTATAACAACGAGATGTGGAAACATCCCAAAAGCTATTACAAAACCCACCAATCGTATAACAGAAGCGGAAGCTAACAGAAAAGGCCCAAAGGCTCAAAGTCAAATACAATGTCTCAAAAGAACCGAAATAATAAAGCAAACTAAACTCCAGAAGCTGAGCAAAGTGATCCTCGCTGATCAATCTGCAATGTTAGATAAAGTAGGGGAATGAGCAAACAACTATGCCCAGTAGATGACCAACTTCATCAACCAGCATGCTCAAAACAGTTTATAGAATATTGACAAATCAGAAGGAGTCAAAGGAATCCAAAAACATGTCAGAGAACAGAAGCAGAAGTCCATACAACAAAGGACTAAACAGAGTCAGAATCAGACAAAATCAGAAAACAGAGCGGGACACTAGTTGATCACAGCATACAGACAGAACGAGCAACCAGCTCGTGAACAGAACGAGGAAACCTCACTCGTAAACAGAACAGGTGGACCACCTGTGAATAGAACGGGGAACATCACCCGTGAAACAGAAGGATCCTACATAGCGCGCTACGAGACAGCGAGACCAGCCATCCAAAGGTTCAGACACAGAGATAACTAGGTCCCAAAACAGAAGCTTAAAACAATTAAGCATGTGTGCACCAAAGGCACCAGAAAGCACTTAGATAGCTTGGAAATCAGATGGGGAATCCAACCCCGCAAACGGAAGTAAAAACGGAGCTCAAACGAGCAAGTTACGGTCAAAACAGTAGCTCGTCCGAACTTGTGTTAGGACATCAATGTTCGGACACAAGTCGAACCTCAAAACAGAAGCAGAGACAGAGGTGTCCGAACATCAAAGCTCGGACCGATGTTCGGACGCTTTTCGGAAATCAGTACGTGCAAAGTCCGAACTTGTGTCCGGACATCTATGTTCGGACACAAGTCGAAGCAAAATCAGAGAATGCAGAAGGCTGTGTCCGAACTTCAAAGCTCGGACGGAAGTTCGGACACAGTGAAAAATCCATAAGATTTAAAGCGCGACGGTGCATGTCCGAACATCAAAGCTCGGACAGACGTTCGGACAGACCAAAATGTGCAGTTTCCAGAAACGAATTCACAGCAAAACAGAGGTTTAAACACAACAAAACAGAAGTAGTGCATGGAAAACAACCTTGGGGGTTTGTAGTTATCAAAACAACGCAAACGGACTGATTCACAAACACAACGCAGAGGCAATTCACACATTGAAACTAGAGTTTGAAACGCCCCAAGGCTGAACACACTAGCCGAATCCATAAGCCACCTACCTCAATTACAGCAGAGACGAAATCCCACAGTCTGAAGCAGCAGAACCCAGCCAACACAGACCGAAACACGGATCGAAACGTAATTCCAATTCACTGAACCAACAACAAATGTAGAGACAATCCCAACTCAGAAAAACAGAGAACTCACAACCCTGGAACTGCCATTGACAAACACAATTCAAATCCTTACCTGATTCTGCCAACGAAATCGCAGAGGGACCAACAGCAGAAGAAATTGACCGACACAGGAACCAACGCTGAATCACAATCAGATTGCAGAGGAAGGATTCAGACAAGAAGAAACATTCCAATTCCAGAATCGAAGAATGAACAACGTTGAATACCTTAACCCAAACCGAACCTCGCAGTAGAGCAGAATCTACAGCAGAACTCGAGGATGCACCAAATCAGCCAAACTTGAAAGGGTTGAACAGAACGAGATTTTGAGAGAGAAGAGAGAGAAGCGGCTTAAGGGTTTCAAACTGAGCGAGAAGAGGAGCGTGACTGAGATTGTGAATAGGAAGTGGGGAAAAGAAAAATAATGATTAAGGAAGTTAAGAAATTAATTAATAGGAATGCTAATTCTCACCTTAAATAAAATAAGAAAGGGGGAATGACTCCTTCGTCCTCATCTTTAATCAAAAGGACTCCCATGTCCTGAAGGATTAAACAATCCACACAATTAACTTGTGACGAAATAAAATGCAGCGAAAACTATGGGTTATAACAGGAAGTACCCTCATCCGTGGACTTGGGAGCAGTTCTATGGCTGCTTCAACCAGCAGTTCTACCCCGACATCTTCCGGGACCAGAAGATTGGCCTCCTCCATCGCGGAGTCGCCGCCTTTGATCACAACCAGCGGTTTGTTAATGCTATTTGTATGTTCCTCCTTCTAGCCATCGAAGAAGCTCTTTATTGTTGTTGTCAATTAAGAATCAACCACATACAAGTACGATTTGACTACATTCAATACTGTGTTTCTATCAAGCGCAGTGTTGTCAAGTGGTACCCATGGCGCCGTCACAACGCTTCTAGCACATAAAATACGTTCGGTTGAAGAAATCAAATGTTGAGTGCGGCTTTTGTAGCTCGATTGATGAAGCAATTAAACACCCCCCCCCCCCATTCTTATAAAAAACATGCCCAAATTGTGTGGCTGTCCCTCACCCCCATCTATCAAAGAAATGAGAACATATCTCACCACTTACAACCGTAGGGGGGAAATGAGATGGAGACTTGTTTCAAGCAATCATCAAATTCACAATTTTCACACCAGAGAACACAAGCTTTTCTTTCAAGCACCAAGAATGCATTTTAGGGTTGAGAATAAAAATAAGGAATAACACAAACTCTAGGACTTCAAATTACAATTAGGGACTCTAAGGTGTTGATCAAATTTGCCATTATCGCAGAGGTAGAAAGTTACCTTCTATGTAAGAAGGGTCTGAGAATGTGGGAAAATAGGTGTTTATCGAAATTGTAAAAAAGGAGGGTTAAAGGAAGTAACTTTAAGTTAGGGATAAAATGATCATTCTCAAGGCATGTTAACGGCAAAGTTAACGTCCGTTACCAAATCGTGGCATTTGTGAATTTTTAAACATAATTGTGGCATATGAGGGACAAGTTTCAAAAAGGGGCATAGTGTGAATTATGAAACATTTTAGTGGCATACTATGAAATTTCCTTATTTCTTTTCAATTATATCTATAATTTTTTGTGCCTAGATGTAGTAATATTCTAGATTATTAACCGCCCATATACAATAATTATTTTTAAAAACTTAATTAATAAACTTTTCACTAATATGACATCAGACATGCATTTAATTATCAATAAAGGTTAAAACTAATCTTATTATTTTTTAAACTTTACGATAAGTATTTATGCTTACATTTAACTAATTTAAAGATTTTATTGACACACATGGTATCATTGATCTATGTATTATACTTAATTGTGTATTAACTTATATGTTTTATGTCTGTAAAAGATTATTTGCTTAAATGGATTGGCTTAGGATTAACACTTTTTAAATGAGTTGGGTTGTGACCATCCCATTCTTTTATGTTTTTTTTAAATAACTAGCACTTCATTAATGGCATAACCACAAGATACAATCTAAAATGTTAACTAACCAAACTTTTTCATTGATCCCTCCCCGGGACATATTAGCTAACATATGCAGACCAAGTACATCACATCTTGGTACATAAGCATAATCAACACAATGTAAACCTACTCCCATGTCAAAAACCCTATCTAATAATTCATATACATCAACAGATGCCCACCCCTTCCCGTGAATGTAATTGATTATCGCCAAATTATCCAAATAAACTCGAACATTTAAACAAGCTAACTACCTAGCACAACAAATTCCAAAATTCAAAGTCATTGTTTCAACCTCTAATTTCAACGATGCTCCTCTTCCACCCTTGACACCTACTGCAAGCACACGCCCACTCCTATTCTTGCACACCACCCCAAGCCCATACATTGCCCCCGTAAAACTACCGTCCACCCAGACCTGCAAATGTTCGCATGACTAATTCTGAGTATTCGTAGCATCCTTCCCGCTTGCAACCTGCAAGTAACTCTCTGCTTGTTGACATCCCCACTCTAAGGACTTACATGCAAAACCTGGGAATATGTCAGATTCTTGACTTATCAAACAACCTCCAAGCTTCTTTTATTGATGAGTGTGAGACGGAAGTCTCTGATTTTATGAAGAATACAATCGTATGTATGTTTATCTATGTTATGCAACCCAATATATATGGGTGCATATTGCCGAGAGAAAAGGGGAAGGAAGGAGCGGGGATAGAGACCAAATTATAAGAGTAACCTCCTAATGTACAAACTAGAGTGAAAAGGGGAATTACATGATATAAGTGTTACAGTAAAATATCCTATGTACAAACTATGGTCAATACATATATATGTCTAATACCCCCCCCCCCCCCTCAAAGAGTACAGCGGATGCGGAAGCAAGATGTTGTGCTCTTTGTCTTCTATCACGTGCTCCTTTGCTTAGGTTCCTGCAAACCTAAACTTTGAAAAGATTTTTGATAAATCTTACCTGCGAGTGGTTTGGTCATCAAGTCGGCCAGCTGATGCATGGTAGGAACGTATTGGACTTGAATCAAGCCCCCTGTAACTTTTCACGTACAAAATGGCAATCCAATTCAATATGTTTAGTGTGTTCATGTGAAACAGGCACTAGTACAAAAAACGCCTATTTCGGCGCCCCTATTTTGGCGGTTGTAACAACAACCGTTGAAATAGGTGCCCCGAAAATTCTATGTCTAAAAAAAGGCACCTATTTCGGCGGTTCCTAGCTAGGAACCGCCGAAATAGGTGCCTTTTTTTGAAATAGAATTTTCGGGCACCTATTTCGGCGGTTCCTAGCTAGGAACCGCCGAAATAGGTGCCTTTTTTTAAACATAAAATTTTTGGAAGCCTATTTTCCCGTTTTTTTTCAAAAAATTCGGTCGGCGGGAAAATTTCAGCCTATTTCGGCGGTTCCTAGCCAGGAACCGCCGAAATAGGTGCCTTTTTTTAAACTAAAATTTTTGGAAGCCTATTTTCCCGGGTTTTTTTTTCAAAAAATTCGGACCGCGGGAAAATTTCAGCCTATTTCGGCGGTTCCTAGCTAGGAAGCGCCGAAATAGGTGCTTTTATTAGACATAAAATTTTCGGAAGCCTGTTTTCCCATTTTTTTTCAAAAAATTCGGACCGCGGAAAATTTTAGTCTATTTCGGCGGTTCCTAGCTAACAACCGCCGAAATAGACTTTATTTCATTATATATATCGCAACTGCTCTTCATCTCTCTCCTCTCACGGTAATTTTGCAACTCTAACTGGCGAATGTACTTGCTAAACGCCTCTCTGCATCTCGCTCACCAGATTGAAAACGGGGTTGAAGTAGTTCATTCTAGAACCGGTAATATACTCGAACTTATCTTTTTCTCATTGGAGAACAAGCTACATACATGCTCTGCGCCTTTCATTCTCTTTGTTTTGTCTACGCATCTCTTCATTCTCTTCTTGTGTCTACGCCTATGTAGTGACAAATCACTGAAACCGCTGCATCTCACTCACTAGATTGAAGACGGGGCTGAAGTAGTTCATTCTGGATCCGGTAATATACTCAAACTTATATTTTTCTTTTTGGAGAACAAGAAACATACATGCTTTGCGCCTATTTATTCTCTTCTTTGTGTTTGTGTCTCTTTATTCTCTTCTAGTGTCTGCGCCACTACAATCTCTTCACACTCACAGTGATTTTGCAAGGCGAACAAGAAGCTTACATGCTCTGTGCCACTGTTCATTCTCTTGCGTTTGCGCCTCTACAGAGATGCAAAACTGTTGCATCTCGCTCCCGAGAAAGAAGACGATGCAGCTAATTTTTTTTATTTTTTTAAAAATACCTATGGTGGCGGTTGTTAGCTAGGAACCGCCGCCATAGGTGTGTTTTTTTTTTGAAAACCACCTATGGCGGCGGTTCCTAGCTAACAACCGCCGCCATAGGTGTGTTTTTTTCAAAAAAAAACAACCACCTATGGCGGCGGTTGTAGATAGGAACCGCCACCATAGGTGTTCTATCTCGGTGGTTGTACAACCGCCGAGATAGGGTCTCATCCCTATTTTGGCGGTCTCCATTTTGGCGGTTCTAGAACCGCCGAAATAGACCTTTTACAACCGCCGAAATAGGCCCTTTTTGTACTAGTGAGGGTTCCTAGCTATGTGAATGGCTGCTAGGTTGTCGCATTTTAGTGGTATTAGGGTTATGTGTGTTAGTCCTATTTCATTAAGCAATCTAGTCAGCCAACTTAACTCACCTGTAACATGTCGCATGGCTTTATACTCCGCTTCAGCAGAGGATAGGGATATTGTGGTCTATTTCTTGGATTTCCAACTTAACGGGGATCCTCCTAGAAGGATGTAGTAACCAGAAACAGATTTCCTTGTGATTGGACAGGAGGCCCAATCGGAATCACAATAAGCTTCCAAAGCATAATCGGGTTGTTTGTTAAAGAATAGACCGAAGCCTGATGTACCCTTTTATGTAAGATAGAGTGTGGTAGGCATCCTTGAAGTGATCAGAGGTGGGGGATTGAAGGAATTGACTGAGGAATTGGACAGTAAAGGCTATGTCTGGTCTAGTGTTTGTGAGGAAATTTAGTTTTCCTACAAGACATCTATATAGGGTTGGATTGTCAACTTTAGAGCCAGAGTCTTTGTATAGCTTTAGATTGAGAGGGAGAGGTGAGACTGAAGGTTTAATGTTGTCCATTTCAAAGTCATGTAGAATTTGGTTGATGTAGTGTTGTTGAGTCATGATAAGCCCATTTTCTGTTTCTAAAAATTCCATTCCTAAAAAGAAATTCAGTCTTCCTAGATCTTTTATTTCGAATTGTTTGTCAAGTTTTTGCTTCAGGTTTTTGACCTCTTTGGCATCATTTTCAACAACTAATATGTCATCAACGTATATGGTTAACAGGGTAGTTCTATTGGCCTTTCTGTTGATGAAGAGAGAATGGTTGTTTTGAGAATGGTGGAAGTCAAGGTTTTTAAGGAACGTAGCAAGCTTCTCATACCATTGGCGAGAGGCTTGCTTGAGTCCATAGGGGGATTTATGTAGCTTGCAGGCTTTGTTGTCCCCTTCTACTTTCAACCCTTCTGGTATACTCATGTAAACATCCTCGTGGAGGTCTCCGTGAAGAAACGCATTGTTTACATCGAGTTGATCTAAGATCCATTCTTTATTTATAGCCATTATGATGAGGGCTCGAACTGTGGTGAGTTTTACTACGAGAGAGAAGGTCTCTTCGTAGTCCACGCCTTGTCTTTAGGTAAAACCACTGACTACTAATCTGGCCTTAAAACACTCTAGACTCCCATAAGCTTTGAACTTTGTCTTGTAGATCCATCTACAAGATATTGGCTTCTTCCCTTTTGGTAAGGTTACAACGGACCAGGTATTGCTTTGTTTAAGAGCAGTGAATTCTTCGGCCATGGCTTTAACCCAATTTGGGTCTTTGCTGGCAACCTTGTAGTTGGCTGGCTCGATGTGGTGGTGTATCTGCTGTATGAGTTTATTGGTGGATTTGGGAAGAGAGCAAGAGAGGATGGTGGTGATTGGTATATGGTTTGTGAGGGTGTTGATGGTGTTTTGGTCATTTTGGTCTAGATCCTGATGTGTAGTGTGAAGGACAGTGGAAAAGAGGTCTTTGTGGCTTGTACTATTAGAGCAGATGTAGTCATCATATCTAGCTGGTGGTTTTGGAGTGCGGGTGGATCTTCTTAGGGTTGTGTTGTCATTTGTGACAACTTCAAAGGAGGCATTAGGGTCTGGTTCTATGACCAAAGGTGGGTCGCTCTCTATTGTGTTACTTAGAGGAGGTTGATCTTCTCTATCTCAGAAGGCTGAGACGTGCAAGTATCTTCCTCTAAGTTAGTCAGAGGAGGAGGAAGGAAAATGTCGGTGTTTTCTTGGTCTTCTTTGGTGATTAGTTTCCATGATTCGTCTTTTAAGGGGAAAATGTTTTCAAAGAAGGTGATGTCTCTGCTAACCTTGTGTCTGTTTTCACCAAGAGGTACAACTTTGTATCCCTTGGTGTTTTTGCAATTTCCGATGTATATGCAGCTAATAGACCTAGGATCAAGTTTTCCTCTGTTGGGATTTATATTGGTTATGTAGCAAAGGCATCCGAAGGATTTCATCTCATTGAAATTGGGTTTGATCCCATATAATTTCTCAAAAGGTGTTAGATGCTTTATGGCTTTGCTAGGAGTTCTATTAACTATGTAGGCAGCATGCTCGATGCAATGACCCCAAAAGGTGTGATCCAAACCGGATTGGAAAAGAAGGGCTATTGCAACTTCCTTAAGGTGTCCTTGCTTTCTTTCTACGACACCGTTTTGTTGTGGTGTATGGGGGCAGCTTGTTTGATGTATGATGCCTCTCCTAGCAAAAAATTCTATTCCTTCTTGGGATTTTCCCAATTCCTTGGCGTTATCACTCCTAACAATTTGATATTTTGTCCATTTGTTTTTCAATAAGATTTATGAATTTTACTATGTTTTGAAACGCCTCACTTTTAGGTTTTAGAAGGACAACCCATGTTCCTTTACTATAATCGTCAACTATAGTGAGGAAATACTTGTGTCCTTCCATTGTTTCAATTCTAAAGGGCCCGCACACATCTACATGTATTAGGTCAAAAGGGCTAATGGATTTAGTTTCAGAGGTAGGAAATTTGGTTCTTTTTCCCTTCGCCTTGTAGCAAATAGCACAAGGATACGGGACAGTTTACAAATGTTTTGGGATCTTTATACCAATGATTTTATTTAATTTTTGCAAATGCATGTGGCCAAGCCTATTGTGCCACAAAGTAAGTTTTTCAGAACAGTCAACAATATCAGAGACAAGATCCTCAGAACAAAGATTTTTAGAACAATCAACTGTATCAGCTTGTCTCTTACATGAATTTGCAAGAACAGTAGAATTCAGCTTTCTTTTCTGAACAAAATTTCCCAGGGCACTCATATTGACAAAATACAGACCACAATATTTCTTTCCAATTTCATGAATAAGCTTCTCTTCACAATCTTGTAGAGAGCAGACATTATCATGGAAGATTACACATGCGCTCAGGTCCTCAGTTAGTTTAGACACAGAGACGAGATTAGACAAGAATAAGGGTAGATGTATAACGTCATTAAGGCAGATTAAATCATTAGCAACTAAATTACCAACAGAGCTCACAATTCTTTTTGTTTCCTTCGGAAGTGATATTTCTATATTCAAAGTTTTGCAGTCAAACAACAGAAATTTATTTCCGCTTATATGATCGTTGCGCCTGAGTCCAAAATCCACAATTCACGCATCATGTTCATTATTGAACTAGTATCGGAAACTAAACATGGGGAAGAATTAATGGATAGATTGAACTTACCTGAAAAATCCCCAAAATTTGTCTGTTTGACTCGTTGTCCATCGTCCTTTTGCTGGTGAAGGAAAGCCACCAGTTGTTCTAGTTGTTGTGGAGTAAAACCCTTCACCGGCGATTCTTCGAGTGAGGTTTCAGAAGGTTTTTCTCCTTGCTGGGCAACGACGGATCCGACACGTGTTTGCTTCTTCTTGTCTTGATTAAGAAAGCCAACAATCCACCAGCACTCACGCTCACTACGTGAGTGCCCGATTTTTCCACAATTTCCACACTTCGGAGGGTCTTTCTTGTTGTTCCCTGAAGAGTTGTTTGAGACTTTCTTGTTGAAGTTTCTGGGATTCGAGGCATTTGGAGAGAATCTGGGTTTGGCCTGTGAGAAACTAGCGCTAGCCTTGCTGATTAGGACTACAGACCCATCAATGTCGTCATTCGAACTTCCATATTGTTGCTGCTGCTCTTCTTGAATGAGGATGGAGAGTATTTCCTCAAGGCTGGGGATGTCGCCCATGGCGAGAATTTGCCCCCTGAGATGGAGGTACGATCTGCTCAAACCCCTGAGAAAGTGTACAATCTCTTCTTCCTTGCGGCGTTTTTTCTGGTTCTCTTCCAATTTGCAAGAAACACAACACTGGCATACATCGATTGGTCGAACTAGGTTGAACTCTGCCCAAACCTCGCGAGATCTCATGAAATCGGTAACCGATTCCTCTCCCTGCCTGAGATTTGCTATCTGCAGTTTTATGTTATAGAGTGTTGCAAAAAATTTCTTCTCGTACCGCTTACAGAGCCATTCCCAAACTTGTTTTGGATCATCAGTGTAAATAATTCCTCGGTCAATATTTGGCGCGACTGAGTTGACGATCCAAGAAACAATTAGCGAATTTACTCTCTTCCACGCAGTAGTTCAAACGGTATCAACAGGGTCGGGGCGCTTT
This sequence comes from Limonium bicolor, assembly GCA_023374045.1. Taxonomy (NCBI): domain Eukaryota; kingdom Viridiplantae; phylum Streptophyta; class Magnoliopsida; order Caryophyllales; family Plumbaginaceae; genus Limonium; species Limonium bicolor. The sequence continues at coordinate 363,907,071 of CM041778.1, forward strand.
ATTGTTCCATCTATGAACCCCGCATTGTTCTTCGCACTCAGGGCAGTGCGCATCATCCATTTCCAGGCAGTGAATCCTTCTCCCTATGAATCTTGGAGCAAGAGCCTGCCCAGGTTGTTCGTTCGAGTGCACAAAGAATGGATCATTCTGATCAATTGTGGTGTTAGTTGTTTGCAATTTCTCTGTTAGTATTTCTGAAGATTTTTGCTCATTTTAGTGACGAAGGAGGAGGAGCTCTGATACCATGTCAGATTCTTGACATATCAAACAACCTCCAAACTTCTTTTATCGATGAGTGTGAGACGGAAGTCTCTGATTTTATGATGAATACAATCGTATGTATGTTTATCTATGTTATGCAACCCAATATATATGGGTGCATGTTGCCGAGAGAAAAGGGGAAGGAAGGAGCGGGGATAGAGACCAAATTACAAGAGTAACCTCCTAATGTACAAACTAGAGTGAAAAGGGGGAATTACATGATATAAGCGTTACAACAAAATATCCTATGTACAAACTATGGTCGATACATATATATGTCTAATAGAATATGTGATCCACAGTTTCCACAATAATAGAAGCAAATCAGTTAAACATTTTAGGGAAAATTCACGGGATAGCACTAAAAAGTTTGATAATTCACAAAATACCACGGTTTAAAAAAACATTTTTAAGATACCGCAAAAAAAAATTAATTCACCAGATACCACTAACTGTTGAAATAAACTTTTTAAGATCAACATATTCCTACTTCTTAAGAAATATAGTTCACATTATATCACATAAATATTTTTTAATTCATAAGATACCACAAAAATTAATAAAATATATTAAAAATAGTAAACAAAATAATAAAATTTTAAAATATGTTTAAAGTGTATAAATTAAAAAGTATCATATATATTATATAAATTCTATTAAAATATATAAGTTAGAATATGTTACTTAAAAGCTAAAAATTTGACTAAAAAAATATTTAAGAGCATGGTCATTTTTTTTCTATAATTATTATTAAAATATTGTAATTTGACAAAACAACATAATTTTGTATAATATATTAAAAATTAACTAAGAAAAATTTAAGTTCTTTTTATATGGGTTAAAATTTTACAATATAAAAAATACCATAAATATATAATAATAAAATCTCTAAAAATATAAAGAACTATAAAAAGTATAAAACATTAGAGAAGCCACAAATTTCATTAAACATAGACAAAAATAGTAAAAGGAATGATAACGTACTTTTTTTCTATATATTAATTTTTATGATACTATGTAATATTATTATAAAAATTGAATTTACAACCTTTTATTTTTATTTTTTAGTCAAATTTTTAGCTTTTAAATGATATAATCTAATATATTCTATTTGTTATTATTTTTAATAGAATTTATAATTATGTATATGGAATTTTTTATTTCATACAATTTTAACAAATATATTAATAAATTTAATTTTTATTAATTTTCACTATTTTTAAATATATTTTTTGGTATATTGTGAATAAAAAAATTATGTGATTAATATGAACTATGTTTCTTAACAAGTAGGGGTATTTGGTCTTAAAAAGTTTTAGGTTTAGCGATTAGTGGTATCTGTTGAATATAAATTATTTTTTATGGACCTGAAAAACCCTTTTTTAAACTGTGGTATTTTGGGAATTAACAAAAAAATTAATGATATTCCGTAAATTTTACTGATATTGATATGCATGTAGGATAAAACCAATCCTTAAAAGCTCCAATTATGCCACAGCCACATGCGTCAGCCCCCATAATTCATAGGGAGTGGATTAGGTGACGGAGATGGTTTTTCCGTCGTCGGTGACGGAAACTTTTTTTTTTTTAATCTCAGCACCCACGTGGGTTGTAGTTGGGAGTGGATTAGGTGACTATGTCCTAGGATGTTTCATTTTGTTTTTATTTTTTTATTACACATCTCACATACATGCTTGTATGTGGTTAGTATTTTTTTATTACACATCTCACATGCATGCTTGTATGTGGTCCGTATTTGTTTTAGTTATTTATTTTGTTAATGTTAGAATATCATTATTTTATCATTTTTCTAATATATACGTTGTTTTATGTATATATGTAAAAATGGAGCATAATAATTCAAAATATATTAATTAATTATAAAATTTAAAAAATTACTAATATAAAAATACTAAGCTATTATTTATAATTTCTAAATTTAAAAAAGTGATGTATAATATTTTTTATAAAACTTTAAACGTAAAAATAATTGTGCGAAAACGTGTATATATAAGCCTCCTTATGTAAAACCCAGTGGGAAAAAGCCTAAGTGATGTATAAATTTAAACGGTGTAATCGTTATACTTAATTGTGATGTAAAAAGTGATATATTAATTAACTATAAACCTCCTTAGGCAAAACCCAATGGGAAAAAGCCTAAGTAATGTATAAATTTAAACGGTGTAATCGTTATACTTAACTGTGTGGAAACGTATATATATAATCGTGGCGTAGAAATGTTATATATAATTGTGGCATGTAATATATAATGGGGTAAGCGTATATATGTAATCATGACGTGGAAACGTTTATATATAAATCGTGGAAACGTTATATGTAATCGTGGAGAGGAAACATTCATATATAATTATGAGAATTGTTTATATGTAATCAGATCGTGGAAATGTTTATATGTAATCATGGCGTGGACACGTTATATATAATCATGGAATCGTAAACGTGGAAACATTTATATAAAAATGTGGAAACGTATATCTAACAAAGTGAAAATGTTTAAATAAAAATGTGGAAACGTTTATCCGAACTCATGGATACATTTATATATACATCATGGAAACATTCATATATAATAATGAAAATGTTTATATGTAATCATGTCGTGGAAACGTTTATAAGTAATTGTGGCATGGAAAAGTTATAAATAATCATGGAATCGTAGAAACGTGGAAACGTTTATATAAAAACATGGAAACGTTTATATAATAATGTGGAAACATTTATATGAACTCGTGGACACCTTTAAATATAAATCATGGAAAGGCTATATATAATTGTGGTGTGAAAATCTATCGAGTTAGTCATGACAATTTAAAGTATAGACCGACTTCAAAATAGATTACCCTAACCCCATACAATCGAAAACCTACCCTAGGAAAGCTAAAAACGTCGAAGGCATTTTTAGGGTTTGTAGTGGCGAGATTAGGGTCTAACGACCCTAAACCCGCAACCACAAACCCTAAAAACCTGTTGAGTTAGTTGCTACAATGTAAAGTATAGAACGGTTTCCAAATAGATTACCCTACCACCCAAAACACCCCAAAACCCACCCTAGGATAGCTAAAAACGTCGAAGGCATTTTAAGGGTTTGTGGTAGCGGGTTTAGGGTAGTTGCTACCATATAAAGTATGAAATGACAAATTCCAAATAGATCACCCTACCCCCCCCCCCCCAAACACTCCAAAGCCCACCCTAGGATAGCTAAAAATGTTGAAGGCATTTTTAGGGTTTGCAGTGGCGGGTTTAAGGTCTAATGACCCTAAACCCGCTATCACAATCCCTAAAAACCTGACGAGTTAGTTGCTACCATATAAAGTATGAAACATATTCCAAATAGATTACCCTACCCCCCAAAACCCACCCTATGATAGCTAAAAACGTCGAAGACATTTTTAGGGTTTGTAGTGAAGGGTTTAGGGTCTACGACCCTAAACCCGCTACCACAAACCCTAAAAACCTGTCGAGTTAGTTGCTACAATATAAAGTATAGAAAAAATTCCCAAAAGATTATCGTACCCCCAAAACCCACCCTATGATAGCTAAAAATATCGAAGGTATTTTTAGGGTTTGTAGTGGTGGGTTTAGGGTCTAACGACCCTAAACTTGCGACCACAAACCCTAAAAATTTGTCAGTTAGTTGCTACAATGTAAAGTATAGAACAACTTCCAAATAGATTACCCTACCCCCCAAAACCCACCCCTATGATAGCTAAAAATGTCGAAGGCATTTTTAGGGTTTGCAGTGACGGGTTAAGGGTCTAGCGACCCTAAACCCGCTACCACAAACCCTAAAAACCTGTCGAGTTAGTTGCTACAATATAAAGTACAAAACAAATTCCAAAAAGATTACCCTATCACCCAAAACACCCCAAAAACCATCCTAGGAAAGCTAAAAACGTCAAAGACATTTTTAGGGTTTGTAGTGGCGGCTTTAGGGTCTAACGACCCTAAACCCGATACCACAAACCCTAAAAACCTGTCGAGTTAGTTGCTACAATATAAAGTACAGAACAAATTCCAAATAGATTACCCTACCCCAAAACCACCATAGGAAAACTAAAAATGTCAAATTCACCACTTATTACTTAATGAATCATAATATCATTTTTAATTATTCATAATACAAAATTAATGAATCATATTATCAATTTAGTGTATCATAGTATACATGTAAAAATATTTTTTAAAAAAAGTTGTCAAAACATATCCATGACTGGTCTTGTTTTGAATAGCTTGAATTTAGGGGAACAATGATATAATTTTTTTTATTTTGGACTTATATATTAAAAGTTATAACATTTTAATTTTTTTATGATAAAGGAAAATAAGAATAAAAACTAAAAAAAAAACAAATTCTTGGTAATCACGCGCATGAAAAAAAAGATGCTGTTTGGATAAGAATTTGGCTTAAAAAAATGTTCATTTGTGACAAAAATAATATGGACTGCTACTATAATAACAAAGATAGTTCAACGGTTTAGATTAGAACTAGAAAAACGATTAAAAAATGTAAGACCATGAATTCGTCCGTCACACAACGGAAATTTCCTCTCGGTCACCAAAGTCCCTCCGTAATAGTTTTTATTTTTATTTTAAACCAATTTCAAAAGTTCATAAATTAAAAAAAAAAGACTTTTCAAAGTAAAACACATTATACTTATACAAGACAATGAAATATTGAATTTTGTTCTATTTATTTATTTTAAGAAAGAAAAAAAACTGTGATATATCCCTCCTTCCCGAAATATTACTATACACTTTATTTTAAAGAAGTTTGGAACTATGTCTTTCTGCTTCCGAAAGTAAAATGAACACATGACGTCCGCATCCTCCATTTACACATATATAAGATTGTACGGTTCAGATTCATACCAAAAGAAACAAAAATATCAATGGCTATAATGACATCCGTCGTGGACGGAAATAGCGCTTCCGTCACCAAATCCCCGCTGTAATTCATAAGCCCCTTGACAATGTATAAAAGCATGCAACATAGTATCTAAAGCACCACATGGGCAAGAAGCGTCAACATAATCCCATATCGAAATTGAACTACTACTTCACAAGGCACTGCCCCATGCAGAATGAGAAATCGCCATCTCAATCTTTTCAATATTATAAGAAAATTTCATATCATTTACTCAGTGGCAGACGCACATGTTTATCTGTGGGGCATCTGTCCCCATAAGTTTTTAGAACAATACAAAAAATTATATGTCTATATATAGAAAAACTATATAATTTTAGGTAATGAATTAAATATTGACAGGGGTGGATGGAGAGGGGGTTTGGGGGTCTCTAGCCCCCCTAAAAATTTTAAAATTTGTCAAATTACTCTTATAAATTTTTAAAAAATACAACATAATATAAAGTTTTAAAGAAAATTAGTGTCAAAATTTTTTTAGCCCCCTCTAAACAAAATTTCTGGATCCGCCACTGAACATTGATAACCTAATCACTAATGTAGAATTAACTACTTTTAAATTCATTAACAATAATATTATTATGTATAATTTTTTAGATGATAAAGGCTCATGGGAGTAATTATATGGTATTTATTTCATTCTCAGTTTTCTACGGAACAACATTTTCAATATTGTCCCCACAGATTTTCGTTTCTACGTCACCACTGCTTTTACTCACATATTAAAAAAAATAAGGCACACGTATTGTTAATTCAAATCACCACGATATATAATTTTATTAAACCAATTATCGAAAAAAATATAATTTTATTAAACATGATTTAATTTGAATATCTATTAATTAACTAAATTGTGTTAATCATCGTTTACTTTTCGATAAATTAAATGGTCTAGTCACCATGCATAGAATAATCTAGCTACTAATTTACCTTCGGTTTTAAGAGACGGGAGGTGTTAGTTAGTTAGTTAGTTGGAGGGAGCTAGAGAAGTATGGGATGGAATAAATAATCTAGTGACTTCAATAGAGATGGATGGATGTCATGTTGCCGCTCGAAGTCGCCCAACAGAATTCGATCAGACATATTTATTTCTCTTTCGGTTCGTTTCAAACGAGGTATAATTATAAGGGAAAATTCACGATATACCCCTGTTTTCTTTCGTAATTCACAATAATATCATCTGTGTTTTTCGTAATTCAACTTTAAACATGCTTAAATGTTATCCAAAATTGATGAAACTTTACATGGACGATGCTAAAATGTTTATATTTTGTCTATATCAAATATGAAGTTTTTTAAGCTCACATGTGACCTGTGGGACCCAATGAATATGCCACATGTTCATTGGGTTCCACAGGTCACATGTGAGCTTAAAAACTTCAAATTTGGAATTGACCAAAATATAACACTTTAGCATCGTCCATGTAAAGTTCATCAATTTTGGACAACATTTAGCATGTTTAAAGTTGAATTACAAAAACCATAAGGAGTATATTGTGAATTACGAAAGAAAACAGGGATATATCGTGAATTTTCCCTAATTATAATATCCTTCGTTTTCACAACTAATACGACCAAACCTTTGTTCCGGTTTAGTCAAGACAACAACAAAATGTCTTATTACTTCAGACGCTTATGCATCCAAAATGTGACGACACGATTGATGGAGGACCTAAATTTCTTACGTGTCTGCTACTTAGATTACATGGAGAACCTAAATTTAACGATGATGACGTGGAGATATAATGAAATTCCAAAAGCCAATCGAGTTGTAAAATTGTAAGGTTTGCAGATCAACTGTTCTTTTCTTTTGCGTGATTAAAATGTGGCCTAAGCCAATAGAACAAGATTGCAAGTGACAGGATAGATGTAACTAACTACAAAAGCAAAACCTCAAATTAGGTAACCCAACAAAACAAAAGGCTTAATTCCCTCCAACTACGCGCTATATATTGGAGTGTTCTCCCCGGCCCATAGCAAAAGGCGATATATGATCAGCTTCCGGCCTTATATTTTTTAGTTTCATCGTAATTCCTCTCTTCCCGAATCCCTACCACATGCAACTCACGCTTTATTATGGTGATGTTGACAAAGTCATTCAACAAATCTAAAGACCCACCCCTACCAACTTTTAATGAGTCAATCGAGAAACCAACTTCTGACAATAGTGTCTTTACATACAGTTTAACTCCTCTTGTGTAGAGAACTCATTCACTCGCTCTGTTTTTTTTATATATAATTTGGGCTTATAGCCATTGTATTAAAATCATGATAAACAGGTGTTACGGGTCTCATTAAATCTCCTCAAATAAAATCCAATGGAAAAAATGTTGAGGAGGAAAGAGTATCTACCATGTCCAAGTAAACCAAATTCTTCAAAGAATATTAGTAAGAAAGAAATTACAAAAAAAAAGTTGCCTGGGCGACAGGGAGTCTGCTGAAGGAAGCTTTCGAAAACCCTTGTGTTGTCCGCCCTGAACGGCTAAACCCTACTGGCAACCCACTGTTCTTGTGCGCTATCCCTCCCCATGGAAATGGAACATTAGTTTCGCCCGATATTTTCTTCACGTGGTTGCGCATCGTGGGGAAGACGGAAAAACTGTGAGCTTATCGTCGGCAGTTAAGCACTGCGATGTTTGCTGCCAGAGGGCTTCAGGGACGTTCTTCAGAACTCTCTATCGTCTCCTCTCCTCCAATCCCCACAAGTAGGCATCTCTTTTCTATCTTCCTTCCATCCATCGCAGTCTCTTTCCGTTTTATCTAATTTCTTCAACGATCTAATTATATCTGCGACTCTTAATTTCTCAGGGATGGCTTGCTATTATTAAGGGACTTTCACCAAAATGCTTTATAGACGATACTAAGGCTGAGCTAACCACTTCTATGAGGTCCAATTTCGTTTCGTGTTCTCGCTTAGATTTCCGATTTGAAAACGTTCGATCGATGTCAACGGCGAGAGGCAGGAGTATGAGGAGTAAAGTGGAGAAGAGGATGCAGAGGGAGGCTGGGAAGACACAGAGGGAGATACGAAGGGCTAAGAAGTTGAGACTTAAGCTCATGACCGAGGAGGAGAGACTCATCTACCAGCTCAGAAGAGTGAGTGATTCAAAGGCCTTCAAGTTGATCATACTATTAAAATTTCCATATTCTCTGTCACTATGAACTGAGATGTGGGTACTGTTCTGATAGCTTTTAATTCTCATATGCCATATCAATTCAGAGGCTTTTTCAGACTATGGTTTTATGTTATAATTCACTTTTGATTGATTCAAATGCGCAAAGCCATTATTATTATATATATTTCACTGATATTACCTGCTAATTGGAGTGCTGCTAAACAAGTTTCATTTTAGTGTCATTCGTATTGTAATTTGTTCTCTTTATTTGCGTTTTAATGATACAGGGGGTTTGATGATTTGAACAAGCTGTTTTAATTTGTTTAATCTAGGCCAAGAAAAAAGTAGCATTACTTTTACAAAAGCTCAAGAAATATGAGCTTCCGGAGCTACTACCACCACCTAAGCATGATCCGGAGCTGTTGACTCCTGAGCAGCTTCAGGCCTATAAGAAGATTGGATTCAGAAATAGAAACTATGCACCTATTGGTATTCGAGGAGTCTTTGGAGGAGTCGTTCAGAACATGCATCTTCACTGGAAGTTTCATGAAACTGTACAAGTTTGCTGTGATAACTTCCCCAAGGAAAGAATAAAGGAGATGGCTATCATGCTTGCGCGACTTAGTGGTGGTATTGTGGTCAACATACACAATGTGAAGACTATTATCATGTTTCGTGGAAGAAACTATCGCCAGCCCAAGAATTTGATACCCATGAACACTCTTACCAAGAGAAAGGTACCCTGCGATGAAATTAGAGCGAAATGTCTTGTGTGAATCTTTTTTGTATATTGTTATCCTCAGTTTTCTAATGATAGTCATCATAATTATGCGTGTCTGAGTACTTATCTGTTTTTTATTTATAATGCAGGCTCTTTTCAAAGCAAGATTTGAGCAAGCTTTGGAATCACAGAATTAAATATAAAGAAGATCGAGCAAGAGCTGCGTAGAAAGGGGATAAACCCTGAAGATCCTGTTGCCATGGCCAGCATCCAGAGGGTAGCATCCACCTTTTTCAATGCAATAGATAAAAACAGAAGGGAGTCCATATGTTTTCCGTGGGGGAGAAGAAGAATCCAAGCCAGAACCAGAGAGGAGGAGGAGCTTGCAGATTTCCGAACCTCAAGATGACAGTGACCAGGAAGAACTTGACAAGTTCATAGCAGAGATTGAGGATGCTGCTGACAAGGAATGGGCCGCTGAAGAAGCAGCAGAAAAAGAAGACTTTGATAGGATTAGGTATTGGAATAGGGAAGAATCTAGTGGGAGATATGGAAGAGATGAAAGGACAGGAGATAGATTATCTGAGAATGAGACTAGAGGTGTGGGATCAGAGATAGAAAGGATACTGGACGCAGAAGCCAAGGGCATTTGATAGTGATGATGAAGATGTTTCCGAGGCTAGCAGTGATGATGGTGGATGGGAATCGAATGACAAGTATGGTGCTGATATTGACTCAGCGAAAGATGCTTCTGATTATGATAGAAATCAGAGAGGTATGGAACGAGAACTGAAAGGGGCAAAGAGGAGCGAAAAGGGGGAGCTGGTCATGGGAAGGGAATCAAGAGGGACGTCAGATCCAGAAGCAGAATGGAGGAACAAGAAGGAGAATCTGCTTCGGAGGAAGCATTGAGTGATCTGGACAGTGCAATGTGGAATCTGAAACGGAGGAAGAGCAAAATTTGAAAGCAAACAGACCCTCAGTCGCTGATCATAGGGGGACTGACAGTGAGGATGATTATAATCCATTTTCACGATTTGAAAAAGTCAATACCAGCAGCAGGAATCACGCTTCAAATTCTCAACGAAAATCCCCTCGAGAGATGAGAGAACCCAGAATGAATCTGAGAGAATGGGATGTGGATGAGGAGGAGGACGACGACGATGTCGATGATTCTGGCTTGAGCGCTTTGAAAGCTGCTGAGGATGATTATTTAGGTGTAGCTAGAGAGTCTGGTTACCCTAAGAAGGATGTAAATGCCTTTTATGATGAGAGGAACACCACCAGGAAACATGTGGATGAGCATTGGGACAGTGATTGAATTTGGAAGGTCGCTGATTATATGGATATTGGGGCAGGCAAGGAGAATTCTAGTTGTGGAAACCCCTCAGGAACATGATGGTGATTGCTTTATCTATACTTATATATCCTCTGGTGTGCAAAAGCTGAGTAGAGCAGAGTTGCACTCCAGGGCCATCATACACAATAACGCAGTGTGATGTCGTTTGAACACCGCGTGTTAGTGCAGTCTTGAGCGTGTTCGTGTAATCCTTATTCCTGAACGGACTGGTTGGTTTTCCATTGAATACAATATCATGGATTGATGATGAAATTGCGGGTCATGAATAGGCATGTGACGTGAAAAATCCGTATCAGCCATCAATAAAACCGGTTAGGCTTCAAGCCTCATGCGGCGCTGAGCACGGATGTTTCCGTAAATGCACAGTATCTTTTTTTTTTCTTAAACTTCATCTCATACCAAAAACAGATTAGGGTTACATGCATATTCCCAAAATCTGTGAGATTAGTTTGACGGAATGGGAACACCCCATGATTACATAATTCAAACAAGTAACTCATTGTTAGGATGAAAGTTCCTTCTAGTTGACAGCCCACTTTGGTCGAAAATAAAATCAACCACATTGACAGAAGGATGAAATATTTTTTACTGCACACTACTCATACTTTTGGTGAGTTGAGTTCGACTTTCATACGCATCAAATTGGAAAAACGATGACGCCCCTTTCCCCATTTCATTCATCGGATGAAGCTTAAAAGCATCCAAGTGTAAATATTCTTAACTTGCAAATTAGAATATAAGAGAGTTGCACAGGTGTGCAACGGGAGTGAAAAGAGAAAACAAAGAGGAAAATAAAAGAGTTTATAGCTTCTTTTTCTGGTTCTTGTTTATTATCTTTTTCGGTATTTCCACAAACTCTAAGAGTAAGAGCCTTGATATTAATTCAAAGAAGATCACTCTTGTAATCCATTATTATTATAGTTGAAAGTTGAACTAGTATTTCCGGTCCCTAGAATTTTACCCTTTACATTAAGGGGTTTTCCTTGTAAAATATTGTCTAATATTCAACAGTTTTCAGGTAGTTTATTATTTTTCTTATCTTCATCTTGCACCTTATTTCCCCAACAGACTCGTATCAGAGCCCGAATTCTCTTAGTATGATGGTAATATACAAGCTAGAGTAGAGTTTAGCCAACGGATTTGAGTCAAGTTTACTCATTTCTATGATTAAGATAGTGAATCAAGTGTGATAATGAGAAACGAAGAGAGACCCCAAGATTTACATGGTTGAATCTTGAATGACCTAGTCCATGAGGTGTGTGTGTGGGTGGGGGGGGGGGGGGGGGGGGGGGGGTTAATAGTGGTTCTTAGAAGAGTGACAAAATCAAGCGATTACAAGTGGGGAATCAAGAGGATTCCAAGAGTTGTCTTTTATCTCCTCCATCGTGTGTCCCTAATAAATGTGAAATTGATTACTTTTATAAGAAGGGAATAAGAGAAAGGGTGAGTGGTTCATCTGGCTTGCCGCCTATCTGTTTGTCAAGCTTCATGACATGAATCATGTCACAAGCTAGGGCTAACGTCACCAGGATAGGTCATTGCCAGGGATGAAGCTTCATTGCTCTATTTTAGCCGCCCGTTCTTAAATGCGGAGGAAATGACACTTGGTGTCTTTGGGGCATTAATGGTATATTAGAGAGGCGTGCGAGTTGGTAACCATGAGTGTCTAAAGCGGTAATGACAAGTTGTTCGATGAGACTGATTGAACAAGTTGTCAATGGGGGGGGGGGTACTGAGTCATGAGTGTTCCTCTTAGGTGAGGGGAGTTGATCAAGGTTTTGGATGGCAATGCCCGACTACCTTTGTTATCGAGGTAGGGAGAGGCCAGCCTCCCTAGATTCGTTGTTTGCTAGTCGGGATGTTCCCGACTAAGGTTCTTGTGCCTCGATTGATGGTTTGTCACTCGGGTACGTGCGATCATAAGAGGGAAACATGATTAGTGCTCTTAACAATATGGTTTAGGTATGACTAATTATACTGTACAACACTATTGTAATCCCATTATTAGTATAGTGGAAGGTTTGGATTGGTATTCTGCTCCTGAGGTTTTTACTCGTTTCATAAAAGGGTTTCCTCGTAAAATACCATGTCTCATCTTCATCAGTTTTAGGCAGTTTTATTATTTTTTTTATCTTCATCCCACACTGCATTTTCCCAACACTTTTGATCTTTAGAGGAAGTATTATTCTCATCCAAATCCTTCATTTGTGCATCATGTCTTCAAAAAGAATCTTCCTCGTAGACTCAAGCACTAGTTCATAACACATGCTATGGCTACCCACCTACAAGATAAGCTCCAAAGTTATTTGTCGTATCATGTAACTAGTAAGAGAAACATTGATTGTGCTTAGAATAAGACTGTTGTAATCCAACCAAGGAACTTCGAGCATATAGTATAAGCCAATATTGGGTTAGAAGAATTTCTGAAAGGTTTAGACCTTGCATAGGTCAAGACGAGAGATCAGTAGAGTCGTAAAAAATACCAAACTGAGGAAAAATCTTTCTCTTATAGATCAAACCGAAATACAACTTGCACATCAAACCACAAAGTTTGGACAAAAGGGAATAAAGTTGTAAGCCAAAAACCTAGTAGAAGTAAATCCTCCACAAATGGACCAAGACGACATACGTACACCAGACACCACTCAACATTATGATCTTGGTATTTAGGAAACATATTAGGCCTGAAATCCCTAGCAACTGAGCTTGACCAACAACAACCCATCAAGGAGTAAACAGAAGAACCAGAAGCACTGAATCACAATATCTCATTTCTGTCTTACCTAAACCCCTACAATTGTTGGAGATACACGCCTTCTAAACAAACAACCTCAGCCCCCAAGAACCTAGGAAACACCCCACTACTCACCGACCATAACAACCAGGGGCAATAAAAACAAACCAATCCAAAATGAGCACCTTCAAGAGATGAGATAGTCGACACTAGATCCAACCTCCCTACTTCTGAGGAAAATTAGTCCCTAAGCAAAGAAACAGAGAAATAGAGATCCCTTTGCCAAACTACACAGAAGAGGCCACATTAAGAGCGACCAGAAGAGGAATCACCGCCAGAAAAAATTAGGCCGAAACAATAGAGATCAAAGACAACCTAGGGAGGATAGCAATCAGAAAACTTGGTTGACAATCGAAGAGAACCGCGTTAGCTAGCGCAACCCCAGAAAGTATTACATTATCAAAAAATAAACGTTGATTAACACAATTTAGTGCGAGCTTAGATTAGAAACCTATGTGAAGTGAGGAGAGGTTTGTTAGCAGACCCATGAGTTTTTTAAATCGTGGAAGATGAAAAATCCTAAGACTAACAATATTGTGTTCTCTAAGCAAGCCTCATCTCACCTATTACACATATCTTGAGTTCACTTGATTTAGCAAATATGAACCAGAAGTAAGGTACAAAGAATTTAGGAACTGCCAATGACTTCATCTCCTTGTTCGAGCCCAAAATGTAAAAGAATTACTACAAGAGAGTGAATTTGGAAGTCCCCATCCAGTTTGGATTTAGGAATATGGGCTTAGGAAGAGCAGATTTTATCAAGTCTGTTTTTGTGTGTGTTTGCCTATTCGACACAAGGATAGGTGTGTTTTGACATTGTAGCAGTTTGCTATCCCGGTTGTTGTTTTGGATGTTTTTTTTTGTGAAATTTGGGTATTTTCCCGTAGCTCGGTGCATAGGTTTGTACTTGGACATGGTAGATACTCTTTCCTCCTCAACATTTTTTCCATTGGATTTTATTTGAGGAGATTTTAATGAGACCCGTAACACCTGTTTACCATGATATTTTAATACAATGGCTATAAGCCCAAATTATATATAAAAAAAAACAAGAGAGTGAATGAGTTCTCTACACAAGAGGAGTTAAACTGTATGTAAAGACACTATTGTCAGAAGTTGGTTTCTCGATTGACTCATTAAAAGTTGGTAGGGGTGGGTCTTTAGATTTGTTGAATGACTTGTCAACATCACCAATAATAAAGCGTGAGTTGCATGTGGTAGGGATTCGGGAAGAGGACATTACGATGAAACTATAAAATAATAAGGCCGGAGCTGATCATATATCGCCTTTTGCTATGGGCCGGGGAGAACACTCCAATATATAGCGCGCGTAAGTTGGAGGGAAATTAAGCCTTTTGTTTTGTTGGTTACCTAATTTGAGGTTTTGCTTTGTAGTTAGTTACATCTATCCTGTCACTTGCAATCTTGTTCTATTGGCTTAGGCACATTTTAATCACGCAAAAGAAAAGAACAGTTGATCTGCAAACCTTACGATTTTACAACCTCGATTGGCTTTTGGAATTTCATTATATCTCCACGTCATCATCGTTAAATTTAGGTTCTCCATGTAATCTAAGTAGCAGACACGTAAGAAATTTAGGTCCTCCATCAATCGTGTCGTCACATTTTGGATGCATAAGCGTCTGAAGTAATAAAGACATTTTGTTGTTGTCTTGACTAAACCGGAAACAAAGGTTTGGTCGTATTAGTTGTGAAAACGAAGGATATTAATTAGGGAAAATTCACGATATATCCCCGTTTTCTTTCGTAATTCACAATATACCCTTATGGTTTTTGTAATTCAACTTTAAACATGCTTAAATGTTGTCCAAAATTGATGAAACTTTACATGGACGATGCTAAAGTGTTATATTTTGGTCCAATTCCAAATTTGAAGTTTTTTAAGCTCACATGTGACCTGTGGAACCCAATGAACATGTGGCATATTCATTGGGTCCCACAGGTCACATGTGAGCTTAAAAAACTTCATATTTGATATTAGACAAAATATAACATTTTAGCATCGTCCATGTAAAGTTTCATCAATTTTGGATAACATTTAAGCATGTTTAAAGTTGAATTACGAAAAAACACAGAGATATATTGTGAATTACGAAAGAAAAACAGGGGTATATCGTGAATTTTCCCTTATAATTATACCTCGTTTGAAACGAACCGAAAGAGAAATAAATATGTCTGATCGATTCTGTTGGGCGACTTCGAGCGGCAACATGACATCCATCATCTCTATTGAAGTCATTAGATTATTTATTCCATCCCATACTTCTCTGGCTCCCTCCAACTAACTAACTAACTAACACCTCCCGTCTCTTAAAACGAAGGTAAATTAGTAGCTAGATTATTCTATGCATGGTGACTAGACCATTTAATTTATCGAAAAGTAAACGATGATTAACACAATTTAGTTAATTAATAGATATTCAAATTAAATCATGTTTAATAAAATATATTTTTTTCGATAATTGGTTTAATAAAATTATATATCGTGGTGATTTGAATTAACAATACGTGTGCCTTATTTTTTTAATATGTGAGTAAAGCAGCAGTGGTGACATAGAAACGAAAAATCTGTGGAGACAATATGAAAATGTTGTTCCGTAGAAAACTGAGAATGAAATAAATACCATTATAATTACTCCCATGAGCCTTTATCATCTAAAAAATTATACATAATAATATTATTGTTAATGAATTTAAAAGTAGTTAATTCTACATTAGTGATTAGGTTATCAATGTTCAGTGGCGGATCCAGAGAAATTTTGTTTAGAGGGGGCTAAAAAAAATTTTTGACACTAATTTTCTTTAAAGCTTTATATTATGTTGTATTTTTTAAAAATTTATAAGAGTAATTTGACAAATTTTAAAAATTTTTAGGGGGGCTAGAGACCCCCAAACCCCCTCTCCATCCACCCCTGTCAATATTTAATTCATCACCTAAAATTATATAGTTTTCTATATATAGACATATAATTTTGTATTGTCTATAAAAACTTATGGACACAATTGCCCCACAGATAAACATGGGCGTCTGCCACTGAGTAAATGATATGAAATTTTCTTATAATATTGAAAAGAAAGATGAGATGGCGATTTCTCATTCTGCATGGTGCAGTGCCTTGTGAAGTAGTAGTTCAATTTCGATATGGGATTATGTTGACGCTTCTTGCCCATGTGGTGTTAGATACTATGTTGCATGCTTTATAACATTGTCAAGGGGCTTATGAATTACAGCGGGGATTTGGTGACGGAAGCGCTATTTCCGTCCACGACGGATGTCATTATAGTCATTGATATTTTTGTCTTTTGGTATGAATCTGAACCGTACAATCTTATATATGTGTAAATGGAGGATGCGGACGTCATGTGTTCATTTACTTTCGGAAGCAGAAAGACATAGTTCCAAACTTCTTTAAAATAAAGTGTATAGTAATATTTCGGGAAGGAGGGATATATCACAGTTTTTTTTTCTTTCTTAAATAAATAAATAGAACAAATTCAATATTTCATTGTCTTGTATAAGTATAATGTGTTTTACTTTGAAAAGTCTTTTTTTTTAATTTATGAACTTTTGAAATTGGTTTAAAATAAAAATAAAAACTATTACGGAGGGACTTTGGTGACCGAGAGGAAATTCCGTGTGTGACGGGACGAACGAATTCATGTCTTACATTTTTTAATCGTTTTTCTAGTTCTAATCTAAAACCGTTTTGAACTATCTTTGTTATTATAGTAGCAGTCCATATTATTTTGTCACAGATGAACATTTTTTTTAAGCCAAATCTTATCCAAACAGCATCTTTTTTTTCATGCGCGTGATTACCAAGAATTTGTTTTTTTTTTTTATTTAGTTTTATCTTTTCCTTTATCATAAAAAAATTAAAATGTTATAACTTTTAATATATAAGTCCAAAATAAAAAAAATTATATCATTGTTCCCCTAAATTCAAGCTATTCAAAACAAGACCAGTCATGGATATGTTTTGACAACTTTTTTTAAAAAATATTTTTACATGTATACTATGATACACTAAATTGATAATATGATTCATTAATTTTGTATTATGAATAATTAAAAATGATATTATGATTCATTAAGTAATAAGTGGTGAATTTGACATTTAGTTTCTTTCTATGGTGGATTTTGGGGTAGGGTAATCTATTTGGAATTTGTTCTGTACTTTATATTGTAGCAACTAACTCGACAGGTTTTAGGGTTTGTGGTATCGGGTTTAGGGTCGTTAGACCCTAAAGCCGCCACTACAAACCCTAAAAATGTCTTGACGTTTTTAGCTTTCTAGGATGGTTTTTGGGGTGTTTTGGGTGATAGGGTAATCTTTTGAATTTGTTTTGTACTTTATATTGTAGCAACTAACTCGACAGGTTTTTAGGGTTTTGTGGTAGCGGGTTTAGGGTCGTTAGACCCTTAACCCGTCACTGCAAACCCTAAAAATGCCTTCGACGTTTTTGGCTATCATAGGGGTGGGTTTTTGGGGGGTAGGGTAATCTATTTGGAAGTTGTTCTATACTTTACATTGTAGCAAACTAACTGACAAATTTTAGGGTTTGTGGTCGCAAGTTTAGGGTCTTAGACCCTAAACCCACCACTACAAACCCTAAAAATACCTTCGATATTTTAGCTATCATAGGGTGGGTTTTGGGGGGTACGATAATCTTTTGGGAATTTTTTCTATACTTTATATTGTAGCAACTAACTCGACAGGTTTTTAGGGTTTGTGGTAGCGAGTTAGGGTGTTAGACCCTAAACCCTTCACTACAAACCCTAAAAATGTCTTCGACGTTTTTAGCTATCATAGGGTGGGTTTGGGGGGGTAGGGTAATCTATTTGGAATATGTTTCATACTTTATATGGTAGCAACTAACTCGTCAGGTTTTTAGGGATTGTGATAGCGGGTTTAGGGTCATTAGACCTAAACCCGCCACTGCAAACCCTAAAAATGCCTTCAACATTTTTAGCTATCCTAGGGTGGGCTTTGGAGTTTGGGGGGGGGGGGGTAGGGGTGGTAGGGTGATCTATTGGAATTTGTTTCATACTTTATATGGTAGCAACTACCCTAAACCCGCTACCACAAACCCTTAAAATGCCTTCGACGTTTTAGCTATCCTAGGGTGGTTGGTGGTTTGGGGTGTTTTGGGTGGTAGGGTAATCTATTTGGAAACCGTTCTATACTTTACATTGTAGCAACTAACTCGACAGGTTTTTAGGGTTTGTGGTTGCGGGTTTAGGGTCGTTAGACCCTAATCTCGCCACTACAAACCCTAAAAATGCCTTCGACGTTTTTAGCTTTCCTAGGGTAGTTTCGATTGTATGGGGTTAGGGTAATCTATTTGAAGTCGGTCTATACTTTAAATTGTCATGACTAACTCGATAGATTTTCACACCACAATTATATATAACCTTTCCATGATTTATATTTAAAGGTGTCCACGAGTTCATATAAACGTTTCCACATTATTATATAAACGTTTCCATGTTTTTATATAAACGGTTTCCACGTTTCTACGATTCCATGATTATTTATAAATTTCCATGCCACAATTACTTATAAACGTTTCCACGACATGATTACATATAAACATTTTCATTATTATATAGAATGTTTCCATGATGTATATATAAATGTATCCACGAGTTCGGATAAAACTTTCCACATTTTATTTAAACATTTTCACTTTGTTAGATATAAGTTTCCACATTTTTATATAAATGTTTCCACGTTTACGATTCCATGATTATATATAACGTTTCCACGCCATGATTACATATAAACATTTCCACGATCTGATTACATATAAACAATTCTCATAATTATATATGAATGTTTCCTCTCCACGATTACATATAACGTTTCCACGATTTATATATAAACGTTTCCACGTCATGATTACATATATACGCTTACCCCATTATATATTACATGCCACATTATATATAACGTTTCTACGCCACGATATATTACACGTTTCCACACAGTTAAGTATAACGATTACACCGTTTAAATTTATACATTACTTAGGTTTTTCCCATTGGGTTTTGCCTAAGGAGGTTTATAGTTAATTAATATATCACTTTTTACATCAACAATTAAGTATAACGATTACACCGTTTAAATTTATACATCACTTAGGCTTTTTCCCACTGGGTTTTACATAAGGAGGCTTATATATACAAGTTTTCGCACAATTATTTTTACGTTTTAAAGTTTTATAAAAAATATTATACATCACTTTTTTAAATTTAGAAATTATAAATAATAGCTTAGTATTTTTATATTAGTAATTTTTTAAATTTTA
Source organism: Limonium bicolor (assembly GCA_023374045.1). Lineage (NCBI taxonomy): Eukaryota > Viridiplantae > Streptophyta > Magnoliopsida > Caryophyllales > Plumbaginaceae > Limonium > Limonium bicolor. The sequence continues at coordinate 363,926,598 of CM041778.1, forward strand.
TAATTAATTAATATATTTTGAATTATTATGCTCCATTTTTACATATATACATAAAAAACGTATATATTAGAAAAATGATAAAATAATGATATTCTAACATTAACAAAATAAATAACTAAAACAAATACGGACCACATACCAAGCATGCATGTGAGATTGTAATAAAAAAATACGAACCACATACAAGCATGTATGTGAGATGTGTAATAAAAATAAAAACAAAATGAAACATCCTAGGACATAGTCACCTAATCCACTCCCAACTACAACCCACGTGGGTGCTGAGATTAAAAAAAAAAAAGTTTCCGTCACCGACGACGGAAACCATCCTCTCCGTCACCTCAAATCCCTCCTATGAATTATGGGGGCTGACGCATGTGGCTGTGGCATAATTGGAGCTTTTAAGGATTGGTTTTATCCTACATGCATATCAATATCAGTAAAATTTACGGAATATCATTAATTTTTTTGTTAATTCCCAAATACCACAGTTTTAAAAAGGGTTTTTCAGGTCCATAAAAAATAATTATATTCAAACAATACCACTAATCGCTAAACCTAAAACTTTTTAAGACCAATACCCCTACTTGTTAAGAAACATAGTTCATATTAATCACATAATTTTTTTATTCACAATATACCAAAAAATATATTTAAAAATGTGAAAAATAATAAAAATTAAATTTATTAATATATTTTTTAAAATTGTATGAAATAAAAATTCCATATACATAATTATAATTCTATTAAAATAATAACAAATAGAATATATTAGATTATATCATTTAAAAGCTAAAAATTTGACTAAAAAATAAAAATAAAAGGTTGTAAATTCAATTTTTATAATAATATTACATAGTATCATAAAAATTAATATATAGAAAAAATACGTTATCATTCCTTTTACTATTTTTGTCTATGTTAATGAAATTTGTGGCTTCTCTAATGTTTTATACTTTTTACAGTTCTTTATATTTTTAGAGATTTTATTATTATATATTTATGGTATTTTTTATATTATAAATTTTAACCCCATATAAAAAAAACTTAAATTTTTTCTTAGTTAATTTTTAATATATTATACAAAATTATGTTGTTTTGTCAAATTACAATATTTTAATAATAATTATAGAAAAAAATGACCATGCTCTTAAATATTTTTTTAGTCAAATTTTTAGCTTTTAAGTAACATATTCTAACTTATATATTTTAATAGAATTTATATAATATATATATGATACTTTTTAATTTATACACTTTAAACATATTTTAAAATTTTATTATTTTGTTTACTACTAGTTTTAATATATTTTATTAATTTTTGTGGTATCTTATGAATTAAAAAATATTTATGTGATATAATGTGACTATATTTCTTAAGAAGTAGGAATATGTTGATCTTAAAAAGTTTATTTCAACAGTTAGTGGTATCTGGTGAATTAATTTTTTTTGCGGTATCTTAAAAATGTTTTTTTAAACCCGTGGTATTTTGTGAATTATCAACTTTTAGTGCTATCCCGTGAATTTTCCCTAAAATGTTTAACCTGATTTGCTTCTATTATTGTGGAAACTGTGGATCACATATTCTATTAGACATATATATGTATCGACCATAGTTTGTACATAGGATATTTTGTTTGTAACGCTTATATCATGTAATTCCCCCATTTCCCCTTTTCACTCTAGTTTGTACATTAGGAGGTTACTCTTGTAATTTGGTCTCTATCCCCGCTCCTTCCTTCCCCTTTTCTCTCGGCCACATGCACCCATATATTGGGTTGCATAACATAGATAAACATACATACGATTGTATTCATCATAAAATCAGAGACTTCCGTCTCACAACTCATCGATAAAAGAAGTTTGGAGGTTGTTTGATATGTCAAGAATCTGACATGGTATCAGAGCTCCTCCTCTTCGTCACTAAAATGAGCAACAAATCTTCAGAATACTAACAGAGAAATCGCAAACAACTAACACCACAATGATCAAAATGATCCATTCTTTGTGCACTCGAACGAACAACCTGGGCAGGCTCTTGCTCCAAGATTCATGGGAAGGATTCACTGCCTGGAAATGGATGATGCGCACCGCCCTGAGTGCGAAAACAATGCGGGGTTCATAGATGGAACAATAAAGCGCCTCGACCCTGTTGATACCGTTTGAACTACTCTGCGTGGAAGAGAGTAAATTCGCTAATTGTTTCTTGGATCGTCAACTCAGTCGCGCCAAATATTGCCCGAGGAATATTTTACACTGATGATCCAAAACAAGTTTGGGAATGGCTCTGTAAGCGGTACGAGAAGAATTTTTTGCAACACTCTATAACATAAAACTGCATATAGCAAATCTCAGGCAGGGAGAGGAATCGGTTACCGATTTCATGAGATCTCGCGAGGTTTGGGCAGAGTTCAACCTAGTTCGACCAATCGATGTATGCCAGTGTTGTGTTTCTTGCAAATTGGAAGAGAACCAGAAAAAACGCCGCAAGGAAGAAGAGATTGTACACTTTCTCAGGGGTTTGAGCAGATCGTACCTCCATCTCAGGGGGCAAATTCTCGCCATGGGCGACATCCCCAGCCTTGAGGAAATACTCTCCATCCTCATTCAACAAGAAGAGCAGCAGCAACAATCTGGAAGTTCGAATGACGACATTGATGGGTCTGTAGTCCTAATCAGCAAGGCTAGCGCTAGTTTCTCACAGGCCAAACCCAGATTCTCTCCAAATGCGTCGAATCCCAGAAACTTCAACAAGAAAGTCTCAAACAACTCTTCGGGGAACAACAAGAAAGACCCTCCGAAGTGTGGAAATTGTGGAAAATCGGGCACTCACGTAGTGAGCGTGAGTGCTGGTGGATTGTTGGCTTTCTTAATCAAGACAAGAAGAAGCAACACGTGTCGGATCCGTCGTTGCCCAGCAAGGAGAAAAACCTTCTGAAACCTCACTCGAAGAATCGCCGGTGAAGGGTTTTACTCCACAACAACTAGAACAACTGGTGGCTTTCCTTCACCAGCAAAAGGACGATGGACAGCGAGTCAAACAGACAATTTTGGGATTTTTCAGGTAAGTTTCAATCTATCCATTAATTCTTCCCCATGTTTAGTTTCCGATACTAGTTCAATAATGAACATGATGCGTGAATTGTGGATTTTGGACTCAGGCGCAACCGATCATATAAGCGGAAATCAATTTCTGTTGTTTGACTGCAAAACTTTGAATATAGAAATATCACTTCCGGAGGAAACAAAAAGAATTGTGAGTTCTGTTGGTAATTTAGTTGCTAATGATTTAATCTGCCTTAATGACGTTATACATCTACCCTTATTCTTGTCTAATCTCGTCTCTGTGTCTAAACTAACTGAGGACCTGAGCGCATGTGTAATCTTCCATGATAATGTCTGCTCTCTACAAGATTGTGAAGAGAAGCTTATTCATGAAATTGGAAAGAAATATTGTGGTCTGTATTTTTGTCAATATAAGTGCCCTGGGAAATTTTGTTCAGAAAAGAAAGCTGAATTCTACTGTTCTTGCAAATTCATGTAAGAGACAAACTGATACAGTTGATTGTTCTAAAAATCTTTGTTCTGAGGATCTTGTCTCTGATATTGTTGACTGTTCTGAAAAACTTACTTTGTGGCACAATAGGCTTGGCCACATGCATTTGCAAAAATTAAATAAAATCATTGGTATAAAGATACCAAAACATTTGTAAACTGTCCCGTATCCTTGTGCTATTTGCTACAAGGCGAAGGGAAAAAGAACCAAATTTCCTACCTCTGAAACTAAATCCATTAGCCCTTTTGACCTAATACATGTAGATGTGTGCGGGCCCTTTAGAATTGAAACAATGGAAGGACACAAGTATTTCCTCACTATAGTTGACGATTATAGTAGAGGAACATGGGTTGTCCTTCTAAAACCTAAAGTGAGGCGTTTCAAAACATAGTAAAATTCATAAATCTTATTGAAAAACAAATGGACAAAATATCAATTGTTAGGAGTGATAACGCCAAGGAATTGGGAAAATCCCAAGAAGGAATAGAATTTTTTGCTAGGAGAGGCATCATACATCAAACAAGCTGCCCCCATACCACAACAAAACGGTGTCGTAGAAAGAAAGCAAGGACACCTCAGGAAGTTGCAATAGCCCTTCTTTTCCAATCCGTTTTGATCACACCTTTTGGGGTCATTGCATCGAGCATGCTGCCTACATAGTTAATAGAACTCCTAGCAAAGCCATAAAGCATCTAACACCTTTTGAGAATTATATGGGATCAAACCCCAATTCAATGAGATGAAATCCTTCGGATGCCTTTGCTACATAACCAATATAAATCCCAACAGAGGAAAACTTGATCCTAGGTCTGTTAGCTGCATATACATCGGAAATTGCAAAAACACCAAGGGTACAAAGTTGTACCTCTTGGTGAAAACAGACACAAGGTTAGCAGAGACATCACCTTCTTTGAAAACATTTTCCCCTTAAAAGACGAATCATGGAAACTAATCACCAAAGAAGACCAAGAAAACACCGACATTTTCCTTCCTCCTCCTCTGACTAACTTAGAGGAAGATACTGCACGTCTCAGCCTTCTGAGATAGAGAAGATCAACCTCCTCTATAACACAATAGAGAGCGACCCACCTTTGGTCACAGAACCAGACCCTAATGCCTCCTTTAAAGTTGTCACAAATGACAACACAACCCTAAGAAGATCCACCCGCACTCCAAAACCACCAGCTAGATATGATGACTACATCTGCTCTAATAGTACAAGCCACAAAGACCTCTTTTCCACTGTCCTTCACACTACACATCAGGATCTAGACCAAAATGACCAAAACACCCATCAACACCCTCACAAACAACCATATACCAATCACCACCATCCTCTCTTGCTCTCTTCCCAAATCCACCAATAACTCATACAACAGATACACCACACCACATCGAGCCACCAACTACAAGGTTTGCCAGCAAAGACCCAAATTGGGTCAAAGCCATGGCCGAAGAATTCACTGCTCTTAAACAAAGCAATACCTGGTCCGTTGTAACCTTACCAAAAGGGAAGAAGCCAATATCTTGTAGATGGATCTACAAGACAAAGTTCAAAGCTGATGGGAGTCTAGAGTGTTTTAAGGCCATATTAGTAGTCAGTGGTTTTACCTAAACAAGAAGGCGTGGACTACGAAGAGACCTTCTCTCTCGTAGTAAAACTCACCACAGTTCGAGCCCTCATCATAATGGCTATAAAGAAAGAATGGATCTAGATCAACTCGATGTAAACAATGCGTTTTCTTCACGGAGACCTCCACGAGGATGTTTACACGAGTATACCAGAAGGGTGAAAGTAGAAGGGGACAACAAGCCTGCAAGCTACATAAATCCCTCTATGGACTCAAGCAAGCCTCTCGCCAATGGTATGAGAAGCTTGCTACGTTCCTTAAAACCTTGACTTCCACCATTCTCAAAACAACCATTCTCTCTTCATCAACAGAAAGGCCAATAGAACTACCCTGTTAAATGTTGGGTAAAACCTAACGGCAAGTGTACCGGTCAATTCTAGCAAGTTTTAATAGAGAAGATTCCCTACGTATCGAACCAAAGGAGGCGATGTGTCTAGTTTAAATCTTTATTAAGCAGGATAAAACAGGAAATTGGGGTTTGATTTGATGATGATTAGAACCTGTCAACAAACAGAATGCAACATAACAGCAAGAAAAATAAATGTTGTGAATTTGATTTGGAAAAGAGATTCGGTTTACTACTGCCCCTAAATCTGCGATTCCTATCCCTAATGATTAATAAGATAATTATGAGCAAACCCTAGAACAAGATAATTTACCTCCGGTCTCCCGCTTAGCAAATACTAGTTAATAAAGACTGAATTCTAACTCTCGTTACGAACCCACTGTTTACTAACCGCTTTAAAGAACAATCAGTTTTATTGGTCAATTAGCATTTAGAGGAATTTCCGTCTCTAAACTAACCGGTTATTTCCTGAATTCAATTGAAAGCCGCAGTCGTCACATATAAGCTAACAAAATACTAATCTTTATAATTGGCCAAATTATAACGATTAAAGAAATTAAGCAATGAAAATAACTTTACTCATCAGATTGTATTAAATCACAAAGGACAGGAATTGTCAATTCAGGATACATAGCAAACCGAAATCTAATAGGGACTACTCAGCCATTGACATGTTTACAATTAGCTTAATAGTAATAGAGGACAAGAAGAAACTCTGTTCTGAGACTTCTGGTGAAGTCTCCGTGGTGAACTGCTCTCTGTGCTCTGCTCCAAACTTCCAGCTCCAACAGACTCAAAAACTCTCCAACTAATTCTCTCTCTAACGTTGACTATTCGTGTGCTCAGGAAGTATATTGTGTAGATGTCCCTCTGTGTGTCCCAAACGTTTGCCAGAGTCTTCTTTTTATAACCAACAGAATTTTATCTCTAATCTATCTCTAGTAAACAGATCCAAAGGGAAGACTATTAGTTTGATGACTATTAGTTGTTGAAAATGATGCCAAGAGGTCAAAAACCTGAAGCAAAAACTTGACAAACAATTCGAAATAAGATCTAGGAAGACTGAATTCCTTTTTAGGAATGGAATTTTTAGAACAGAAAATGGGCTTATCATGACTCAACACACTACATCAACCAAATTCTACATCTTTGAAATGGACAACATTAAACCTTCAGTCTCACCTCTCCCTCTCAATCTAAAGCTATACAAAGACTCTGGCTCTAAAGTTGACAATCCAACCCTATATAGATGTCTTGTAGGAAAACTAAATTTCCTCACAAACACTAGACCAGACATAGCCTTTACTGTCCAATTCCTCAGTCATTCCTTCAATCCCCCCCCCCTGATCACTTCAGGATGCCTACCACACTCTATCTTACATAAAAGGGTACATCAGGCTTCGGTCTATTCTTTAACAAACAACCCGATTATGCTTTGGAAGCTTATTGTGATTCCGATTGGGCCTCCTGTCCAATCACAAGGAAATCTGTTTCTGGTTACTACATCCTTCTAGGAGGATCCCCGTTAAGTTGGAAATCCAAGAAATAGACCACAATATCCCTATCCTCTTCTGAAGCGGAGTATAAAGCCATGCGACATGTTACAGGTGAGTTAAGTTGGCTGACTAGATTGCTTAATGAAATAGGACTAACACACATAACCCTAATACCACTAAAATGCGACAACCTAGCAGCCATTCACATAGCTAGGAACCCTCACTAGTACAAAAAGGGCCTATTTCGGCGGTTGTAAAAGGTCTATTTCGGCGGTTCTAGAACCGCCAAAATGGAGACCGCCGAAATAGGGATGAGACCCCTATCTCGGCGGTTGTACAACCGCCGAGATAGAACACCTATGGTGGCGGTTCCTATCTACAACCGCCGCCATAGGTGGTTGTTTTTTTTGAAAAAACACACCTATGGCGGCGGTTGTTAGCTAGGAACCGCCGCCATAGGTGGTTTTAAAAAAAAAACACACCTATGGCGGCGGTCCTAGCTAACAACCCGCCACCATAGGTATTTTTTAAAAAAATAAAAAAATTAGCTAATTAGCTGCATCGTCTCTTTCTCGGGAGCGAGATGCAACAGTTTTGCATCTCTGTAGAGGCGCAAACGCAAGAGAATGAACAATGGCACAAGCATGTAAGCTTCTTGTTCGCCTTGAAAATCACTGTGAGTGTGAAGAGATTGTAGTGGCGCAGACACTAGAAGAGAATAAGAGACACAAACACAAAGAAGAGAATAAATAGGCGCAAAGCATGTATGTTTCTTGTTCTCCAAAAAGAAAAATATAAGTTTGAGTATATTAACCGGATCCAGAATGAACTACTTCAGCCCCGTCTTCAATCTAGTGAGTGAGATGCAGCGGTTTTCAGTGATTTGTCACTACATAGGCGTAGACCAAGAAGAGAATGAAGAGATGCGTAGACAAAACAAAGAGAATGAAAGGCGCAGAGCATGTATGTAGCTTGTTCTCCAATGAGAAAAAGATAAGTTCGAGTATATTACCGGTTCTAGAATGAACTACTTCAACCCCGTTTTCAATCTGGTGAGCGAGATGCAGAGAGGAGCGTTTAGCAAGTACATTCGCCAGTTAGAGTTGCAAAATAACCGTGAGAGGAGAGAGATGAAGAGTAGTTGCGATATATATAATGAAATAAAGTCTATTTCGGCGGTTGTTAGCTAGGAACCGCCGAAATAGACTAAAATTTTCCCGCGGTCCGAATTTTTTGAAAAAAAACCGGGAAAACAGGCTTCCGAAAATTTTATGTCTAATAAAAGGCACCTATTTCGCGCGCTTCCTAGCTAGGAACCGCCGAAATAGGCTGAAATTTTCCCGCGGTCCGAATTTTTTGAAAAAAAAAACCCGGGAAAATAGGCTTCCAAAAATTTTAGTTTAAAAAAGGCACTATTTCGGCGGTTCCTGGCTAGGAACCGCCGAAATAGGCTGAAATTTTCCCGCCGACCGTATTTTTTTGAAAAAAAACGGGGAAAATAGGCTTCCAAAAATTTTATGTTTAAAAAAAGGCACCTATTTCGGCGGTTCCTCCTAGCTAGGAACCGCCGAAATAGGTGCCCCGAAAATTCTATTTCAAAAAAAGGCACCTATTTCGGCGGTTTCTAGCTAGGAACCGCCGAAATAGTTGCCTTTTTTTAGACATAGAATTTTCGGGGCACCTATTTCCAACGGTGTTGTTACAACCGCCAAAATAGGGCGCCGAAATAGGCGTTTTTTGTACTAGTGCCTGTTTCACATGAACGCACTAAACATATTGAATTGGATTGCCATTTTGTAAGTGAAAAGTTACAGGGGGGCTTGATTCAAGTCAATACGTTCCTACCATGCATCAGCTGGCCACTTGATGACCAAACCACTCGCAGGTAAGATTTATCAAAAATCTTTTCAAAGTTTAGGTTTGCAGGAACCTAAGTAAAGGAGCACATGATAGAAGACAAAGAGCACAACATCTTGCTTCCTCCGCATCCGCTGTACTCTTTGAGGGGGGGGGGGGGGGGTATTAGACATATATATGTATTGACCATAGTTTGTACATAGGATATTTTACTGTAACACTTATATCATGTAATTCCCCTTTTCACTCTAGTTTGTACATTAGGAGGTTACTCTTGTAATTTGGTCTCTATCCCGCTCCTTCCTTCCCCTTTTCTCTCGGCAATATGCCCCATATATATTGGTTGCATAACATAGATAAACATACATACGATTGTATTCTTCATAAAATCAGAGACTTCCGTCTCACACTCATCAATAAAAGAAGCTTGGAGGTTGTTTGATAAGTCAAGAATCTGACATATTCCCAGGTTTTGCATGTAAGTCCTTAGAGTGGGGATGTCAACAAGCGGAGAGTTACTTGCAGGTTGCAAGCGGGAAGGATGCTACGAATACTCAAATTAGTCATGCGAACATTTGCAGGTCTGGGTGGACGGTAGTTTTTACGGGGGCAATGTATGGGCTTGGGGTGGTGTGCAAGAATAGGAGTGGGCGTGTGCTTGCAGTAGGTGTCAAGGGTGGAAGAGGAGCATCGTTGACATTAGAGGTTGAAACAATGACTTTGAATTTTGGAATTTGTTGTGCTAGGTAGTTAGCGTGTTTAAATGTTCGGGTTTATTTGGATAATTTGGCGATAATCAATTACATTCACGGGAAGGGGTGGGCATCTGTTGATGTATATGAATTATTAGATGGGTTTTTTGACATGGGAGTAGGTTTACATTGTGTTGATTATGCTTATGTACCAAGATGTGATGTACTTGGTCTGCATATGTTAGCTAATATGTCCCGGGGAGGAATCAATGAAAAAGTTTGGTTAGTTAACATTTTAGATTGTATCTTGTGGTTATGCCATTAATGAAGTGCTAGTTTTTTTTAAAAAAACATAAAAGAATGGGATGGTCACAACCCAACTCATTTAAAAAGTGTTAATCCTAAGCCAATCCATTTAAGCAAATAATCTTTTACAGACATAAAATATAAGTTAATACACAATTAAGCATAATACATAGATCAATGATACCATGTGTGTCAATAAAATCTTTAAATTAGTTAAATGTAAGCATAAATACTTATCGTAAAGTTTAAAAAATAATAAGATTAGTTTTAACCTTTATTGATAATTAAATGCATGTCTGATGTCATATTAGTGAAAAGTTTATTAATTAAGTTTTTAAAAATAATTATTGTATATGGGCGGTTAATAATCTAGAATATTACTACATCTAGGCACAAAAAATTATAGATATAATTGAAAAGAAATAAGGAAATTTCATAGTATGCCACTAAAATGTTTCATAATTCACACTATGCCCCTTTTTGAAACTTGTCCCTCATATGCACAATTATGTTTAAAAATTCACAAATGCCACGATTTGGTAACGGACGTTAACTTTGCCGTTAACATGCCTTGAGAATGATCATTTTATCCCTAACTTAAGTTACTACTTCCTTAACCCTCCTTTTTTACAATTTCGATAAACACCTATTTTCCCACATTCTCAGACCCTTCTTACATAGAAGGTAACTTTCTACCTCTGCGATAATGGCAAATTTGATCAACACCTTAGAGTCCCTAATTGTAATTTGAAGTCCTAGAGTTTGTGTTATTCCTTATTTTTATTCTCAACCCTAAAATGCATTCTTGGTGCTTGAAAGAAAAGCTTGTGTTCTCTGGTGTGAAATTGTGAATTTGATGATTGCTTGAAACAAGTCTCCATCTCATTTCCCCCCTACGGTTGTAAGTGGTGAGATATGTTCTCATTTCTTTGATAGATGGGGGTGAGGGACAGCCACACAATTTGGGCATGTTTTTTTATAAGAATGGGGGGGGGGTGTTTAATTGCTTCATCAATCGAGCTACAAAGCCGCACTCAACATTTGATTTCTTCAACCGAACGTATTTTATCTGCTAGAAGCGTTGTGACGGCGCCATGGGTACCACTTGACAACACTGCGCTTGATAGAAACACAGCAGTATTGAATGTAGTCAAATCGTACTTGTATGTGGTTGATTCTTAATTGACAACAACAATAAAGAGCTTCTTCGATGGCTACTAGAAGGAGGAACATACAAATAGCATTAACAAACCGCTGGTTGTGATCAAAGGCGGCGACTCCGCGATGGAGGAGGCCAATCTTCTGGTCCCGGAAGATGTCGGGGTAGAACTGCTGGTTGAAGCAGCCATAGAACTGCTCCCAGTCCACGGATGAGGGTACTTCCTTTATAACCATAGTTTTCGCTGCATTTTATTTCGTCACAAGTTAATTGTGTGGATTGTTTAATCCTTCAGGACATGGGAGTCCTTTTGATTAAAGATGAGGACGAAGGAGTCATTCCCCCTTTCTTATTTTATTTAAGGTGAGAATTAGCATTCCTATTAATTAATTCTTAACTTCCTTAATCATTATTTTTCTTTTCCCCACTTCCTATTCACGATCTCAGTCACGCTCCTCTTCTCGCTCAGTTTGAAACCCTTAAGCCGCTTCTCTCTCTTCTCTCTCAAAATCTCGTTCTGTTCAACCCTTTCAAGTTTGGCTGATTTGGTGCATCCTCGAGTTCTGCTGTAGATTCTGCTCTACTGCGAGGTTCGGTTTGGGTTAAGGTATTCAACGTTGTTCATTCTTCGATTCTGGAATTGGAATGTTTCTTCTTGTCTGAATCCTTCCTCTGCAATCTGATTGTGATTCAGCGTTGGTTCCTGTGTCGGTCAATTTCTTCTTCTGCTGTTGGTCCCTCTGCGATTCCGTTGGCAGAATCAGGTAAGGATTTGAATTGTGTTTGTCAATGGCAGTTCCAGGGTTGTGAGTTCTCTGTTTTTCTGAGTTGGGATTGTCTCTACATTTGTTGTTGGTTCAGTGAATTGGAATTACGTTTCGATCCGTGTTTCGGTCTGTGTTGTGGGTTCTGCTGCTTCAGACTGTGGGATTTCGTCTCTGCTGTAATTGAGGTAGGTGGCTTATGGATTCGGCTAGTGTGTTCAGCCTTGGGGCATTTCAAACTCTAGTTTCAATGTGTGAATTGCCTCTGCGTTGTGTTTGTGAATCAGTCCGTTTGCGTTGTTTTGATAACTACAAACCCCCAAGGTTGTTTTCCATGCACTACTTCTGTTTTGTTTGTGTTTAAACCTCTGTTTGCTGTGAATTCGTTTCTGGAAACTGCACATTTTTGGTCTGTCCGAACGTCTGTCCGAGCTTTGATGTTCGGACATGCACCGTCGCGCTTTAAATCTTCTGGAGTTTTCACTGTGTCCGAACTTCCGTCCGAGCTTTGAAGTTCGGACACAGCCTTCTGCATTCTCTGATTTTGCTCGACTTGTGTCCGAACATAGATGTCCGGACACAAGTTCGGACTTTGCACGTACTGATTTCCGAAAAGCGTCCGAACATCGGTCCGAGCTTTGATGTTCGGACACCTCTGTCTCTGCTTCTGTTTTGAGGTTCGACTTGTGTCCGAACATTGATGTCCTAACACAAGTTCGGACGAGCTACTGTTTTGACCGTAACTTGCTCGTTTGAGCTCCGTTTTTACTTCCGTTTGCGGGGTTGGATTCCCCATCTGATTTCCAAGCTATCTAAGTGCTTTCTGGTGCCTTTGGTGCACACATGCTTAATTGTTTTAAGCTTCTGTTTTGGGACCTAGTTATCTCTGTGTCTGAACCTTTGGATGGCTGGTCTCGCTGTCTCGTAGCGCGCTATGTAGGATCCTTCTGTTTCACGGGTGATGTTCCCCGTTCTATTCACAGGTGGTCCACCTGTTCTGTTTACGAGTGAGGTTTCCTCGTTCTGTTCACGAGCTGGTTGCTCGTTCTGTCTGTATGCTGTGATCAACTAGTGTCCCGCTCTGTTTTTCTGATTCTGTCTGATTCTGACTCGTTGTTTAGTCCTTTGTTGTATGGACTTCTGCTTCTGTTCTCTGACATGTTTTTGGATTCCTTTGACTCCTTCTGATTTGTCAATATTCTATAAACTATTTTGAGCATGCTGGTTGATGAAGTTGGTCATCTACTGGGCATAGTTGTTTGCTCATCCCCTACTTTATCTAACATTGCAGATTGATCAGCGAGGATCACTTTGCTCAGCTTCTGGAGTTTAGTTTGCTTTATTATTTCGGTTCTTTTGAGACATTGTATTTGACTTTGAGCCTTTGGGCCTTTTCTGTTAGCTTCCGCTTCTGTTATACGATTGGTGGGTTTTGTAATAGCTTTTGGGATGTTTCCACATCTCGTTGTTATACTTTTATACAAGTATTCGTTTTGGGCCTTATTTGATTATTTGTTTAAGTTCGTTTAGTAGAGCCTTGCGTTATTATGTAATAATACGCGGCGTGTAATACCCCTAACTCCTGGGCCAGTGTTTGGGGGTGTTACACTTCCCCTCAACCTACTTCCACCACTCTTTCGCCTTCGCCTGGAACATGAAGGTGGCGAACCCACCTTATGCACCTCCGCACAACCCATAACGCGAAGGAGGTCCTCGATCGCCACTAAGGTCGGTGGCTTCAACTTCATGAACTCCTGTAATGCCTTGACGTTGTTACCACCACTGCAGCAGTACCCATGCTCTGAAGCACCTGGGTAACTACTTACCGGACAATAGCGTTGATGTCTCCTTGTGGAATCTCGCCCTGAGGGGTGCCCCACACCGTACCACGTGGTGGCATACTGAGAAAATAAACATCAAAACTGATCAGATGCAATCAAGCACTCAGAATAGCAGATATCACAGAAGCTCAAACATGCAGACTCACCCAAACACACTTAAAAAGCCAAACCTGGCTCTGATACCACTAAATGTAATGACCCCAAAACTGGCTAGTTCTAAGACTGTCACGTGTTGCACACTTACTACTTTAGATGCGCAAGGTTACTAACGAAACCGAAAGATCAAAGAAGAATACTCGTATTAAGTAAAAATAGTTAATGTTTATAAAGCCCAAAAACACAATCAAAGTCATAATTAGAAATGCCCGAAGGCTACAAGAGTCACAAAGAGTCTAGCGCTAGATACATAAGTCTTTCAATTAAAATGAAACTAAGTCTTCGAAATTGAAGCGAGAACTATCGCTGAGCAATCTGCAATATATATGTGAAAATGGGTAAGCAACCACAACTTAGTAGATAGCAAACTTCATCAATGAAGCATGCTCAAAACATTTGAAATCAGATTATGAATCACAATTAGAAGCAGAACGAACGAGAGTTTCCACAAGCAAACTTAAAGCAGAAGCTATCAAGCTCAAACGAAACAGAAGCGTTATACAAACACTCAAAGCAAAGCTTATCAGATTTGCAAATATAGGTGGGACGCTAGTTCTAAGCTACACGTACATAAGGGCGAGGCCCTTGGATAAGAAAGAGGATCCCACAACAGAAATGGTAGAGACCACTAGTTGGACCCGTCGATCGCTAATCATCCCGGGAAACCCGAGGAACAGAAAATAGAAGGACGTCATGCACAACATGCTACGGGATAGCCAGACCCGACCATCCACGGCTTAGAAGCTAAGTAACTGTCCTAAAATAAAATACTCAAACTTACAAAATAGGAGTGCATAAACATGCATAATACGTGAGTAAATCACTTATACAAACTTAGGGGAGGGGGATCATAACCCCACAATCAGAATTCAAAACAGAGCTCAAACGAATATATTTAGACAAAATTAGTCGCCTCTCCGAACATGTGTCTGGGCCTGCAAGTCCAGACACATGCCGAGAGCAAAACCAGAGAAGTCCGGAAAAATGTTCGACAAAAGTTACTTGGTGAAGTTCGGACTTGTGTCTAGGCTTGCAAGTCCAGACACATGCCGAGAGCAAAATCAGAAAGAAAACTGGGTGTATCCGGACTTGCAAGTCCGGACACATACTGTGAGTTGAAACCCAGAATCCGTCCTCGCACCGCGTCCAAACATGTTCAAAACTGTGAAAAACAGAAGGCATTCGGAGCCCTGTCTGGACCGTCCGGACGTGACAATACCAGAGATGAAATTTGCAGAACTCTCACAATTCAACACCAAAACATACACAATTAAAACCATAACAATTGCAGAAAGATCCATGAGGGTTGTGAGGGTTTAAACAATAGTAAATCAGCAAGGAGAACAATTTTGAAAACGCATCGAAACACATCCATAATTAACCCAATTTTAAAATCCTCATGGTTGAACATACCCTATCAAATCCTTTCACTACCTACCTCAATTGAAGCGTAGAAATCCACAGACTGAAGCTGATGAGCAACCTAACAATTCCTCAGACCAACCCGACATAAAGCAACCACTGAATTGACAAAACCAAACCGAAATAAAAAAAACGGAACCTGAAGCACCAAATTGAGAACTTAAAACAAGATATCGACGTAAATCCAACTTACAATATAATCCAGGTTATAACAAACCCAACCTATATATACATTCTCTAATCCTAACCCTACCCATTTATTGAAAGGTTTAAAAAACTCAACCCAACACACTATAAACATGTTGGGTTTGGGTCAGGTTGACGAATTGAACCCATTTTACAAGTCTGATAATATGTGATAACGTACATGCCGAGAGATTAGAACAAGAAATGTCCTCAAGTAAATTTAAATACGGTAAAAAAAAAAAAGTGTCCAATCGGTAGAGGATGGCGGTTTTCGTTTTGTTTACGAAGCTCCCTCCCCATTATCGCCAGTTGAGCAGCACCACTCTTTGCTGCGCTGTCTTCTTTAACCATCATCATAAAATGTAAGACACGCGGATATAAATATATATATATATATCTACCTCTCTTCTTGTTCTCGTGTTTTAATACTACTACTGCTAATTTCCTGGCATGCCATCACTTCTAATTCCAAAGCACCTTCTTCTTCTGCTCTCCTCTCGTTTCAGGTTCATATAAAGAAGAGAGAGAGAGAGAAAAAAACCACCAAACGGCTATAATTGTTTGCAAGTCGTCGTCTGTAGACCCGCTGCTTGGAAACACACACACACACACCCCCTAATCACTAAATCCCCCTTTCTCTATCTCCACCGCGAATCCAGAGGATTTTTTGCGATATCATGGAGATGAGGAAGAGAGGGTTTTACTAAATTCCCGCCGCTTGATCTGTTGTTCGATCCCTTCCCCACCTCAACGATTTGGAATTTTGGATTTTGGAAATTCCTATCTCTTCATCATATCTTCTACCTTTGGCAACGGTTTGTCTCTGTTTCTATCAAACACTGTCAGTTTGAGATAGAGTTTCGCAAATTCCTCATCAACCAAACCAGTGATTCTGTTTCCTGTCGTCGTCAATTTTTGTCTGTTATTGTGTTGAATTTCTGTCGTCGTTTTCCGGGTGGATTGTCTCTTCCAGCAGCAATGATGCCGTCGCCTGATGGATATTACAGTTCGAAGAAGACCGATGATATATCTGATGATTATTGTGGTCAGGTAAAAGTCTTTCTTGATTATATATATTTTTTGTGGTTTGGAATTTTTTTTTTTTTTGCCGCTTTGGTTCCATTTTTGAATTGGGTAATGTTTTGATTGGTTTAATTTGCCGCCACTCGTTCATTTTTTTTTGCATGTTTCAATTTACTATATTTCTATGAAACCGCTCTGTTTTTCATTTCAATCCCCAGTTATAAATCCCAGAATTTTTTTTTTGCAGAATTTTGATCCTCTTTTTTAAGTACTACTACTATTCTGCAACAAACTACTTTGATTTTGTGTCATAATTTCATTTGATTTCCGAGGTGGCTGGCTGGCTATTAAACTTTTCCTGTAATCAATGTTTTTACATTCATTACAAATTTTAAATGAGTTGACCATATTCACATCACGTTTAATGCTATTTCCACTTACTTCTTCTTAAATGCTACTTTATTAGTTACCTCGTTTTCTCCTTTTCTTTTCTTCTAAAATTTCAAATCCCGCTTCATTTCATACACACCAGTAAACACAATCGATACTAACAACAATCCATCATCTTTTAATGTTACAGCATGCTTCCCGATGCTCCATCCTTTCCATGGCGACAAGACTCCGTTCCATACAATCTTCCATAATAGACATCCGAACACTTCTCCTTCTTCTCATAATACTCCCATCAACAATCATCACTCTCTACATCCACGGCCAAAATAACTTACTTTCTCCGTCCATTCTGGCAATCACCTCCCAAACCCTTCATCGAAATCCCACATTACTACAATTCAAATCTCACAATCCCTACTCTCTGTTCACTTCACGGTTGGCAAACCCGAACATACCCACGTCGTGTCTACGACGCAATCCTCTTCAACAATGAACTCGATATGCTTGAAATCCGTTGGAATGAACTATCACCTTACATAACTCAATTCGTTTTACTTGAATCAAATTCAACTTTCACAGCTATACATAAACCACTCTACTTTAAAACAAATCAAATCCACGATTCACTTCATTTCAATCTCGTCTCACTTATGCAAATCTACCTGGTCGATTTCGGGTCAATGAAAACCCGTTTATTGAAGAAGGGTATCAACGATTAGGTGTTGATCAGTTGTTGAAAGTGGCGGGATTGAAGATGATGATTTGTTGATTATGTCTGATGTTGATGAGATACCAAGTAGACATACAATTGATCTACTTCGATGGTGTGATGATATACCGGATGTGTTACATTTAAGGATGAGAAATTATTTGTATTCTTATGAGTTTCATGTTGATGATCATAGCTGGAGAGCTAGTGTACATCGGTATAAACATGGGAAGACAAAGTATGCACATTATAGACAGACGGATTTGTTGTTAGCGGATTCGGGTTGGCATTGTAGTTTCTGTTTTAGAACGATTGAGGAATTTGTGTTTAAGATGAAAGCGTATAGTCATACTGATAGAGTTAGGTTTTCGAGTTATTTGAATTGGGATAGAATACAGAGAGTGATTTGTGAAGGGAGAGATTTGTTTGATATGTTGCCTGAGGAATATAGTTTTAAGGAGATTATTGGGAAAATGGGTCCGATTCCTAGATCGTTTTCGGGGTTAATTTGCCTGCGTTTTTGCTTCAGAATGCGCAGAGGTTTAAGTATTTGTTGCCTGGGAATTGTAAAAGGGAGGGTAGAGGTGGGAAGGGATGAACTGATTGATGAGTATTAGTTTCAGCTTGTATAGATGGAAGGAGATATTGTGGGGGCATTTGATGTAATGATTAGAAGAAAAGATAAATTAACTTCATAGTGGAGATTTTTTTTTTTTAAATCCTAGTAGATACAATGATATTGGATTTATGGGTGTGTCACTTACTCATATGTCTTGCATCTCATTTTGGGTTTTGACAAGGTAACTGGGGACAAAATGAAAGTGTGTTTTGTTTTGTCCATGCCATATATTAATGAAATTAGTGCTTTCTTTGTTGTCAAACTCAAACGTAACGTATCTTATATGGTTGGTGGGGCTACTCTTCGATTATCTATACTTGGTTTACCAAATCAGATTTAAAAGAGGATATACCTGTTGAATATGAGATAGGTGTAGTAGATCACCACTCAAACTGAAATTATTCCAAATAAAGTCACCGATCCTAATTATGATCAACACATGCATACTTAAACGAGAAAAGTTAATTTGTTACTTTAACGCAAAGTCACCTAAACATAAAGTTACCCAAACTGATCACAAACCCGAACTATAACAGCAAAATCGAATTCACCTTAGAGATTCTAGTCATCTAATTCAGTGTCAAAATAATACTGATGCCAATTACTTGCATGGAATATTTTTAATTTCAACCGAGCTGCATACTATACTAGGGCTGTCCAAAGAATTCCGAAACCTTGGTATCCGACTGAAACAAAGTGAACTGTACCTGTTTTCAAGTTAACTATACTGGTTCTTACGGTATTGTTAATCGAACCATGTAAATTGACCAATTTCGATTTCGGTAACGGTATTGAATTCCAAGCAACAATGCAAAGTGAGCATTGCAAACTCTCAAACCCTACATCAGAAACTTAAAGCGCTAAACTTGTTTTCATTAGATAAGATGCGGAATAAACATATGTGATGTTTGCCTTCAAGGTTTCTAGGCAAACAAAGGAAAAATCATACTACTAGCATACCAAAATTTTACCAAAAGGAAAATCAAAAGCAAAAATAAAGTTGAAAAGGAAATGCAAAACTAAATAAAGCCTTTCAATGTAAACCGGTTATGCTCGTCTTTCCTAATAGTTTTTCTTTAGAACCGGCTTTATCATCGTTAGCATCATTGACCTTAATCTGTGTTTGATTTTTTATTCAATCAAGAATGAGATGCATACCATACATCATCATCAAAATGACTTAGGAAAACCAATCCAACTATATATTTTCAGGCATAGACCCATAAGTTTCCCCGCATGAAATGTTAAAAAATAAATATTTGACTATGAATCAAATTAATATTTGTTGGATATAGTAGTGTCAGGAAAATTATATTTTACTTAAAATAAAGATAATAGTATCGTAAGTGTAATTAAATACTATATGGGTAATCGAGTTATATTTATATAAATAAGTAAATTAAATAGCATAAATAATTTGATTTTGATTAAATATAAATAACTTTGGATAACAAAACGATTAACTAAATAGATTTTATCGTGTGAAGTATTTAGTACTCCCCTTTGTCTCTATTTGAGTGTCTTATTTATTATTTGAGGATGTTGTTTGATTTTAATAGTTAGAAGATAATATAATTTTACAAATATAAGTTTTGTAATAAATTCTGTTATAAAAAAATGTAGTAGAATTTATTTTTATAATTATTTTATCTCATATATAATATTGAAATAGAAAAATATGTTAAAGGTAAAATAGATTAAGTGAGTTCAAATTAGAGTGAACCCAAACGCCGCAGACTTTTACAATGTCTATGATTTCATTCAACATCAATGATTTAAATGAAAAAAAATCAAATTATTAGCTAGACAATAATGACCGAGTCAAGTCAACCACCACCATCGTCATTGTCATTGGCATTTCCGAATAACAAACTACCAATAGTTTTACTTCTCTTGAGTATAACTGGTCGTGTGGACCAAGTCGTTAAAATCACCGTCCAAATTAAGATGATACGGTGTATTTAATCACTATATAATGACCTGGTACTTCCTTTCAAAAATCTCGTTGTTTCCATGCACGAACGAGTTGCCTAAATCACCTACATTCCTTGTGACAATGACCACTCCTCCGCCGTACAGGTTTGTACAAAGGCCTGATCTTTGTCTTTATTTTAATTGGTTGATATAGGTGATCAGGAACGCGCCGCGGCAGTTTGGATTCGTTTTTATTTTTTTTATTTTTTTCTTTATCATAAAACTTTAAATTGTTATAACTTTTAATATATAAGTCTAAAATGAAAAATATTATATCATTGTTCATCTAAATTAAAGTTTTTCAAAATAAGACCAGTCATATTAATTTTTTTAAAACAGTTTATTTTTTATACTATATCATATTAATTTTTTATTTTACATATTTTTTCTCAATTTTTTTAATTTACTAACAACTAGCATAACTTTTGTGTAATCTTGCTAATTTTTTCATAGCTATAGATGGTTACATACATGTAAACTTGTTCTATAGAAATTGTATAGTTAGTAAAAAAACTGTACGGATATATATATAAAGTTATACATTGAACTCTGATATTATTAAAATTCTACTAGATGGACATACTAACTTCTTAAATTGTACAATAAGCTTAGAAAATTTGTGCTTTTACATGATACAAACTGTACAATTTTAAATGTATAAACAGTAGATGATGCGGGAACGCCATTCTCAGCATAGTGCAATTATATATGTGGCAATCTAGTAATATTTGTATTAACTTTAAATAGTCATAACTTTTAAAAATATAAGTCCAAAATAAAAAAAATTGCACTATTGTTCATTTAAATTCAAGCTCATTAAAACAAGACAAGTCATGGATATGTTTTGACAAGTTTAAAAATTAATGTTAGTTATGTGTACATATCAACATATATCAATGACACTTATGATTCACCATGTACAGTTTCAAATATACCATATAACATTAATAATACACCACAAAACAATAATGATTCAGTATTTGTTCTGAAGTTTGTAATCTAATTCACCACTTATTCAGCTTACTGACTAGACTGCTTATGTGGCATAAATAATTGGATATATTTGTATTAACTTTAAATAGTCATAAAAATTAAAATATAAGTCCAAAAAAAAATTAGCAAGCTCTTTAAAACAAGACAAGTCATGGATATGTTTTGACAAGTTTAAAATTTATGTTACTTATATGTACAAATCAACATATATCAACGACACTTATGATTCACCACGTACAGTTTAAAATACACCATGTAACATTAATAATACACCACAAAACAATAATGATTCAGTATTTGTTCTGAAGTTTGTAATCTAATTCACCACTTATTCAGCTTATTGACTGGACTGCTTATGTGGCACAAATAATTGGGTAATATTTGTATTAACTTTAAATAGTCATAACTTTAAAAATATAAGTCCAAAATAAAAAAATTACACCATTGTTCATCTAAATTCAAGCTCTTTAAAACAAGACAAGTCATGGATATGTTGACACGTTTAAAATTTATGTTAGTTATATGTACATATCAACATATATCAACGACACTTATGATTTACCATGTATAGTTTAAAATACACCATATTACATTAATAATACCCCACAAAACAATAATGATTCAGTATTTGTTCTGAAGTTTGTTATCTAATTCACCACTTATTCAGCTTACTGACTGGACTGCTTGTGTGGCATAATAAATTGGGTAATATTTGTATTAACCTTAAATAGTCATAACTTTTAAAAATATAGTCCAAAATAAAAAAAAATTGCACCATTGTTCATCTAAATTCAAGCTCTTTAAAACAAGACAAGTCATGGATATGGTTTGACAAGTTTAAAAATTTATGTTAGTTATATGTACATATCAACATATATCAAAGACACTTATGATTCACCACGTACAGTTTAAAATACACTATATAACATTAATAATACACCACAAAACAATAATGATTCAGTATTTGTTCTGAAGTTTGTTATCTAATTCACCACTTATTCAGCTTACTGACTGTACTGCTTATGTGGCATAATAAATTGGATAATATTTGTATTAACTTTAAATAGTCATAACTTTTAAAAAATATAAGTCCAAAATAAAAAAAAAATCGCACCATTGTTCATTTAAATTCAAGCTCTTAAAACAAGACAAGTCATGGATATTTTTTGACAAGTTTAAAAAATTATGTTAGTTATATATATGTACATATCAACATATATCAATGACACTTATGATTCACCACGTACAGTTTAATATACACCATATAACATTAGTAATACACCACAAAACAATGATTCAGTATTTGTTCTAAAGTTTTTTTATCTAATTCACCACTTTTTCAGCTTACTGACTGGACTGCTTATGTGGCATAATAAATTGGGTAATATTTGTATTAAATTTAAATAGTCATAACTTTTAAAATATAAGTCCAATATAAAAAAATTGCACCATTGTTCATCAAAATTCAAGCTCTTTAAACAAGAAGAGTCATGG
Organism: Limonium bicolor; assembly: GCA_023374045.1. Lineage (NCBI taxonomy): Eukaryota > Viridiplantae > Streptophyta > Magnoliopsida > Caryophyllales > Plumbaginaceae > Limonium > Limonium bicolor. The sequence continues at coordinate 363,949,215 of CM041778.1, forward strand.
ATATGTTTTGATAAGTTTAAAAATTTATGTTAGTCATATCATATGTACATATCAACATATATCAACAACACTTATGATACACCACGTACAGTTTAAAATACACCATATAACATTAATAATACACCACAAAAATAATGATTCAGAATTTGTTATGAAGTTTTTTATCTAATTCACCACTTATTCAGCTTACTGACTGAACTGCTTATGTGGCATAATAACTTGAGTAATATTTGTATTAACTTCAAATAGTCATAACTTTAAAAATATAAGTCCAAAATAAAAAAAAATTGCACCATTGTTCATCTAAATTCAAGCTCTTTAAAATAAGACAAGTCATGGATATAGATCACTAGAGATCCTAGGTATAAGTCCTTGATGGCACACATTCGAAGTGTTATACACTGAGACCTAAGTTGATACTTAGGGATATAGACTAAAAGAGACCTTAATCATTCAGTGACTTAAATATATATGGAGGAAGTCTATGGAGAAATCTAAGGGGATGTGGCTTTTGGTGCACACTGTGATCACAAACATGATGTGAGGATGTCCGTGTACGGGTCCTTTCACTCAAATAAATTCCAATGGTCCGAGATGTTTTATTGGTCTGATACTCTACTGTTGGAGGTAGCTACAGGCCAATGGTGACCCGCCGAATATAGGGGTATGGTATAGCGACACGTCATTTTACTAGACGTTGTCATTAGGCATGAGATGTTTCTCAACTAAACAATAATTTGAACAACTAGATAGCTCGTATAATGGGTGAACATTATTTAGGGCTTTAAAGGCCAAGAACGAGAATAATCGAATATTATAACTCTTGTATTATTCTTCCTTGTTGTTTAGTATGCTTTAATTATATTGTGATGTGCTATGTGAAAAACATGTTCTATGTGTGATTATTGTATGGCTGGTTACTTTATGTTTTACTTTACAGTTATTAATATAACGGTATTGCATGTAAAATGAACTGCATGCTCTTGACCAATTAACTGAGGGGTCCAAGGGGACATGATGGTTATATAGTAACATACTCAGTAGGGGCGGATTCCATACAATACAAAAACAATTTTACAACGTTGTAGCTGATTACCGTCGCAGAGGCGCAAACTTTGAGTAGCGGTATACTTTTGATAATACACGCTTTATGATTTTGGACTCGATTTTGTGAACCGAGGTTGTATTAGATTTATTAGATTTGTTGCTAAAATATTGATATTAAACCCAAAACTCCGGAGAAATGGCCAGTGACCCAAGGAAACGAAAGAATCGGTTAGATTTATCGTATGATCTCCTCTTATTCTTATAGATAGACTAATAAAGTGAATAAAGTTCTTTAGTTGTCTAGTTTCTATTTATAAAGAGAAAATAGATTCAAAAATCTATTGCATCACGAAATGGATTTTCGTTTTTTATTGATATTTCCAAAATAATACTTATTTGAATAGCGTTAATCGCTCACGTGTACGGGAGTTATTACAGATTGTATTTAGAACTGCAAAATACTATCTTTCTCTTGTGCTCACTGCAGTTATGTTTCGTATTGTATTCGGTTTTAAGTTGGAAGCCTTATCACTCGTATGAGTGAGTGAGGACGGTAACACCATTAGCGTGCGATAATCTTTATTTTCCGCTGCTGTTGGTTTAGTTGAGTACGGCGATTAGACGATATTTAAGGGACGTTTAAGTAGGGGTGTTACATATTATCTCAGCATGATAACCACCTAAAAGCATCCCATGAAAATAGGATTTTCGGGTAAAAACCCTAGCGCGCCTTGGTGCCCTTGTCATGCGTGCGCGGCACCCATGAATCCTGCAGTTGCGCGCACCTCATGTGCCTACACCGTATATCCTGCGCCCCGCATCATGCCCGCGCCCTTGACATGCACCCATACCTTGCCCTGACACTACCCACACATCTTGTCACAGTCAGCGCCAGCACAATGCCCGTGTCAAAGATGTGAGCGCCCTTGTCATCTTGACACAGCCAGCGCACACACTTGATGTCGAGCAGTAACATCCTTGTCGCTCAGGGCCTTGCGCATCTAGTGGCAGCCAGCGTTTGTGCCTAGCACAACCAACGCCCGTGTCAAGTAGTACCAATGCCCTTTTCACCTAATAATGCCCCGGGCACCAAGCCAGAAACACACGTCCTTGCCTAGCACAGTCATTATCCGTGTCATGCAGTGTTGTTCTTAGTCGTGACAACTACGTGTCAAGACAATCCGCTCTCGTGTCATGGCTTGCTCCTTCCCTGGTCATGACACACCTTGACACCGAAATCCATAGGATGTCTGGTCATATCCGCCATAACATACCGGCTACTGACATGATACCACAAGTTAGCACAAAGATATTTTCATCCACTTCTCATTCTTGGTGAGCCTATCTCACGGGCCAAGTCCTAGACTTGCCCACCTCGTCAGGTTCACGCGCATGATAACATGTCAAGGCCGAGCCCATCACTTGTCATTGTTGTATCAACGATAACATCGTGGCACAAACTTAATACAGGCCCCCGAGACGCTCCCATGGTAAATGGAAGAGAAACACAACCCATCACACATGACGCCTTACACTTGGCATTTCGGTTCTTGGGTTGATGTAACACCCCTCTCCATAATCACGTAATAATCTCTCACGTAGCAATAAATAAAACGTCTTACAGCGGAAGAATAAATAACAATAACAATACTCACTCGGGTGTTACCGGCCATTACTTGCCCATGCGAGCAACGAAGCCAAACTACATCCAACTTTCAACACAAACAAACTGCTAACCGCCGTGATAACGAGAATAAATCCTATACATCATACTAAGTCCATAAATCATAAACATCGACAAGTGAGCGTCTACCCAATCCCAAATATACATAACCTTACCATATTACAATTCACCATCTTCATTGCTATACAAACCAACTCCATGTGCGGTAACTAAAGTAAACCCTAATTACCCTGTTCCCGCACTTCGGCTTCGACAATAATCAACAACCTGCATAATGGTGTAGTATCAGCGATAGACGCTGAGTATGCCGGGCCTGGACCCTAATGGTCACTTAATCATTTTAACCATCTTATTATTAGATTGGTTTTTATGCTTTTCCATTTTACAGTTTATAAACAATACTGTAATATACATGTATAATATACATAACCATCCATCCAAACATTAATAACCAACTTAACCATCCATCCAATCCAACATTCATTTAATATCCCAAACAACAATTGTATATCGAATATCGAACGTATCGAATAACTCCAGTATAATGTACAATGTACAATCGCCGTAGCGTACAGTTTACAGTATAATGTACAATGTACAATCGCCGTAGCGTTTAGTTTCCATATTTAATTTATTTTGGCCTTGTAGGCCCCATCCAAACCATGTTTAATTAATACCAGTTGGGCGTCATGTTAAGACAACCCGATAACCTCACCATGGACAGTAGTCCTCCCGTACACACGAAGGTGCTCATTTCGCCAGAGGTCCGGAGGCCCCTGACTATTCTCTTATGTCTCGTAAGACGTCCATATAAAAGCCATAGCTACCTGACCCACGATCCAAATAGGGCTCGTTGGGTATAACCTGGAGCGGAATCCAATCGGAAACCCCTCAGTGATCACAATGCGCAACCAGATAGTTCGTAAACTACACTGGATTCCTCACCTCAATCTCACACAATCTCTCTCTCATAATGTTTAAGATCTGCTCTTAGTCTTATGGAGAGTATAATTTATTAATTAGCTGCCCAATAGGTCTCACGCATACCTAGAAGTAATCTAGGTTATATTCATGTTCGAGATCCATGCTCTAGAGACCGACAATGTCGTGACTCGTTCCTAAGTGTTTTACTTAGGTTCCCATATACTTAATATTAATACTATGGTATTATATCAAGTAACCGTCTTGTTATCACAATAACGTATATGTGTTTATATATAGTCGATCTATAGTCGACGTAGTGTTAGTCCCGTGGGACGCTCGTGCATAAATATAATGCAGTAACACTTAATCACATACATTTATCCACACACATAACACACAAGTTATATCAACCAAATCCGAGCCTAAGGAGTTTCCTTAGGACAACTCGGATCAAACCCCTTTACATACCGTTCACCAAGACCTAGGATGCGCAGTGTAGACCACTAGCTCGTCAAGCGTCCTCGTCTGAAGTATGATCTAAACGGTAATAAACTATAAGTCAGTCTCCATGACCAACTACATCCGGTATTTCCGAATAACAAGTAACCCCACAGTTCATCCCCGTTTCTACAGTTATTTGTTACGGGTTTCTTAAATCGGTCGGCTTTGTTACTTAAAACTCGTATGTCAAAATATTTCAACTGTTAAGTTTAATTCATTATTTTTCTTTAATCTTATCCACCATTAATATAGGTACATAACCTATAGTTGCATGTATGCATGCGTTATTATATTATATTGTATTATTTCCCCACCATCCATTATAATACATTGTATTATATACTCCATTATATTTAGCAATAATATTTGCATAAAAAAACTCATAACTTATAGTTCGTAACTATTTTTGTAATAACCACCGCCATTATATTATATGGTTTCCAACCATAATATATATTCATCCTTATATACATTATTCTTGTGTATGTATATATTTACCACGTAGGTAATTTTCATGAGTTATAAACTCTTATGTTATATGTTACATTTTATCATCTTGTTTTAGATGATTATTCCCATTAGTTGTATTATATTATCCAACTTATATTAAGATTATTATCCTAATATTATGTAACATTTTATGTTGTATATTTACAACTCCTAAGGTTTAATCAATAAATACCTTAGTTTATAAATCTCATTTATTTATAGTTTGTCACATTATTTAATGTGAATCCTTCCTTATATTAATTCCATCTAAACCATATAATGTTGTATAACATTTATAACATTATAGACCTAGTCTAAAATTCATTTTCCAACCTTTAATATTTCGGTACAGCCCTTGATTTATTTAAATTCTATTTTGACCACATAACATTATGTAATGTTATACCATATACTAATATCATTTGATATGATATTTTTATTTCCTATAACTTATAACCTATAGTTTTTATACAAAACTATTATATATTGCCGCATAGGCATATATTATTAAACCTTATTCTTTTCCATAAACCATAGTTTCCTTTATTTACAAAATCACCCCATTATTTATACCATGTTATATATACCATTTAATATAACATTTCTAACTTATAAAAAGGGTATAACCTATGGTTATTTTTTGTAAATTCCGAACAGACCTTGTTCTGTTTTATAATTGCCATTTGGCCCTATTTATAACATATAGTTTTATAATATCATTAAAACTATATATTATACACATATCTTAATAAATACCCCTATATAATTCTAAAAATCACCAAATTTCACCAAAGGTTATAATTACCTTATAACCCCATATACTTTCTGTATTTGCTATACCACCACTTATATTTCTCCAAAGTGTCATAATGACATAATAACTATATATTATACATATATAGTTTATTTTATTCTCAAAATCAACCCAATAAATTCCTAAAAATTCCTAATAGCCCATGGGTGTTTATAATACCATTATACACCCTTAACTTTCGGAAATAACATATTTACCACATATGTTATAAAATTGTTACAATAAAATACTTATCTTATTATAAAATCTTAAATAAGTTATCTAACTTATTTAATTTGGTCAAAACCTACCATATGGTCAAGGTTGACCACCTTAATATTTCCTTGACCACTAATCTCTACATATTACGGTTTGTACCCATAATTTTCTAGAAATTACCATTTAACCCCAAAACTTTATATAATCTTATAATTTTTATATATAACTCCTTTAAACCTTCAATTTTCGGCTATATTCTTTTATAGCCCCCAATTTAATTTATTTACATCTAAGACCCCAATTCCTTGCGGTAATAATTATATATCACCTAAACTTAATTAAAAGCTTATAAATGCATAAATAAAATGGCCTAAAGTACATGGCCTTATTACAAACATTAGCTTATAAAATGAATTACACATAAATGCCCAAAGTACTTTAACTCTCGACCTTACACATATATTTTCCTTATTTACCAATTTTCCATATAATGTCTTAAATTTGACAATTATGCTAATTAATTAGTTATAAAATTTATTAAACCATTCCTACATCACCTAAGGTCAAAATAAGACCTTAATAACCATTCACTCACGGCACATTTATTAAATATGTATAAACACATATTAATACACCAATTGTAGGTTTAAGTGATTTATACCTTGTTTTTGCCTAGTTAAGGCCTTGTTTGGCCATGGCCTGCTTAGGATAAAGTTTCCACAGCATCATTTACATGTTTTCAAACATAAATTAAGGCATGATTAGTCTCCAAGCAAGATCTAACCATAAGAAGTGTTTAATGTCAATTTCAAGGTAAAATTTACCTTTGAATACCAAGGCAAGAACAAGTGCTCTTCGGCCTAAATTTACAGAAGTTAAAGGGTGTCAAAAGAGCTACTAAAACCAAGCTTTAAACTGGTATAACTCAGATTAGAAGATGGCTAATCTTTACCTTGTTTAAAATGCCTAAAATGGTGTTTTTGGCTTGGATCTGGCTATACCTTGAAGCTCTTGATATACCAACTGAATAAGTATGTTAAGAAGAAGATAATAAGGCTAGGAACAAAGTTTCATAGCCGAATTTGAAGGGAATCAAAAGATATGTGCTTAAAGCACATTTTTATACCTTAAGGACAAGTTAGCTTTCTCCACCTTCTTCCCTTGTTAATGCCGAGATACACCCTCCATTTAACCTCCAAAACAACCTAAGAACATTGATGGAAGTGATTGATGCTTAGATCGATGGAAAGAGGAAAGAATTGTGTAGAAAATGATCATAAAATAGCTTAATAAGCTTACATATGTCAATTGTTGTTCTCCATTGTATTATGTGTTAGCCACGGTTTGGAGAAGCCAAAGAGAGGCTGGAATGAGGTGCTATCGGCAGGGGTGAAGGAAAATGAAGAAAGGTGAGCTAATATGCTTTTAAGTTAAGTTTATGTTAATTAATTGTAATAGTAAATGATGAATCATCAATTAGGTAGATATTTGTGTTAATGCTGAATGAGCTGTCCTCCATGATCCCTTAGCTGCCGACTTCATAAGGCAAAGATGGTCAACTAATTGACCATTGACCAAACTTAGTCAATATTGCTTAAAAATGCACTATTTGGGTTACTATTCATACTAAATTGCCCATTTTGATTTTTAATTTCCAAACTTTGATTTAGACTTTAAAATATAGTCTATCATGTCACATTAATATTATAAATGATATACTCCAGTCTTTAAAATGACAAAAGTCATTATCTTAGAGCTCATACATAAAAACGTGCTTTAAGGTGTTTTAGTGCACATTTTGTGTCACAGGGTGTTTCCGAGCTCTGTTTTCCTTGAGAACAGTTTTGTTGTGTTCCTTACATGATATTTGATCATGGTATCCAATTTTATATCATTTAGAGGTCATTAGACCTTTAAGGTATTCTTAGAGCACATTTTTCCCTACTTGACCTTGAAGCATGAAAATGCTTGTTCTTTGTGTTGGAGTGTTGTCCACAATTTTAATATGTTTAGTAATTGTTTGATAAGCTTAGGACAAATTTTTAGGTCCTAAGTAGTTCATTTGGGTAATTATTTACCCTAAACAGTCAAAGGGTGCAATGTCTTGCTTTGTGTTGACCACTGTTGTTCCCAGTTGACTTTTAAGGCATGTTTAGGCCTTAATCAATGTGATTAGATGTTTAATCCATACTTTATTAGTTTTGGGGTATTTCAGTTGAGGTCACTGAGCTTAACGCATTCACTCTAAAGAAATGAACTGTAACACTAAGGAGGGCTATGAACTTTTCAGGCCACTCCTGACACAAACATGCCCCTTTTTAGCTAAATTACAACATAGATTGTAACACTTAAAGAATTCATAAAATCAAATAAAAGCTCCAATTTCCATGAAACTTTGCCAACATCCCTTATAATCATGGGTAACATTCTCCTTCTTAAGTGCCAACACAATTATTCAAAGTGCCCCAAATTTTGGGCCAACTTCATACTAGTTGTAGTGGTGTGCCTGCGGACAATACCCAGATGAGCACTGGGTGCCTGCGGTAGTGTCGATGCACTAGTAGTGATGCACACGTAGCTTGCATGTGTCATCTCCCTGCAACACAAGGCACTGGGCGCTCCAGGTAAGGCCTGAGCGCCTGCAACAACATATGCAATTGTTCCCACGACAACACACATCAAGGCTTGTGTGACCTCGGCTGTGCACAACAAGGATCATGTGCCCTCGTCAGCACATCTATTCCTTGCGTCGAACCACAATGACGGCACCATCTGTGTCATCACTTGGCTAAGGGACAAATAAGCTATCGTTATCTGTTTTGACACACATCTTACGTCTGCCCCTCGTGCCATCTTCAAAGGGCCATGCTATGCCCGTGGCACTTACACAAGGCATACCTATTCAAATTTTCATCGCACGCAACCATGCAAGGCCAACAACATGGCATGCTACTTCTGTCATATTCACTACAAGAAAAATCAGATTTAGCTACCACTGTATATCAGTAGCTAAATCATCAGTTTTGGTAGCTAAGCACAACGGGCTACCGCATTTTATGATTTAGCTATTGATATACTGTGGTAGCAAAGGTCCTAGTGCTAAATTAAAACTAGCTACCGTTTTGGAATGCGGTAGCTATCACTTTGGTCTCGCTACTACTTTTTCAATAGCTAGATATTACTACCGTTTTAGAATGTAGTAGCCAAATAACATAATGGCTTCGAGTATAACAGTTGTGAAATCGTTACTAGTACATCAGTAACAAAATCGATACTAGTGTAGCAGTAACAAAATCGCTACTACTTCAATAGTAGCAAAATCGACACTATTATAGCAGTAGCAAAAAAGATACTAGTATAGCAATAACAAAATCAATACTAAAATATTAGTAGCAAAATGACTACTAGCAAAGCAGTATCAAAGTTACCTTTAAATCGAAGACTAAATGTGTACAACATCTAGGGTCAAACCTTACAACGTATGGGTATAAATAGATTTTCATACCAATGACATATTTAATCCAAACTAGTGTGAAAATGTGCATAGAGCAAGAATAGATCCCCAAAGTTTAGGATGAATATAGAATGTCTTAACCATTGTGCCATGATAGTTATTCACATCATATATAGAAACTACGTGTATATATTGATGTTTGATACTGTAAATATAAATGGAAGTTTTTGCCGAGACATGATCAAACCAGAGATATATTAAAAATAATAAAATAGATATATGTCCGATTATGCTACATGATATTTTAATTTATATAATATAACCATTAATTTAGTGCGACCCAAATAGTAAAGCTAATAAAAATGTAAGTATATTTTTGGCTTAAAATTATAAAAATTAAAAAATATACATATATATATCTTTTAAAAAAAATTGAAATGTCAAAAATTATGCAAAAAGATAATATATTATGTAAAGTTACTTATTTAATTAACTCTTATTATATAGTGTTACAAATACTAATATAATATACATCATTATATGAAAATAAAAACTGCTAAATAATATATTTTTTTGTAAATTTTTATAATCTAATATTTTTATAAATTTTAATAGATGTATAATATTGTATAATCTTGACTAATTTAAATTTTTATAACTTCACTATTTTTCAAAATCCTATTAATTTGTGTGTTGTTTTATAAATTAAAAACATTACTATATAGTATATGTATGTACATTTTATTATAATTTTGTGTACTTTTAACATTTAATAAATTTATACACACACACACATATATATATATACTTACTTAGCAAATTTTAACCTACACATCAACTAATTTAAATTGTTATTAGTTTTAGTTTTTTTATGTTTTATTAGTTTACGTGGCTTTTGTAAATAAAAGCATTATAGTAGTAAAAATCGTATTAAATTAAATATATATAAACACACACACACACATATATATACACACACTTAACTAATTTAAATTTTTATTACTACTATTTTTATATTAATTTTGTAAATTTTAACCAACATTTGTATTAATTTAAATCATTAATACTTTTACTCTATTTTATAATATATTAATATGTGTGATACTTTGAGACTTAAAAATATTATATATCAAAAATATATTATGTTAGGTATATCTTATATGATCAAATAAATTCTATTAGTAGTATATATTTTAATTATTTTTCACGAATTAGACAGTTTTTATTTTCTTATTGTTCTTTTTCAAATTTTTGATAGCTAAAAATCTAACACATATACTATATTGAAAAAATTAAAATATTTATATATAAAGATAATATGTCCACTATGGCAGTAGTAGTATAGGTTAGTATTTCGAATTATGTAGTAATCACACGTTTAAGTTATAAGACAATAATAATTTTAGGGAAAATTACATCCCACACCCATGACATATAACGAAATTACATTCTCCACCCACGTCTTTTGAAAAATTACTTTGCGCACCTATTAGTTTTGGGCCGTTTTACATCCGTCACTCATTTACCCATTTCCGTTTGTTCAGTCCACGTGGCGGTAATATATTGGTGCATTCTCAAGTATTGAAAACCGGACCTTTTTTTGTGACTGAACCGGCCCTAGTCAATTGTTTTTGACTCTCCTACTCCATTTTCACCAGTGGTTGTGAAAAATTCCTCACACTTAAACTGCCATTTACTAGTGCTTGCTTGAGTTTTCATCGGACCTTGCACTTTCTGGTAAACGAGTTCTTATGAGTTTTCATCGGACCTTAAGATAATAACAGGAATCTTGCCAAACTATTATATTAAACCGGTAGTGATGCATAATTAATCAGATTATATAAACCTGAACCCGGAGTTCCATTTAATTTATTCCCACTCAGTTATCTTATTGCTATTTTACTTTAGAAAAAAGTCAATAATTCCCCCCTTTTGTGACAGCTTAGGTACTACTTTATTTCACTATAAGTCCCACGGTTGACCCCGACCGCTTCTGTCTTACTATACTACTGCGACCGGGTTTTATTTGCAGCCCGACGGATATTTTGAGTATTAATTTCTTTCTCAATTGTTTTAATTACACCAGTTCTAACCACTCACGATATACACGCCTGCACACAAGCAGATTGTAGAAGCCTATGAGATGACCGTGGAGGTAATGAGATCCCTTGCCGAGGTAATGTTGGAAGACTATCGGTGATAAGATTCAGCCCTCTTGGTTTTTTTCTTTTTCCCAGATTTTTGTGTTAGTGCAGGCAGTGTATGTGATGGTTGAGGAGGGTTCGGTGCTGCTTCATTTTGTGGGGGTAAAGACAGTGTATATGATGGTTGAGAAGGATTAGGTGGAGGTTCAGGAAGTGCTGCTTGAGAAGGCAGTATGTTTGGTATTTGTGTTTCAGGATCTTGATTTTGTGAAGGTTGAGTTTCTGGTGGTGAGGTGGGGTATATGACATCAATATCAACAACACCCGTTTCATCGAACTCCAAAAAAACATCATGCTCCTCATCATTGTGAATGGGTTGTTTATCCCTCTTGTCCGCATCACCCAACCAACGTCTATAGGTGGCCATCAACTCTGTGTCCTTCTTACCATCTTCAACAATAATCTGAACCGAATCCTTACCCTCGAACAAACTAAGCATATTCAGCGTTTGTCTATCTCACCCAATTTCTATGTTCTTCACACTTTTAGGGTGCTTGTACAAGAATAAGGGGTGTTGTGGAATTGAGGATGGGCATTGACTCTGAATCAATTTCACACAGTCATCAACTAAATCAATCGTCGAGTATCTGTCTGGGTCGAAGGGCATGTGATGTCTATACGTACAACCCTTGTACGTAACATCAAGGTGTGTTTCCATTTCACAAGCAGACACACTTGTAATATCATTACAAATTAACCATCCATGATTACAATGCAAATAGAGCTAGAATTTTGTAGTCTCAAAACTGAATAGTTTTGACAAGGACAAACAACACCAATTCTGTCAATCTACAAGTTCAATAAAAAATCACTACAAACATTCAACACAGCATACAAAAGAACATATATACCAGAGGGAGCAACCAACCAATTATGTCAATCAACCAACCAAATATGTGTACACAACACTACGAAACTGTCACAAGGACTATTTGTTAAACCAGAAAGGTAAACCAACACACGTCGGCTAGTAAAAAAGGGAGCAACCAACCGATTCTGTCAATCAACCGGCCGAATCTGTGATCCAACAACATCGACTCGAAAAAACACTTGAAGATACCGATACAACAGCCAAAATGACTTTGTCAAAGCAGAAAGGCAAACCCACACCCGTTGGCCAATCAAAAAGGGGAACAGCCGAACAGGAGACAGCAGAGTTAGCAAGTAAAAAACCAGAAGGGCAAACCCACACCCGTCAACCAACAACATCAACTCGAAAAGCCCTTGAAGCAATCAATATAATAGCCAAGAGAACAAGTAACCCAGAGGCAACAACAAAAATGGTCGAAAGGGGGACCAGCAAAACCCTAAATCGAGAATGCATCACGTACCAAATAGACACAATGACGAAAGGAGAGCCCAACGCCTGAATCAAAACCAAGAGCAGTGACAGAGTATACGAACAGCAAACCAGAGTTTTAGAATCGACAAACCAGATCCAGGTTTGTTCGAAGGAGGAAGAACAACAGATACATCGAGAATGGTTTTTTCACAACCACTGGCGAAAATGGAGTAGGAGAGTAAAAAACAATTGACTAGGGCCGGTTCGGTCACAAAAAAGGGCCGATTTTCAATACTTGAGAATGAACCAATATATTACCACCACGTGGACTGAACAAACAGAAATGGGTAAATCAGTGACGGATGTAAAACAGCCCAAAACTGATAGGTGCGCAAAGTAATTTTTTAAAAGACGTGGGTGGGGGATGTAATTTCGTTATATGTCATGGGTGGGGGTGTAATTTTCCCATAATTTTAATACCGCATTCATTTGTTGTATTCTAGCATAATATCAACTAAAGTTGTATTAGCATTACTAGTTAGTAGCAATTTTGAAATTAAATATAGTAGCAATTTAGCTACTTGTTTAAAGCATTTGCTAAATAGTAGCATAATTGTAACTATAATAAAGTGTCAGTAGAAATTCATAATTTTGCTTATCTACGTGGCTGTAGAAACTATAAGATAGTAAGTTAGTTACTAGTTATAATATTTTTGCTATTGTTGTCGAAATAGTTGCACAATAGCTACCATTTTTTAATTAGCATCTACCAGCAACAACAATTTCTTAATTTAGCTACCGATATTGGTAGTAAAATTAGTTTATTGAAAGATTCAAGATTCAAGAAAAATAGCTACTATTGACGGTAACAAGTAACATAACTTAGCTACATTGTTGTTCCTGTAGCACAACATCTACCACTTTGGTAATAACATTAGAAATTAGTAGTAATTTTCCAATTTAGATACCAATATGTGTAATTGCAATTCATCGTCCCCTTTTTACTTTGGATTTTTTAGAAACTTTTCTTTGAATTTGAGATGTCTTTTCCTATGAGTTTACCCGATTTCATATCTTAAAAGCCTGATTTTAATTCAATTTTTTTTAGATTACAAGAAAGTACTAATTTTTTTTAATACTGACCCAATTTAATGTACTTGACTAGCTGCCCATAATGCTCAACTCTAATTCAGTTTTCGTTTTTGCTTTAAGACAACACTTTAACATGATGGGATATGTGTGTGTGTTTAGGTTTTAGGTCTGGATGATAAACTATTATCAGGATAATAATGACATAATTAAAATTGTTAATTGGGTAGTTAACAATTTACGTAATCTATAGTTTCCAAGTTATGGTGGATTTTTGCACAATAATATACTTCCTCATACTTATCTTTATATACATTAATTTGGGGTAATTTCTTAAAAATATATCTTTCTCATAATTATAAATAGTTGTGTATTTTGAATTATATACGTAGCGTACACATTTAAATTATAATTTTGCTATCGCTTAAAAATATTAGTTATCATTTCTTACAATGTAGCACAATATTAACCATAATCTCATTAACATCATTAGTTTATAGCAATTTCATAATTAAAGATAGTAACAATTTTATGCTTGCTAAAAATATTCGCTACAACATCCAAACAGTAGCAGAATGACAACTGTGATGAGTGTCTCATTAGCAATTTCATTAACTTAGCTTATCTATTTGGTAGTAGCAATTTAGCTACTAGTTATAATATTTTTCTCTACTGCTGCTTCAACAGTGGCGCAATAGCTACCATGATCGAATTAGCCACATTCAGCCGTAGCTATTCCGTAATTTAGCTATCAACATTGGTAGCTAAATTATTCTTACAAAAAGAACCAAGATGAAATAAAAAATAGCTACCACTAATGGTAGCAGTCTTGTCAGACGATGACAAGATGAATTTAACATGAAGATTATTGTATGTGATGAACCATAAGATAAATCAAATTTCAATTAGATGTATAAATATTTTTAATAATAACCAATTAATTCATTATCCAGCTCTGTATAACTGGAATTTTGAATAGAATAGAAGTACAACTGGAATTAAACATACGGAATCCTAACTACAATAATATCATAAGCATATTAGGGACCCACATGCCTTTTCCAATTCCCAGGCCCCAACAGTTAAGCAAGCCTGATTCACTTCTATCTGATTCTGATAATAGAAAGGTACTATAATAAACATTATGCTTGATGATATAATAATACTTAACCATGTCAAGGTTTTGGTTTTCCAGTCAATTATACAAATGCACAAATAGATCATGTTATGGTCAAAGAAAATGATGATGTACCGTGTGCATGGAAATATCTAGCCCCTTCATACTGTCAATATCATCAACTTCCATCCATCTAGTTTTTGAGCTATGTTTGAGTCAATCTTTTAGGATTAGCTATTTCATATTATGAATTTTCAATAGATTATAACTCCCCACACGGAACGAAAGAAAAATCTCAATGTAAATCTTACCCTAAAAAGACAAAAAAAAAAAAAAAACTACTACTACTACTAACGTACGAATGTCCCAACAAAAGTCAAAGTCGCCCGACTGCGCTTATCATGTCGACATATTCGAAAATAACAATAGTCAGATTTTAGAATATTGTTTCGCGCGATATATAGAATCAAAATGATAGAGGGCACGATACCTTTGTGTGGTTTGTGGTCTTGTAGACTAGTATTTTTTTTTTGGCAAGTTTGAACATGGCGCTTACGCCACCTTCTAACGGGGAGTGTTTTAATTTTTTTTTACTTTATTATTTTATAAAATTTTTAAAATGTTGTATCTTATTTTATATAAGTCCAAATAACATAAATTTTATATCATTGTTCATCATAATTCGAGCTCTTTAAAATAAGACCAAACATAAATATGTTTTGATAAATTTAATTTTTTTTTAATTTTTTATATGTACAAAATATGTTTTAAGATTCATTGTGAATCTTAAGTTTAGGAAAAGTGAATGAAAGGTTGTTAAAAGGTGAACCAAAGGTTGTTAAAAGGTGAACCAAAGGTTGTTAAAAAATGAATTAAAGGTCATTAAAATGCCATAAAAATGCCTTCGACGTTTTTAGCTATCCTAGGGTGGTTTTTGGGTGTTTGGGGGGTAGGGTAATCTTTTTGGCATTAGTTCTACGCTTTATATTGCCGTCACTGACTCGACAGTTTTTTAGGGTTTGTGGTTTAGGGTTTAGGGCCGTTAGACCCTAAACCCTGTACTACAAACCCTAAAAATGCCTTCGACGTTTTTAGCTATCCTAGGGTGGTTTTTTGGGGGGTAGGGTAATCTTTTTGGCATTAGTTCTACGCTTTATATTGTCGTCACTGACTCGACAATTTTTTAGGGTTTGTGGTTTAGGGTTTAGGGTCGTTAGACCCTAAACCCTGTACTACAAACCCTAAAAATGCCTTCGACGTTTTTAGCTATCCTAGGGTGGTTTTTTGGGTGTTTGGGGGGTAGGGTAATCTTTTTGGTATTAGTTCTACGCTTTATATTGTCGTCACTGACTCGACAGTTTTTTAGGGTTTAGGGTCGTTAGACCCTAAACCCTGTACTACAAACCCTAAAAATGCCTTCGACGTTTTTAGCTATCCTAGGGTGGTTTTTTGGGTGTTTGGGGGGTAGGGTAATCTTTTTGGCATTAGTTCTACGCTTTATATTGTCGTCACTGACCCTAAACCCTGTACTACAAACCCTAAAAATGCCTTCGACGTTTTTAGCTATCCTAGGGTGGTTTTTAGGGTGTTTGTTGTAAGATTCATTTTACTAATGAATATGGTTCATTTTATTATTAAAGAAGATTCATTTTACTAATGAGTAAGATTCACTTTAAAAATACCTAATATATACTCATTCTAAAAACATAAAATTTTAAGTTGACCAAAACATATCCATGATGCATCTTATTTTGAAAAGCACAAAAAATGATGAACAATGGTATAATTTTTTTTATTTTTGCACTTTTAGTTTGTAACTTATAACATTTTGAAAAAATATTATTTTCTCTCTGAAATACCCCAAACCTTAATGTGTTAATTAATTGTGTAATTATAATCTTCTGGGGCTAATTAAGTCCTTAAGATCATTGGTGAAGAAATGAAAACCAAAAAAAAAATGCGTAAAAGTCACAAAACGTGAAAATGCGTATTTAATTATTTTAGGAGGTATAAAACTTTCACTAGGGTTATAAATATATTTTGATACCCTAATTACACACTAAGAACAGGTGGGAAAAATTCCGGAAGAAAACGGATCCAAAAAAATGCGTTAAAACGCTAACGGAGTCTTAAAGCGCGTTTTTCGAGAAAACCCGAAAACGTGACTTTAAACAGTTAAATGACTTCGTAAAAATTATAGTTGATAATATAACTATAATTAAACATTAATGGGAGCCTAAGAACCATTAAAATTAAATAAATGAGAAAATCCGAAAAACGGGCCCGGTTAGTGAATAGTGTCAAATCGGGTAAATTAACGAGCGTTTTCTGTAAAACGAAAAACACTCCAGTTCATATTATAGTGGGGACCGGTTTTCTAAGGGGATAAATTAACCCCACTCACAATTAAACTAGCTCTTAATAAGCTAGTCAACTATGTCTAAAAAGTAAAAAGTAAAAAAAAATGCCACCTTTTTTCCCTCTCTCCTCCTTATCTTACTTTTCCTCTTCTCTCTCCCCATTATTCTTCTCTTCGTTTTTTCTTATGGTGCCAAGACCCATCCTCTCCTGATTCGTTCCTTGGTCACGATTTGGAAGCTCCAACAAGCTCCCATGGCTCCTTGCCATTCTTTGCCTTGCCCAAGCTTTAATAAAGCTCAAATCACAAAAATAAATACATATTATTCATCCTCTCATCATCCTCTATCTTCCTCTCTTTTCGGAATCTCAAAAGGATGAACTTCATCTCCATGGGGTTTTCCCATTTGAAGAGAAAATGACATATTCTTGAAGCTTGGAGTCTCCTCTCTCTCCTAAGGTAAAAAGCTCCAAGAAAAACCTCATTTTTCTCCATCTTGTAGTGGTAGCCAATTTTGCCTCTCTCTCTTACCGTGTTTTTCTTCTTGGTTTTGAGCTCCATTTCAACCCTCCAATGGTGGAGTAATTCCCCTCTTGATTCAAGGGTGAAAATCCCTCTTGAAAGCTTCACAAAGGTAAACCCTAACCTTGTGTTCTAGCCCTTTGATTGAATTGAAATATTGCAAGGGTTTAGATAATTAATTGAGTGTGTTTTGTGTTCTTGAATGTTGGGATGGAGTTTGGAAACTCCATGCCCTCTTAACCGATTTTGAAGAAGATATGGAGCAAGAGGAGAATTAAGGAAACTTGTGAAATTAAGGTAAGGAATTTACCTTGAACCTTGTTCTAAATTGTTTTAGTGTTTGGGATGGGTAAACAAATCAATGGACCCAAATTGTGGATTGAAATATATGTTGGAATGTGTTTAATTGATGTTAGGAGAGGTTTGTGGATTAATGTTGAGTTGAGGGCCTTGAGAGCCAAATGTTTTGAGGTTGTGTTTATATTGTGTTCATGGAGATTTATGGTGATTATGTTGATGTTGATGTAAAATTGATGAGGATGAATGTGTAAGGTTATGGGGAGGTTATGGCGAAATTTTGGTAGAAAATGAGTGTTTTCGACTCTTTGATTTGGTGATGTCTTTGGTTGATTTTAATGTGTGTATGATGCGTTAAAACCCCGTGGAAATGTGTTTCCGATGGGCTATTTTGCTACTATAAGTTATGTATGTTTGGTGGGGGATTTGTGGCTTGGTTCTAGTTGTTTTCCGTAATGGATTTTGCAGTTTTCGGTATGTCCTAACATGTGTCCGAACATTGAAGTTCGGACATCATACGACGGAGAATTTTCAGAACTCTCGACTTATGTCCGAACATGCAAGGTCGGACGCATGTTCGGACCAACCTTTGTTTTTGCATAACTTTTTCGTCTGAACTCCGTTTTGAGTGCCGTTTGCGGCATTGGATTCCTCTTTTCAAGTACTATCTGTTTTGACATGTTTTTGGCATATGTTCAGGTATATTTTTATTTGAAAATGACCAATAATCTTTTGAACTCCATTTTTTGCTCTATAAGTGTGCTTGAGCCTTCTAATGATGGGGGATTGGATGGTAATGGTTTTGGAGGATGTTAGGCCTTGTTTTGGTGACATGTAAAGGCCTTAAGATATGTAAACAAGTGTTAGGTTTGATGTGAGAGTTGTGAACTTAAGATCACAAGAGTAAAATTAAGTATAACCGGGTAACGGGGTTAACCATGGGCGCAATAGTCGTTAAATAATTATGTTACCCCGATGTTAATGGAGATAGTTATAATGATACCAGTTGTTCAAAGATTTTCAAGGAACATGTGATGGCACATTAGAGTGCACCTTCGGTGACAGGTATGGTTTTCTTGCAACCTGTGTCCTACAGGATTACACCGGCTTGAATGCCAATGTGTTTTTCTGTGTGTTTGCCACCTTGCAAGATAAAGCATGAAACGAGTTTAAAGTAATTCATTATTGTGGCGTAATTAATTCCGGTACCGTTTAACCTTAATTATGTGTTAAACTATAACTAACCCACTTTAGGGTCACATAAGAGATCGGTATTAGGAATAAACGTCCCAACCCACGGGAACGTTCTAACTACGGCTATCCGTGCGTTAGTATATGTTGCGACTATGTGTGATGTATGTGACCTTGTTTAGTATGTTGTTGTTATCGGATACTATTATCCATGTTGTTAAAAAGGGATGTGATTTCCATTACGTGTCTAACCGAGTTAGTAACACTATTTAATGTGTGTATGTGATAAGTTCCATGAAGGAACCTTAACTAATAAGTATATGTTATGGATGGTGAGGAATCCGGTCGTTCCGGTCGCGCGTGTTGTTTGGGAGTTGATGTATATACGTGAATTAACTCCCACTCTGTTATGTTAGGGTTGTTTATCCTTTTTGGATGTTCGACCTCCCACTAGCTTAGCCAAAGCTTACCTAATTCATCATTATTGGAGTTAGGGGGAAATCATGTGTAATGTTGGTAGGGTATCGATCCTAAGTTCGCTTCGACTCCCTCTTTGTTATGTTACGGTTGTTCTTCCTCCTTGAATTACAACCACCCACAAGCTTAACCAAGGCTTACCTACCTCATCACTATTGGAGCTAGGGGGAAATTGTGTATGTTGTGTACGGTCCTATATGAGGTCGCCGCTCAAGTAAAGAAAATGTATATATGTTGTGCTCGGGCTTATATGACCCCGGCACTCCCTAAATAAAGTTTATGTACTCTAAGAAGAGTGAAATTAAGTTGTGTATGTTATAAAGTGAAGTGTGATGTTATGTTGAGTGTGCTAACCTTGTGTTTGTATCCTACTAATGGATGTTTGCTTATAAGCATGATGTGTGCGTGAGTTTGTGCATGTTTGAAATAAAATCAACCGCATGCTAAGACGACAAGTAGTTGTGCGTGGCCCGGTAGCATGCGGGCTGCGGGATTACCATACCAGCAAAGGTGTTGAGCCCCCTGGGGGCCACCCTTTCTTCTTTTCCTGTTTCAGGTACAAGGAACTGGAAGCCGTTCGAGAGTAGGACGGGGTAGTTGTTTGTATGTGGTAGTCATGTGAAATGTGAATGTATTGTAGGTGTAGTAAGACCGAAAGTGTATCGGCGTTAGTTGGAAGATACTCGGTACAGTTGTAATGTAAGTGTGCAATGAATGTGGGACATGGTAAGGGTTTAATGTGTAGCTGCTCGGGAATTTAGTCCATCAGACCGGTACTATGTATGTATGTTAGCCTTGTTAGCCACGTGGGCGGCTAACGGCGTGTAACACCAAGAAATTAAGTTATGTTGTGAGTTGTGATTTCCGCTACAATGTGTGGTTAAGTATGTTGTTAGTAGTTGGGGTGTTACAAAAAGTGGTATCAGAGCGAAGTATCGCTCTGATGACTGAAATACCGAGCTTAGGAAGTACCGAGTTAAGAGTTTAGTACTTTGGGTTAAGGGTTGAGTGATAGCGTGAGAAGTATGCTAGTTAGGGAACACCAGTGTGTCTTGGATACCTACGATATCCATCCCGCCCTCCACAAACCCTATTTTATAACTCGAAAAGAACGCCAGAGAGAGGAAAATCCTCTCTTACTCGGGAATACCCGATCTGGCTGTTAATAAATGTCCTTATAAGTACGGAGAACCTGTCAAACGGTAGATTCCGAAAGGTGTGAATCCCGAAGACGGTTCCCAATTTAACAATGTCAGCCGCATGAGGTAGCGAAAAGTGAAGCATCTTATGCATAAGAGAATGGAATTTCCAGCACCCTGGGTCGACATGCGAAGCAGTCGAGGACAACCAGCGTGCAAGCACTAACCGTACAACAGTGGAGAAGTGAAGTAGTAGAACCCGAGACGAGTGTCTACGGGACTACAATGTTGACTAACACACCAACGGTACACCAACCGAGCAAAGAACTACTACGTAGTACGAGGAGGATACAATACTAAGTAAAAAGGGGTCTCCCAGAATGGGAAACACCCTAGTTAATGGGTATCAAGTGAAGACAGTGAGAAGTACCCAGAAAATTTATTATTAAGAACTGTAAGACCAAGTAAGGGCCGACAAAGCCACTGATGTCAGGACGAGCGGAAGCAATACCGCAACCGATGTGTATTGAACCGAAAACCAGTTAGCATGGCGCACTTGCCCTGGCAAGTGCTGCTACAACAAGGTTGTGCGGGAGATTTTCTAACAACTACAAAGTGCTTAAAGTTAAGTGGGATCGTCATAGCTGTGGAAGGGTTTAATAGCCTGACCTCTGTACTTGGAAATACACCAGTCAGCAAGAAGCTAGACTTGGATAAGGCAAGAAACGTTGTAAAACCACGAAAATTTTTCTTTCAACTTAAATCTATTTTCAAACTCTTCTTTTCAAAACCAAATTTTCCTTCAAACCCATTTTATTTCAATTCCAACTTTCTTTCTAAACCAACCAGAAGACCTACACCGGCCACAGTGCCACATGGTATGTAAGTTTTACCCAGTTACTTTTAAATAACCGGATGGAAACCGGTAAACCCAAGGGTAACAACCCGAGGAAATGGATGAAGTTCATGATAATACAACAGTGAATAACTTTCCCTTGATTAAGTTCGGGAAGCATGGAATGCATATTATCACAGGATAATATAAGAGGAGTTGACAACAGAATACTTCACCTAGGCGTGTGACGGACACTACGAGTGTACCAACAGTAATGTGGGACGACCGCACTCCGATAGGAGCTTGTGGGCCTGACAAACCTTCTTATGGGGTAGTCGGGCAAGTAGCAATGTATCAATAGGGTACCCCACGTATGTATACGAGTGAAGTCTGGAACACGGGAAGTAGTCGACTCCATACTACGGTCCGAAGTAAAAGTCAAGCAAGAGCAATGGATTACCAAGAATGGTGGAAGTAAAGGAAACCAGTTAAGTCAACGAGACTAAAAGAATTAGGGAATTCATTTTAAGGGAATGTTTAAGGGTGAACAAGTGCGAAGTGCAATGGTTAGTAAGTAAAGACATTGCATATGTCTTAAGAATCCTGAGGGATGAATGTAATAGCTGGAGTAAGCACCCAGCCTAAATATGGCAAGGCAGACGCCTACTATGGACGCGTCAATGTGCAATGACCGGGATGAGGCTCCCGGAATGGAATGATCACTTTAACTGTCAGGGGATATCAATCTCACTGGAGAAGATATTTAACCCAGCAAAGAACGCAAGGAAATGTAGTTAACTAAACGTACCGATAAGTACAAGCCAGATGTACGGGCATAACCTAGTAACACCCAGGAACTATCCTTAAAAGGGTGTTTGGATCAACAGTGGTTGAATGAGATAACAAGACAGAAACGCAAGGGTTGAAACTAACACCCAGTTTAAACAAAAGTTGTCAGGACGAAGTCTGACATCCTTGAAGGAGCATACCATGAAAGGAACAGCGACCTTGTCACGGAGCTCAATGCAAATATTGTTCGAAAGGTAAATGTGTGTGGACAGCCTACAGTGAGTAGAGCTCGAAGCAATAAGGCCTATAAGCCTGTAGACTGTTTAAAATCTGAGTGGTTATATGGGTATAATTTACATAAAATAATAAAAGAAAAGAAATTAAAACTCAAAATAAACATCGGGCTGCAAACAAAATCCCGGTCGTGGTAGTATAGTAAAAATGTAAGCGACCGGATATCGAACCGCGGGACTAATGTACATATTATAGTACCTAAGCGTGTCACTAAAAGGGGGGATTAATTGACTTGTTTAATATAAATAAAAACAGTAATAAATTAACTAAGAAAGCAAATAAACTAAACGGGATCCTGGTTCACATTAATATAATAACTGCTCTCTTATGCTAGGTCTACTGGTTAAATTATAATTATTTGGCAAAATTCCTCTTAATATCTTAAGGTTTAAATCATAAACTCAAAAGAACTCGATTACTATAAATTGCAAGGTTCAAATCATGGTTCAAGCAATTTATAAATAAACGGACGGTTTAAATATGAGGAATTATTTTTGCAACTGGAAGTATTAACTCATTAAATCATAATCAAGCTTTCTCCAGTTTTACGGCTTAATTAACCTGTCTATTTATCACCGGTCTGATCAAAATGGACTGGTAAAGCATTTTAATAAATTCATGAGGTTTATTAAAAAGATACGTGAAACCATTAAGCGCAATAAAATTTATTAGAATTAAAACCAGTAAAACATATTGCATAATTAATACAGAAACATAATAATTATTCCCAGAATATACGTAAACTAGCCTAACATATTTATTAGTGATCTGCTAAATAAATACGTAAGACTAGAGGTGAACTTAATGAGATGAAAAGAAAACAAATGAAGAAGCGGGAGATTAGAGATGAAGATGAACGGGTGAGTGAAGGTGAAGTGATACGGAGATGAAATGAAATTGTGAATTGGAACTCCAGAGGAACCACGGACAGAACCTCTGGAAGGACAATTGGTAAGGAAGAATGAAGCTCGTATTTATAGAGGAAAAATAACAGAGGCAGCTCATTAGCTTCACTGATTGTGCTCGTTGATTGCAGGTTCACTGATTGCAGGGGACAGGGACAACGCGTCAGTAAATTGAGGTAGGCGCCGTCCCAAGTTGCAGAGCGAGTCGGCGAAGATAACTGGTATTAAATCATGACCGCATGAAAACAGGCGGTTTTCTTTCTTCACGACCGCATGTGCATGGGCGGTACCATGCAAACCCTAGCTTGACCGCCTATATTCAGGCGGTTGCCTTTGTTTTAACCGCCTATTTGGGCGGTTCTTCATGTCTTAACCGCCCCATTTTGGGCGGTTCTCTCCACCTTAACCGCCCCATTTTGGGCGGTTCTCTCTGGTTGCTCATTTCAGTGTGACCGCCCCATTTTGGGCGGTTGCATGCAATTCATGCATGCATGTTTCTTCCTCACGTGATCAACTTTAATACCTTATAAACATATGTATGTTTTAGGTATTTTTCCTACAATTTAACACATAAAATACATCAGTAAATACAATAACATTTATAGGAAAAACCCTAGATAAGTGAGAAACATTACTAAAAATGCTAAATTAATAAGGTGATTAAACCCTAAAAAGTCTATATGTTTTGCACTTATCAAACTTCCTCACACTTGACTTTTGCTTGTCCTCAAGCAAATAAGGAATATAATTATCTCTAAGCCAAAATAATAAAACAAGATTAAATAAGTGTAGAAGGGAATTTAGACAAGTGACAATTATAAAGAAAAATTCTACTCTAGAAGTAGGTTTTTTAAACAGTGAAAGAAGAACAATTAAACAAAAGCATAGATAAACTAGACTGCAGAAAACAAGTTAGATTAACCTGGGATTTCCAACCAATTCAATTCTCTAACCCAGGATGACAAGGGGTGTGAAGTAATGCCTTATTCCGCAATACCTTTCAACACCACGTACTCATGTTCATAAATATTTATTGCAATTTATTATCATTTTTTTTTGAATGCAAAAATTGTAAAGCATAACATCCATTTTTTTTTGAATTGCATTATTTTTCTGTACCCCAGACTTTTCTCTCTATCCTTGTAACGGTGTTGGGTCTTCTATCCCAGGTCACGAGACCTTAGGTAGATAGGTGATAAAGCACCCCAAAGAACTTAATAACCAGATAGACGAGGCCTGTTTTTGGTTTAGAAAAATTCATAAACAGTGGAGTACCTTGTCTTTATCCTTTTCCTTCCTTAACTTACCACATATTCCATAATCCCAAGCTAAACTAAATTGTTTTTACAACTAGCAGACCTATCATATTTTGAGTGGAAATAGAGTATTTTTGAAGGAAAATAATTTTATACAAACTCCTAAAAATAAAACCATCTTTCAGTTGTCACTTGACATAATTTCATACACTTCTACAATTATTTATCTCATTTATAACAAAATTTAAAAATTTAGGCAGTTTAGAGAAGCAATAAGTGAGTGTGGCATTATCGAACAGAGCTGTCATATTTTCAGGGAAAGGTCTCTCCTTCCTCACACTTAAGAGGAACAATGTCCTCATTGTTCAGAATTAAATTCAAGAAAATGACCTTCAAAATATGACAGCCAATAAGGATTAAATGATATAGTTGAACAATATATAATAAATGAAGAACTGAAACTCCCCTTGGATGTAGATTGAGGAAGGTCCTTCCTCACACTTAAAGCTTTGGTAGGGGTGAGACGTTCCTCACACTTAAGTTTGCGCACGTGTTCAACCGAAGATAGTAAAATTCATAGAGCAACTGAGTTGCTCCTTATGCGAGTTCAGCTATATGTTCGAATATTATTCTGAAAAGAAAATCAAATATAGCCAGCAGAACTCAAGTGGCACCAAAAGAAACTAAAAATATGATAAACATAAATAATTAGGCATAAAAATCTTAAACAAAAATAATGAAGTACTACATAAATAATAACATGAATTAAACCGAACTGTTACCTTCCAGAAGTTTGAAGGTAAATGGTAAAAGTCTACAAAATGTTAGTACATAACATAACAAAATAAAATACAATAAAATAGAAATAAAATAAACTAAAATCACTGCGGTGGTGGTGGTGGAGGCTGTGCAGATCCCTGGCCTGACTGAGCGAGGAGACGCGCTAGGAGCTGAGTGGTCTGCGCATTCTGCTGCGCTGTCTGTGCATGCATCTCATCACTCCGGTCCAAGCGCTGTATCACCCTCTGCTCAAAGCTCTCAAACCTCTGATGGAAGGTCTGGAACTGAGCCTGTAGATCGGTAGGGTAAGGTAGAGATGCTGGAGCCTGCATCATCAGTAGTGGGCACGTGGGGCTCCTCTCCCTGAGCAGTGTCAGCGGACGGTGGGTCGGGATCAGTAGAACGTGTAGCTCCCGTAGAGGGCTCTGCTGCTGTGGAAGAAGCAGTGGAAGATCGAGCAGCGCCACTCCTGACCCAAGTACCGTCATCTGAGCGTGTAAAGCCCCAGCTCTGCACAGTCCGCAGTGTGACTGGGCGCTTCCCTGATCGGAGCTCTAAGCTCAGCTTGAACTCTGTTGAGAATGGGACAGTACCGAGAATGTGGAGCCCGAGGACGTAAGGAAAATGGGAGTGATCTTCTTCTTTTCGACCTCAGGAAGGAAACCACCTTATGAAGCTGGCCAAACATGATGTGGCTGAAGGAGATGCGCTGGGCGGGAGGATAAGGACCGAGGAAGTAATCTAATAGAGCACAATCCTCATCAGCAGCATCATGCGCCCCAGATGGGCGAATCTGATGACTGAAGATCTCCAGGAGAAGCCTCTGAATCATCGTGGGAAAGCTCGCGAAAGGGAGGACTTCCTTTCTCCTCCCCTCGGTGTCGGGTCCTCCGACCTACGATCTGAAGCCATCTAGCCTTCGTCCTCAGCAAGTACTCCTCTGAGAATCCTCGTATAAAATTAGATCCCTCTGGGATCTGTAGGAGAGACGTGAAGGTCGAAGGTGTGACCTCCACGGGGTGAGAGCGTACATAACTGGTGATGCTCAGGTTGCCCGCTGGGCATTAGCATAGAATTCCCTCACCAGGTCCGGACAGAAGACTCCCTGCCCTACCCTTAGGACCATCGAAAGTCCAATCTCTCAAACAGGGTGTCCACCCCTGCAGCCTCTAGTAACTCTGGTGCAAACCTCCTCCATCACGAACTCCTTGCCTGATCGAACCAGGCACGAGCCTCAGCTGAGACAAACCCGTCGTCCCGGAGACAGGTGCGGATGAAGATGACGCACCGGGGTCACCACCACGTGTACGAGACATACTAATATATTTTTTGGATTTTCAGAGTGATTAAAAATTAACATAATAGCAATCACATAACCAATTAAAACAGAAATAATAAATAAAAATTCAACAAAATATAGCAACATAAAATCAACAAAAATATAACAAATTAAAAACACGAAAAATAAATAAATAACACAAAATTAAAATTAACAAAAATAAATAAATAATAAAACAAGAAAAAAAACAACAACAACATTAAAACCTAACAAATATTAATAAACAAAAATCAACATAAAAATTAATATTAATAGCAACATGAATATTAATATTAAAAATAACATAAAAATTAATATTATTAGCAAAGCATTAATATTAGACATAAACATTTTAATAATTATAACAAAAATAGAAAACTAGTAAAACAAGTAAAATAAAACACAAACAAAAATAAAAATAAAAATAAACAGTTAAAATTCTGTCGAAAATTCGACAGAGTTTCCCCTAAATTTCTACGATTCTCCACAAAAATTCCAGTCAGATTCAAGGTTTATAGTACCGATCCCAATCAAATCTATAAATGGTAACCTATAATTAAAATCTATATTTTCGTTTAATATTCAAGGCTAAATTAAACTAAAAATTGCTAGTTTTATCAATAAATTTTCGTAATTAGCACAACCAATTTTTAATTTCAACAAAAACACCCAAAATAAGTGTAATGTGTAAAGTTCTAACCTTATGCAAGTAGATTATAACAATTATAGGGCAAATCCAAGACAAATCAGCAATTTAAATTCGAAAATTTCGAATTTGGGAATTTAGGGATTCGAAACTTCATCTCTTAATTTCTCCCTATACAGTTCACCATTTACAAATTTGAAGCTATAGAAACGTTAGGAATTGAAAAACGAGCGTTTTGGTACCAACCTTGTAAAATTTGATGAAGATTTGAGGAAGTTGGGAATTGAAGAGGGGGCGATTTCGGGTCTTCTTCGTTCTTCTCTGGGCTGCTGAGCTCGAACTGAATTGGGGAAACAA
Source organism: Limonium bicolor (assembly GCA_023374045.1). Lineage (NCBI taxonomy): Eukaryota > Viridiplantae > Streptophyta > Magnoliopsida > Caryophyllales > Plumbaginaceae > Limonium > Limonium bicolor. The sequence goes on from CM041778.1 coordinate 363,977,183, forward strand.
CTGAGTGAAACGCGCGTTTAGCCTTTTTTTTTCATTTCTGAAGCGTAACCGCCTGTTTCGGGGCGGTTCAGTTGTGTGACAACCGCCTGATTTTGGGCGGTTCGTGTATTTGTCCGCCTGTTTGGCGGTTCTGTGAGAGAGACCGCCTGAATTAGGCGGTTACCGTGTGTGTCAACCGCCTCCTTTAGGCGGTACTGGTAGAGAGACGACCGCCTGATTTTAGGCGGTTCTCTTGTTGTGGACCGCCTAAATTAGGCGGTTCTTGTTTTTTTTTTTTTTTTTTAAATGAAACAACGAATAAGAAATAAACAAATAAACATTAGTACACATAAAATAATAATTAGTAGTTAGATTATATAAATTATAAGTTAGTGGTTAATTACATAAAATTAAATGTTAGAGACAATGGAAATTAAATGTTAGAGACAATGGAAATAAAATGTTAAGACAATGGAAATAAAATGTTAGAGACAATGGAAATAAAATGTTAGAGACAATGGAAAAAATGTTAGAGACAATGGAAATAAAATGTTAGAGACAATGGAAATAAAATGTTAATAATATTTTAGAGTTAGTAGTTAGATGTCCAATTGTCCTAGTCAGTTGTCCGAAATTAAATGTCCGAGGTTAGATTATCAATAATTTATTAAACAAATTATAGTAGAATAATTAATATTAATAGTATGAATAATTAACAATTATTATGGACATAGTATTAAACAATAATTATAATTAATTAATTAAGTGAATTAAATATTACGAACAAAATATTAACAAAATTAAACAGGTGAATAATCCGGGGCTTAGGAACTAGAATAAATCTAGTCCCCTGCAACGGCGCCATTTTGCAGACTGTTTAAAATCTGAGTGGTTATATGGGTATAATTACATAAAATAATAAAAGAAAAGAAATTAAAACTCAAAATAAACATCGGGCTGCAAACAAAATCCCGGTCGTGGTAGTATAGTAAAAATGTAAGCGACCGGATATCGAACCGCGGGACTAATGTACATATTATAGTACCTAAGCGTGTCACTAAAAGGGGGGATTAATTGACTTGTTTAATATAAATAAAAACAGTAATAAATTAACTAAGAAAGCAAATAAACTAAACGGGATCCTGGTTCACATTAATATAATAACTGCTCTCTTATGCTAGGTCTACTGGTTAAATTATAATTATTTGGCAAAATTCCTCTTAATATCTTAAGGTTTAAATCATAAACTCAAAAGAACTCGATTACTAAATTGCAAGGTTCAAATCATGGTTCAAGCAATTTATAAATAAACGGACGGTTTAAATATGAGGAATTATTTTTGCAACTGGAAGTATTAACTCATTAAATCATAATCAAGCTTTCTCCAGTTTTACGGCTTAATTAACCTGTCTATTTATCACCGGTCTGATCAAAAGACTGGTAAAGCATTTTAATAAATTCATGAGGTTTATTAAAAAGATACGTGAAACCATTAAGCGCAACAAAATTTATTAGAATTAAAACCAGTAAAACATATTGCATAATTAATACAGAAACATAATAATTATTCCCAGAATATACGTAAACTAGCCTAACATATTTATTAGTGATCTGCTAAATAAATACGTAAGACTAGAGGTGAACTTAATGAGATGAAAAGAAAACAAATGAAGAAGCGGGAGATTAGAGATGAAGATGAACGGGTGAGTGAAGGTGAAGGATACGGAGATGAATGAAATTGTGAATTGGAACTCCAGAGGAACCACGGACAGAACCTCTGGAAGGACAATTGGTAAGGAAGAATGAAGCTCGTATTTATAGAGGAAAAAAACAGAGGCAGCTCATCAGCTTCACTGATTGTGCTCGTTGATTGCAGGTTCACTGATTGCAGGGGACAGGGACAACGCGTCAGTAAATTGAGGTAGGCGCCGTCCCAAGTTGCAGAGCGAGTCGGCGAAGATAACTGGTATTAAATCATAACCGCATGAAAACAGGCGGTTTTCTTTCTTCACGACCGCATGTGCATGGGCGGTTGACCAGACCCTGAAACCCTAGCTTGACCGCCTATATTCAGGCGGTTGCCTTGTTTTAACCGCCTATATTCAGGCGGTTCTTCATGTCTTAACCGCCCCATTTTGGGCGGTTCTCTCCACCTTAACCGCCCCATTTTGGGCGGTTCTCTCTCGGTTGCTTCATTTCAGTGTGAACCGCCCCATTTTGGGCGGTTGCATGCAATTCATGCATGCATGTTTCTTCCTCACGTGATCAACTTTAATACCTTATAAACATATGTATGTTTTAGGTATTTTTCCTACAATTTAACACATAAAATACATCAGTAAATACAATAACATATTTATAGGAAAAACCCTAGATAAGTGAGAAACATTACTAAAAATGCTAAATTAATAAGGTGATTAAACCCTAAAAAGTCTACATGTTTTAGTACTTATCAAACTTCCTCACACTTGACTTTTGCTTGTCCTCAAGCAAATAAGGAATATAATTATCTCTAAGCCAAAATAATAAAACAAGATTAAATAAGTGTAGAAGGGAATTTAGACAAGTGACAATTATAAAGAAAAATTCTACTCTCAGAAGTAGGTTTTTTAAACAGTGAAAGAAGAACAATTTAATAAAAGCATAGATAAACTAGACTGCAGAAAACAAGTTAGAATAACCTGGGATTTCAACCAATTCAATTCTCTAACCCGGATGACAAGGGGTGTGAAGTAATGCCTTATTCCGCAATACCTTTCAACACCATACTCATGTTCATAAATATTTATTGCAATTTATTATCATTTTTTTTAATGCAAAAATTGTAAAGCATAACATCCATTTTTTTTGAATTGCATTATTTTTCTGTACCCCAGACTTTTCTCTCTATCCTTGTAACGGTGTTGGGTCTTCTATCCCAGGTCACGAGACCTTAGGTAGATAGGTGATAAAGCACCCCAAAGAACTTAATAACCAGATAGACGAGGCCTGTTTTTGGTTTAGAAAAATTCATAAACAGTGGAGTACCTTGTCTTAATCCTTTTCCTTCCTTAACTTACCACATATTCCATAATCCCAAGCTAAACTAAATTGTTTTTACAACTAGCAGACCTATCATATTTTGAGTGGAAATAGAGTATTTTTTGAAGGAAAATAATTTTATACAAACTCCTAAAAATAAAACCATCTTTCAGTTGTCACTTGACATAATTTCATACATTTCTACAATTATTTTATCTCATTTATAACAAAAATTTTTATTTTAGGCAGTTTAGAGAAGCAATAAGTGAGTGTGGCATTATCGAACAGAGCTGTCATATTTTCAGGGAAAGGTCTCTCCTTCCTCACACTTAAGAGGAACAATGTCCTCATTGTTCAGAATTAAATTCAAGAAAAGGATCTTCCAAAATATGACAAGCCCAATAAGGATTAAATTGATATAGATTGAACAATAATAATAAATGAAGAACTGAAACTCCCCTTGGATCGTAGATTGAGGAAGGTGTCCTTCCTCACACTTAAAGCTTTGGTAGGGGTGAGATGTTCCTCACACTTAAGTTTGCGCACGTGTTCAACCGAAGATAGTAAAATTCATAGAGCAACTGAGTTTGCTCTCTTAGGCGAGTTCAGCTATATGTTCGAATATTTATTCTGAAAAGAAATCAAATATAGCCAGCAGAACTCAAGTGGCACCAAAAGAAACTAAAAATATGATAAACATAAATAATTAGGCATAAAAATCTTAAAAAAAATAATGAAGTACTACATAAAATAATAACATGAATTAAACCGAACTGTTACCTTCCAGAAGTTTGAAGGTGAGATAAAAGTCTACAAAATGTTAGTACATAACATAACAAAATAAAATACAATAAAATAGAAATAAAATAAACTAAAATCACTGCGGCGGTGGTGGTGGAGGCTGTGCAGATCCCTGGCCTGACTGAGCGAGGAGACGCGCTAGGAGCTGAGTGGTCTGCGCATTCTGCTGCGCTGTCTGTGCATGCATCTCATCACTCCGGTCCAAGCGTTGTATCACTCTCTGCTCAAAGCTCTCAAACCTCTGCTGGAAGATCTGGAACTGAGCCTGTAGATCGGTAGGGTAAGGTAGAGATGCTGGAGCCTGCATCTCATCAGTAGTGGGCACGTGGGGCTCCTCTCCCTGAGCAGTGTCAGCGAACGGTGGGTCGGGAGCAGTAGAACGTGTAGCTCCCGTAGAGGGCTCTGCTGCTGTGGAAGAAGCAGTGGAAGATCGAGCAGCGCCACTCCTGACCCAGGTACCGTCATCTGAACGTGTAAAGCCCCAGCTCTGCACAGTCCGCAGTGTGACTGGGCGCTTCCCTGATCGGAGCTCTAAGCTCATCTTGAACTCAGGGAGAATGGGACAGTACCGATAATGTGGAGCCCGAGGACGTAAGGGAAAATGGGAGTGATAAGTCTAATAGCAACCACCGTAGGTGTGTGATACTAAATGTGTAATGAACAACGCTCAAGGAGCATAAAGACTCAAAAACAATAGCGTGTTCAGCAGTCAGCCAATTAAGTGGTGAAACACAGTGTAATGGCGGAAGCTAATATAATAGCGGATGCAGTATAAGTTAAGGTTATACAATGAGTAACCGTACGGTGCGCAGTAAGCGACCGTTGCATAAATATTGTTAAATAGTAATGTGAAATAAGACCAGTTATGAGTGAAACTCGAAGGAAATACAAGTAAGTGATGATAAACAGACTGGGCAATAAGCGAGTAGTTGATACTATGAGATAAGAAACACAGTGTGAATTCCCATTGCAATCGCATAAGAAATTTACTGTCAAGAGTTACGCCTCTGCACTCTGTATGACTGAGTGTTTTGGTATTGCTCTTGTGCAGTAATGATCGAGTGAGATAGCTAGGAAGTTTGGGAAATGTTGAATGTGATAGAAGAATAAGACCTATGGTGTGATAAAACTGATGCATAAGAGAAGCATGGTCGTACCAATAAAAAGGTACTTGATTGGCATAAGCGACTACAGTAACACGACTATTAAATATCGGTATGGAATATACCCCAAGTGTTGGAAATAACCGATAGAGTACTACACAATACGTAGTAGCTCAAACTGAACCGACAATAAGTCGGAAGAAATCAAGTAAGTCATTGTGGAATACAGTAAATTATCATGGAAGTGGATAGTAAGTTTTGTACCTCACCGAATTCGCTCACGGTAAGAAATACCACGCGTCGGTTGAGAAACCGTTATTACCAAGATAAAGGTGATAATCGGGGATGTACAATACAGTAAGGATAATGTATAGGGCAAATTAAGGTCTAAAGTTATCAAGAGTTGCGCAGCAGAAACTAGTGAGCCAGCAATTCAAGTGTTGGATGTGAATATGAGTGAATGACAAACTAATGATGCCTAAAAGCCTCACAGGCCAGAATCGAAACCAGTTAAGAGCTAAAATAAGCTCTAGTGAGAATTCTTGGTCAAGGACTAAACCGCCAATATGGCTAAGATCCTCAAACCAGAACATGTTGTATAATAAACCGAGTGGAGGTAAAACACTTCACGACGGTAGAATGTTCAAAACCAATGATTAAGTGATTGATTACGTGGGCGTAATCCCTTTTAAGGGGGGTAGAGCGCAAACCGTTTAGTGTTTTACCGTACAAGCGTACGTGAACTATGGTATGCATAGCACAAAATGATTTTGTTTTGATGATTGGTGTGTGTGTTACATAAACATACGCATTCATTCATGGTTAATTGTGGTAATTGTGCACAGAAGATGCGAGTACCATTGTGATAAGTATGTTTATTGTGTTAACGGATGTGTGTGGAAGTATAAGTACAAGGGAGTAGAAAAACTCCCGGGGAACTAAAACCCCGGCAGTACATGTTCATATGATACCAAGGTAATATTGTGTATTATGTTTTGATAAAAAAAAATATATATAAATATGTATATATACAGTGTTGTGATTTATGAAGAGGTATGAAACCGACATAGAACCTAGTGAGAATAAGATTCCCTAGGTAACTGGATTAAAGTGAATGGAGATAACTGATAGATGGAGTTCTATCCCTTGGAGATGTAATGATTATGAATAGATGGACTAAAAGATAGAAAATGGTATATGTTTGAATTAGTTGCTGTTTGAAAATGAAGTGGGAGGTGAAACTTGATTATCATGAGATCAAGGGAAGCCGAACACAAATTGGGATGGAAAGATAGTTCAACTCTGATGCTGATCACATTAGGGTTGGATGATTCTTGAAACTCCCTATAAGTGGTCATAAATAATCACATCAGGAGTAAGATGCAATTAGCAATAATTGGACTTGGAGTTGTATTGAGTTTTCAAAAGAATTTTGAATAGGGTTTCAAATTTTCAATTGGTATTTTCAATACTTCAATAAATATTTTAAAGATTCGTAAGTGGTATTTTCAAAGGAAGGACTACCTTTATGTGACCTCGTAGAGGATTTTCAACTTGTACCCTTCCAATAAAGGATTTCTTTATACTTAACCTCATAGAGGGTATTTTCCTACTACTTGCTCACGAGCTGAGGACGTATGAGCCTTTGTCTTAGGACCGGTGACATGAGAAGTATATTTTAAAGATGTATGCAATTGTTTTGATCTCCCAAAGGAACGGGGACCAGAGTGTCCATAGCGACCGGTTCTGCGGGATCAGTGTATATGTACTCGACATGGGTCTCGAACCCATGAAGAGATGGAAAAGGAATTTCTGGTTGATATACATGCTATGACATGTTGTGTGGTATGTGTAAAAATTACTATTTTGGACCTTAAGTCCTAATGTGGTTAAGTTCCAAGGATGTTATGTTATCAAGACCTACGAGTCTAAATGTTGTTATGTTACCCAGACCTAAGAGTCTAAGGGTTGCTATGTATGTGCAAATGTTGTTAAGGTAGCCGGACCATCAAGTCCGAGATTACTATGTAAGTATGTTATATATGTATGGATGTGGATGTGTTACCCGGACCGTTAAGTCCGAGGTGTGATGTAAAATATGTTGGTTATGGAAGTTGTATGTTGCAAGTAATCCCCGTATTCTAACCAATGATGTGTGGGAAGTGTGAACTTCGAGGACGAAGTTCTTTTAAGGGGGGTAGATTGAAATACCCCAAACCTTAATGTGTTAATTAATTGTGTAATTATAATCTTCTGGGGATAATTAAGTCCTTAAGATCATTGGTGAAGAAATGAAAACCAAAAAAAAAATGCGTAAAAGTCACAAAACGTGAAAATGTGTATTTAATTATTTTAGGAGGTATAAAACTTTCACTAGGGTTATAAATATATTTTGATACCCTAATTACACACTAAAACAGGTGGGAAAAATTCCGGAAGAAAACGGATCCAAAAAAATGCGTTAAAACGCTAACGGAGTCTTAAAGCGCGTTTTTCGAGAAAACCCGAAAACGTGACTTTAAACAGTTAAATGACTTCGTAAAAATTATAGTTGATAATATAACTATAATTAAACATTAATGGGAGCCTAAGAAACATTAAAATAAAATAAATGAGAAAATCCGAAAAACGGGCCCGGTTAGTGAATAGTGTCAAATCGGGTAAATTAACGAGCGTTTTCTGTAAAAAACGAAAAACGCTCCAGTTCATATTATAGTGGGGACCGGTTTTCTAAGGGGATAAATTAACCCCACTCACAATTAAACTAGCTCTTAATAAGCTAGTCAACTATGTCTAAAAAGTAAAAAGTAAAAAAAATGCCACCTTTTTTCCCTCTCTCCTCCTTATCTTACTTTTCCTCTTCTCTCTCCCCATTATTTTCTCTCTCTCTCTCTCGTTTTTCTTCTGGTGCCCAGACCCCATCCTCCCCTTCTTCTTCCTTGGTCACGATTTGGAAGCTCCAACAAGCTCCCATGGCTCCTTGCCATTCTTTGCCTTGCCCAAGCTTTAATAAAGCTCAAATCACAAAAATAAATACATATTATTCATCCTCTCATCATCCTCTATCTTCCTCTCTTTTTGGAATTTTAAAAGGATGAACTTCATCTCCATGGGTTTTTCCCATTTGAAGAGAAAATGACATATTCTTGAAGCTTGGAGTCTCCTCTCTCTCCTAAGGTAAAAAGCTCCAAGAAAAACCTCATTTTTCTCCATCTTGTAGTGGTAGCCGATTTTGCCTCTCTCTTACCTTGTTTTCTTCTTGGTTTTGAGCTCCATTTCAACCCTCCAATGGTGGAGTAATTCCCCTCTTGATTCAAGGGTGAAAATTCCTCTTGAAAGCTTCACAAAGGTAAACCCTAACCTTGTGTTCTAGCCCTTTGATTGAATTAAAATATTGCAAGGGTTTAGATAATTAATTGAGTGTGTTTTGTGTTCTTGAATGTTGGGATGGAGTTTGGAAACTCCATGCCCTCTTAACCGATTTTGAAGAAGATATGGAGCAAGAGGAGAATTAAGGAAACTTGTGAAATTAAGGTAAGGAATTTACCTTGAACCTTGTTCTAAATTGTTTTAGTGTTTGGGATGGGTAAACAAATCAATGAACCCAAATTGTGGATTGAAATATATGTTGGAATGTGTTTAATTGATGTTAGGAGAGGTTTGTGGATTAATGTTGAGTTGAGGGCCTTGAGAGCCAAATGTTTTGAGGTTGTGTTTATATTGTGTTCATGGAGATTTATGGTGATTATGTTGATGTCGATGTAAAATTGATGAGGATGAATGTGTAAGGTTATGGGGAGGTTATGGCGAAATTTTGGTAGAAAATGAGTTTTTTCGACTCTTTGATTTGGTGATGTTTTTGGTTGATTTTAATATGTGTATGATGCGTTAAAACCCCGTGGAAATGTGTTTCCGATGGGCTATTTTGCTACTATAAGTTATGTATGTTTGGTGGGGGATTTGTGGCTTGGTTCTAGTTGTTTTCCGTAATGGATTTTGCAGTTTTCGGTATGTCCTAACATGTGTCCGAACATTGAAGTTCGGACATCATACGACGGAGAATTTTCAGAACTCTCGACTTATGTCCGAACATGCAAGGTCGGACGCATGTTCGGACCAACCTTTGTTTTTGCATAACTTTTTCGTCTGAACTCCGTTTTGAGTGCCGTTTGCGGCGTTGGATTCCTCTTTTCAAGTACTATCTGTTTTGACATGTTTTTGGCATATGTTCAGGTATAGTTTTATTTGAAAATGACCAATAATCTTTTGAACTCCATTTTTTGCTCTATAAGTGTGCTTGAGCCTTCTACTGATGGGGGATTGGATGGTAATGGTTTTGGAGGATGTTAGGCCTTGTTTTGGTGACATGTAAAGGCCTTAAGATGTGTAAACAAGTGTTAGGTTTGATGTGAGAGTTGTGAACTTAAGATCACAAGAGTAAAATTAAGTATAACCGGGCGACGGGGTTAACCATGGGCGCAATAGTCGTTAAATAATTATGTTACCCCGATGTTAATGGAGATAGTTATAATGATACCAATTGTTCAAAGATTTTCAAGGAACATGTGATGGCACATTAGAGTGCACCTTCGGTGACAGGTATGGTTTTCTTGCAACCTGTGTCCTACCGGATTACACCGGCTTGTGCCAATGTGTTTTTCTGTGTGTTTGCCACCTTGCAAGATAAAGCATGAAACGAGTTTAAAGTAATTCATTATTGTGGCGTAATTAATTCCGATACCGTTTAACCTTAATTATGTGTTAAACTATAACTAACCCACTTTAGGGTCACATAAGAGATCGGTATTAGGAATAAACGTCCCAACCCACGGGAACGTTCTAACTACGGCTATCCGTGCGTTAGTATATGTTGCGACTATGTGTGATGTATGTGACCTTGTTTAGTATGTTGTTGTTATCGGATATTGTTATCCATGTTGTTAAAAAGGGATGTGATTTCCATTACGTGTCTAACCGAGTTAGTAACACTATTTAATGTGTGTATGTGATAAGTTCCATGAAGGAACCTTAACTAATAAGTATATGTTATGGATGGTGAGGAATCCGGTCGTTCCGGTCGCGCGTGTTGTTTGGGAGTTGATGTATATACGTGAATTAACTCCCACTCTGTTATGTTAGGGTTGTTTATCCTTTTTGGATGTTCGACCTCCCACTAGCTTAGCCAAAGCTTACCTAATTCATCATTATTGGAGTTAGGGGGAAATCATGTGTAATGTTGGTAGGGTATCAATGCCTAAGTTCGCTTCGACTCCCTCTTTGTTATGTTACGGTTGTTCTTCCTCCTTGAATTACAACCACCCACAAGCTTAACCAAGGCTTACCTACCTCATCACTATTGGAGCTAGGGGGAAATTGTGTATGTTGTGTACGGTCCTATATGAGGCCGCCGCTCAAGTAAAGAAAATGTATGTATGTTGTGCTCGGGCTTATATGACCCCGGCACTCCCTAAATAAAGTTTATGTACTCTAAGAAGAGTGAAATTAAGTTGTGTATGTTATAAAGTGAAGTGTGATGTTATGTTGAGTGTGCTAACCTTGTGTTTGTATCCTACTAATGGATGTTTGCTTATAAGCATGATGTGTGCGTGAGTTTGTGCATGTTTGAAATAAATCAACCGCATGCTAAGACGACAAGTAGTTGTGCGTGGCCCGGTAGCATGCGGGCTGCGGGATTACCATACCAGCAAAGGTGTTGAGCCCCCTGGGGGCCACCCTTTCTTCTTTTCCTGTTTCAGGTACAAGGAACTGGAAGCCGTTCGAGAGTAGGACGGGGTAGTTGTTTGTATGTGGTAGTCATGTGAAATGTGAATGTATTGTAGGTGTAGTAAGACCGAAAGTGTATCGGCGTTAGTTGGAAGATACTCGGTACAGTTGTAATGTAAGTGTGCAATGAATGTGGGACATGGTAAGGGTTTAATGTGTAGCTGCTCGGGAATTTAGTCCATCAGACCGGTACTATGTATGTATGTTAGCCTTGTTAGCCACGTGGGCGGCTAACGGCGTGTAACACCAAGAAATTAAGTTATGTTGTGAGTTGTGATTTCCGCTACAATGTGTGGTTAAGTATGTTGTTAGTAGTTGGGGTGTTACAAAAAGTGGTATCAGAGCGAAGTATCGCTCTGATGACTGAAATACCGAGCTTAGGAAGTACCGAGTTAAGAGTTTAGTACTTTGGGTTAAGGGTTGAGTGATAGCGTGAGAAGTATGCTAGTTAGGGAACACCAGTGTGTCTTGGATACCTACGATATCCATCCCGCCCTCCACAAACCCTATTTTATAACTCGAAAAGAACGCCAGAGAGAGGAAAATCCTCTCTTACTCGGGAATACCCGATCTGGCTGTTAATAAATGTCCTTATAAGTACGGAGAACCTGTCAAACGGTAGATTCCGAAAGGTGTGAATCCCGAAGACGGTTCCCAATTTAACAATGTCAGCCGCATGAGGTAGCGAAAAGTGAAGCATCTTATGCATAAGAGAATGGAATTTCCAGCACCCTGGGTCGACATGCGAAGCAGTCGAGGACAACCAGCGTGCAAGCACTAACCGTACAACAGTGGAGAAGTGAAGTAGTAGAACCCGAGACGAGTGTCTACGGGACTACAATGTTGACTAACACACCAACGGTACACCAACCGAGCAAAGAACTACTACGTAGTACGAGGAGGATACAATACTAAGTAAAAAGGGGTCTCCCAGAATGGGAAACACCCTAGTTAATGGGTATCAAGTGAAGACAGTGAGAAGTACCCAGAAAATTTATTATTAAGAACTGTAAGACCAAGTAAGGGCCGACAAAGCCACTGATGTCAGGACGAGCGGAAGCAATACCGCAACCGATGTGTATTGAACCGAAAACCAGTTAGCATGGCGCACTTGCCCTGGCAAGTGCTGCTACAACAAGGTTGTGCGGGAGATTTTCTAACAACTACAAAGTGCTTAAAGTTAAGTGGGATCGTCATAGCTGTGGAAGGGTTTAATAGCCTGACCTCTGTACTTGGAAATACACCAGTCAGCAAGAAGCTAGACTTGGATAAGGCAAGAAACGTTGTAAAACCACGAAAATTTTTCTTTCAACTTAAATCTATTTTCAAACTCTTCTTTTCAAAACCAAATTTTCCTTCAAACCCATTTTATTTCAATTCCAACTTTCTTTCTAAACCAACCAGAAGACCTACACCGGCCACAGTGCCACATGGTATGTAAGTTTTACCCAGTTACTTTTAAATAACCGGATGGAAACCGGTAAACCCAAGGGTAACAACCCGAGGAAATGGATGAAGTTCATGATAATACAACAGTGAATAACTTTCCCTTGATTAAGTTCGGGAAGCATGGAATGCATATTATCACAGGATAATATAAGAGGAGTTGACAACAGAATACTTCACCTAGGCGTGTGACGGACACTACGAGTGTACCAACAGTAATGTGGGACGACCGCACTCCGATAGGAGCTTGTGGGCCTGACAAACCTTCTTATGGGGTAGTCGGGCAAGTAGCAATGTATCAATAGGGTACCCCACGTATGTATACGAGTGAAGTCTGGAACACGGGAAGTAGTCGACTCCATACTACGGTCCGAAGTAAAAGTCAAGCAAGAGCAATGGATTACCAAGAATGGTGGAAGTAAAGGAAACCAGTTAAGTCAACGAGACTAAAAGAATTAGGGAATTCATTTTAAGGGAATGTTTAAGGGTGAACAAGTGCGAAGTGCAATGGTTAGTAAGTAAAGACATTGCATATGTCTTAAGAATCCTGAGGGATGAATGTAATAGCTGGAGTAAGCACCCAGCCTAAATATGGCAAGGCAGACGCCTACTATGGACGCGTCAATGTGCAATGACCGGGATGAGGCTCCCGGAATGGAATGATCACTTTAACTGTCAGGGGATATCAATCTCACTGGAGAAGATATTTAACCCAGCAAAGAACGCAAGGAAATGTAGTTAACTAAACGTACCGATAAGTACAAGCCAGATGTACGGGCATAACCTAGTAACACCCAGGAACTATCCTTAAAAGGGTGTTTGGATCAACAGTGGTTGAATGAGATAACAAGACAGAAACGCAAGGGTTGAAACTAACACCCAGTTTAAACAAAAGTTGTCAGGACGAAGTCTGACATCCTTGAAGGAGCATACCATGAAAGGAACAGCGACCTTGTCACGGAGCTCAATGCAAATATTGTTCGAAAGGTAAATGTGTGTGGACAGCCTACAGTGAGTAGAGCTCGAAGCAATAAGGCCTATAAGCCTGTAGACTGTTTAAAATCTGAGTGGTTATATGGGTATAATTACATAAAATAATAAAAGAAAAGAAATTAAAACTCAAAATAAACATCGGGCTGCAAACAAAATCCCGGTCGTGGTAGTATAGTAAAAATGTAAGCGACCGGATATCGAACCGCGGGACTAATGTACATATTATAGTACCTAAGCGTGTCACTAAAAGGGGGGATTAATTGACTTGTTTAATATAAATAAAAACAGTAATAAATTAACTAAGAAGCAAATAAACTAAACGGGATCCTGGTTCACATTAATATAATAACTGCTCTCTTATGCTAGGTCTACTGGTTAAATTATAATTATTTGGCAAAATTCCTCTTAATATCTTAAGGTTTAAATCATAAACTCAAAAGAACTCGATTACTATAAATTGCAAGGTTCAAATCATGGTTCAAGCAATTTATAAATAAACGGACGTTTAAATATGAGGAATTATTTTTGCAACTGGAAGTATTAACTCATTAAATCATAATCAAGCTTTCTCCAGTTTTACGGCTTAATTAACCTGTCTATTTATCACCGGTCTGATCAAAATGGACTGGTAAAGCATTTTAATAAATTCATGAGGTTTATTAAAAAGATACGTGAAACCATTAAGCGCAATAAAATTTATTAGAATTAAAACCAGTAAAACATATTGCATAATTAATACAGAAACATAATAATTATTCCCAGAATATACGTAAACTAGCCTAACATATTTATTAGTGATCTGCTAAATAAATACGTAAGACTAGAGGTGAACTTAATGAGATGAAAAGAAAACAAATGAAGAAGCGGGAGATTAGAGATGAAGATGAACGGGTGAGTGAAGGTGAAGTGATACGGAGATGAAATGAAATGTGAATTGGAACTCCAGAGGAACCACGGACAGAACCTCTGGAAGGACAATTGGTAAGGAAGAATGAAGCTCGTATTTATAGAGGAAAAATAACAGAGGCAGCTCATTAGCTTCACTGATTGTGCTCGTTGATTGCAGGTTCACTGATTGCAGGGGACAGGGACAACGCGTCAGTAAATTGAGGTAGGCGCCGTCCCAAGTTGCAGAGCGAGTCGGCGAAGATAACTGGTATTAAATCATAACCGCATGAAAACAGGCGGTTTTCTTTCTTCACGACCGCATGTGCATGGGCGGTACCATGCAAAACCCTAGCTTTGACCGCCTATATTCAGGCGGTTGCCTTTGTTTTTACCGCCTATATTCAGGCGGTTCTTCATGTCTTAACCGCCCCCCATTTTGGGCGGTTCTCTCCACCTTAACCGCCCCATTTTGGGCGGTTCTCTCTCGGTTGCTTCATTTCAGTGTGACCGCCCCATTTTGGGCGGTTGCATGCAATTCATGCATGCATGTTTCTTCTTCCTCACGTGATCAACTTTAATACCTTATAAACATATGTATGTTTTAGGTATTTTTCCTACAATTTAACACATAAAATACATCAGTAAATACAATAACATATTTATAGGAAAAACCCTAGATAAGTGAGAAACATTACTAAAAATGCTAAATTAATAAGGTGATTAAACCCTAAAAAGTCTATGTTTTGCACTTATCAAACTTCCTCACACTTGACTTTTGCTTGTCCTCAAGCAAATAAGGAATATAATTATCTCTAAGCCAAAATAATAAAACAAGATTAAATAAGTGTAGAAGGGAATTTAGACAAGTGACAATTATAAAGAAAAATTCTACTCTCAGAAGTAGGTTTTTTAAACAGTGAAAGAAGAACAATTTAAAAAAGCATAGATAAACTAGACTGCAGAAAACAAGTTAGATTAACCTGGGATTTCCACCAATTCAATTCTCTAACCCGGATGACAAGGGGTGTGAAGTAATGCCTTATTCCGCAATACCTTTCAACACCACGTACTCATGTTCATAAATATTTATTGCAATTTATTATCATTTTTTTTTGAATGCAAAAATTGTAAAGCATAACATCCAATTTTTTTTTGAATTGCATTATTTTTCTGTACCCCAGACTTTTCTCTCTATCCTTGTAACGGTGTTGGGTCTTCTATCCCAGGTCACGAGACCTTAGGTAGATAGGTGATAAAGCACCCCAAAGAACTTAATAACCAGATAGACGAGGCCTGTTTTTGGTTTAGAAAAATTCATAAACAGTGGAGTACCTTGTCTTTATCCTTTTCCTTCCTTAACTTACCACATATTCCATAATCCCAAGCTAAACTAAATTGTTTTTACAACTAGCAGACCTATCATATTTTGAGTGGAAATAGAGTATTTTTTGAAGGAAAATAATTTTATACAAACTCCTAAAAATAAAACCATCTTTCAGTTGTCACTTGACATAATTTCATACACTTCTACAATTATTTATCTCATTTATAACAAAATTTTTAAAATTTAGGCAGTTTAGAGAAGCAATAAGTGAGTGTGGCATTATCGAACAGAGCTGTCATATTTTCAGGGAAAGGTCTCTCCTTCCTCACACTTAAGAGGAACAATGTCCTCATTGTTCAGAATTAAATCAAGAAAAGGACTTCCAAAATATGACAAGCCAAAAGGATTAAATTATAGATTGAACAATAATATAATAAATGAAGAACTGAAACTCCCCTTGGATCGTAGATTGAGGAAGGTGTCCTTCCTCACACTTAAAGCTTTGGTAGGGGTGAGACGTTCCTCACACTTAAGTTTGCGCACGTGTTCAACCGAAGATAGTAAAATTCATAGAGCAACTGAGTTTGCTCTCTTATGCGAGTTCAGCTATATGTTCGAATATTTATTCTGAAAAGAAATCAAATATAGCCAGCAGAACTCAAGTGGCACCAAAAGAAACTAAAAATATGATAAACATAAATAATTAGGCATAAAAATCTTAAACAAAAATAATGAAGTACTACATAAAATAATAACATGAATTAAACCGAACTGTTACCTTCCAGAAGTTTGAAGGTATAATGTAAAAGTCTACAAAATGTTAGTACATAACATAACAAAATAAAATACAATAAAATAGAAAAATAAATAAACTAAAATCACTGCGGTGGTGGTGGTGGAGGCTGTGCAGATCCCTGGCCTGACTGAGCGAGGAGACGCGCTAGGAGCTGAGTGGTCTGCGCATTCTGCTGCGCTGTCTGTGCATGCATCTCATCACTCCGGTCCAAGCGTGTATCACTCTCTGCTCAAAGCTCTCAAACCTCTGCTGGAAGATCTGGAACTGAGCCTGTAGATCGGTAGGGTAAGGTAGAGATGCTGGAGCCTGCATCACATCAGTAGTGGGCACGTGGGGCTCCTCTCCCTGAGCAGTGTCAGCGGACGGTGGGTCGGGATCAGTAGAACGTGTAGCTCCCGTAGAGGGCTCTGCTGCTGTGGAAGAAGCAGTGGAAGATCGAGCAGCGCCACTCCTGACCCAAGTACCGTCATCTGAGCGTGTAAAGCCCCAGCTCTGCACAGTCCGCAGTGTGACTGGGCGCTTCCCTGATCGGAGCTCTAAGCTCATCTTGAACTCAGGTGAGAATGGGACAGTACCGATAATGTGGAGCCCGAGGACGTAAGGAAAATGGGAGTGATCTTCTTCTTCTTCGACCTCAGGAAGGAAACCACCTTATGAAGCTGGCCAAACATGATGTGGCTGAAGGAGATGCGCTGGGCGGGAGGATAAGGACCGAGGAAGTAATCTAATAGAGCACAATCCTCATCAGCAGCATCATGCGCCGCAGATGGGCGAATCTGATGACTAAAGATCTCCAGGAGAAGCCTCTGAATCATCGTGGGAAAGCTCGCGAAAGGGAGGACTTCCTTTGTCTCCTCCCCTCGGTGTCGGGTCCTCCGTCCTACGATCTGAAGCCATCTAGCCTTCGTCCTCAGCAAGTACTCCTCTGAGAATCCTCGTATAAAATTAGATCCCTCTGGGATCTGTAGGAGAGACGTGAAGGTCAAAGGTGTGACCTCCACGGGGTGAGAGCGTACATAACTGGTGATGCTCAGGTTGCCCGGCTGGGCATTAGCATAGAATTCCCTCACCAGGTCCGGACAGAAGACTCCCTGCCCTACCCTTAGGACCATCGAAAGTCCAAATCTCTCGAACAGGGTGTCCACCCCTGCAGCCTCTAGTAACTCTGGTGCAAACCTCCTCTCCATCACGAACTCCTTGCCCTGATCGAACCAGGCACGAGCCTCAGCTGAGACAAACCCGTCATCCCGGAGACAGGGTGCGGATGAAGATGACGCACCGGGGTCACCACCACGTGTACGAGACATACTAATATATTTTTTTGGATTTTTCAGAGTGATTAAAAATTAACATAATAGCAATCAACACTAACCAATTAAAACACAGTAAATAATAAAATAAAAATTCAAACAAAATAATAGCAACATAAAAATCAACAAAAATATAACAAATTAAAAACACGAAAAATAAATAAATAACAACAAAATTAAAATTAACAAAAATTAAATAAATAATAAAAACAAGAAAAACAAACAACAACAACATTAAAACCTAACAAATATTAATAAACAAAAATCAACATAAAAATTAATATTAATAGCAACATGAATATTAATATTAAAAATAACATAAAAATTAATATTATTAGCAAAGCATTAATATTAGACATAAACATTTTAATAATTATAACAAAAATAGAAAACTAGTAAAACAAGTAAAATAAAACACAAACAAAAATAAAAATAAAAATAAACAGTTTAATTCTGTCGAAAATTCGACAGAGTTTCCCCTAAATTTCTACAATTCTCCACAAAAATTCCAGTCAGATTCAAGGTTTATAGTACCGATCCCAATCAAATCTATAAATGGTAACCTATAATTAAAATCTATATTTTTTTAATTTCAAGGCTAAATTAAACTAAAAATTGCTAGTTTTATCAATAAATTTTCGTAATTAGCACAACCAATTTTTAATTTCAACAAAAACACCCAAAATAAGTGTAATGTGTAAAGTTCTAACCTTATGCAAGTAGATTATAACAATTATAGGGCAAATCCAAGACAAATCAGCAATTTAAATTCGAAAATTTCGAATTTGGGAATTTAGGGATTCGAAACTTCATCTCTTAATTTCTCCCTATACAGTTCACCATTTACAAATTTGAAGCTATAGAAACGTTAGGAATTGAAAAACGAGCGTTTTGGTACCAACCTTGTAAAATTTGATGAAGATTTGAGGAAGTTGGGATGAATTGAAGAGGGTGGCGATTTCGGGTCTTCTTCGTTCTTCTCTCGGGGCTGACTGAGCTCGAACTGAATTGGGGAAGAACAACTGAGTGAAACGCGGCGTTTAGCCTTTTTTTTTTTTCATTTCTGAAGCGTAACCGCCTGTTTCGGGGCGGTTCAGTTGTGTGACAACCGCCTGATTTTGGGCGGTTCTGTGTATTTGTTCCGCCTGTTTCGGGGCGGTTCTGTGAGAGAGACGACCGCCTGAATTTAGGCGGTACCGTGTGTGTCAACCGCCTCCTTTTAGGCGGTACTGGTAGAGAGACGACCGCCTGATTTTAGGCGGTTCTCTTGTTGTGGACCGCCTAAAATTAGGCGGTTCTTGTTTTTTTTTTTTTTTTTAAATGTAACAACGAATAAGAAATAAACAAATAAACATTAGTACACATAAAATAATAATTAGTAGTTAGATTATATAAATTATAAGTTAGTGGTTAATTACATAAAATTAAATGTTAGAGACAATGGAAATTAAATGTTAGAGACAATGGAAATAAAATGTTAAGACAATGGAAATAAAATGTTAGAGACAATGGAAATAAAATGTTAGAGACAATGGAAATAAAATGTTAGAGACAATGGAAATAAAATGTTAGAGACAATGGAAATAAAATGTTAATAATTTTTAGGTTAGTAGTTATAGTTAATGTCCTAATTGTCCTAGTCAGTTGTCCGAAATTAAATGTCCGAGGTTAGATTATCAATAATTTATTAAACAAATTATAGTAGAATAATTAATATTAATAGTATGAATAATTAACAATTATTATGGACATAGTATTAAACAATATATTATAATTAATTAATTAAGTGAATTAAATATATTACGAACAAAATATTAACAAAATTAAACAGGTGAATAATCCGGGGCTTAGGAACTAGAATAAATCTAGTCCCCTGCAACGGCGCCATTTTGCAGACTGTTTAAAATCTGAGTGGTTATATGGGTATAATTTACATAAAATAATAAAAGAAAAGAAATTAAAACTCAAAATAAACATCGGGCTGCAAACAAAATCCCGGTCGTGGTAGTATAGTAAAAATGTAAGCGACCGGATATCGAACCGCGGGACTAATGTACATATTATAGTACCTAAGCGTGTCACTAAAAGGGGGGATTAATTGACTTGTTTAATATAAATAAAAACAGTAATAAATTAACTAAGAAAGCAAATAAACTAAACGGGATCCTGGTTCACATTAATATAATAACTGCTCTCTTATGCTAGGTCTACTGGTTAAATTATAATTATTTGGCAAAATTCCTCTTAATATCTTAAGGTTTAAATCATAAACTCAAAAGAACTCGATTACTATAAATTGCAAGGTTCAAATCATGGTTCAAGCAATTTATAAATAAACGGACGGTTTAAATATGAGGAATTATTTTTGCAACTGGAAGTATTAACTCATTAAATCATAATCAAGCTTTCTCCAGTTTTACGGCTTAATTAACCTGTCTATTTATCACCGGTCTGATCAAAATGACTGGTAAAGCATTTTAATAAATTCATGAGGTTTATTAAAAAGATACGTGAAACCATTAAGCGCAATAAAATTTATTAGAATTAAAACCAGTAAAACATATTGCATAATTAATACAGAAACATAATAATTATTCCCAGAATATACGTAAACTAGCCTAACATATTTATTAGTGATCTGCTAAATAAATACGTAAGACTAGAGGTGAACTTAATGAGATGAAAAGAAAACAAATGAAGAAGCGGGAGATTAGAGATGAAGATGAACGGGTGAGTGAAGGTGAAGGGATACGGAGATGAAATGAAATTGTGAATTGGAACTCCAGAGGAACCACGGACAGAACCTCTGGAAGGACAATTGGTAAGGAAGAATGAAGCTCGTATTTATAGAGGAAAAATAACAGAGGCAGCTCATCAGCTTCACTGATTGTGCTCGTTGATTGCAGGTTCACTGATTGCAGGGGACAGGGACAACGCGTCAGTAAATTGAGGTAGGCGCCGTCCCAAGTTGCAGAGCGAGTCGGCGAAGATAACTGGTATTAAATCATAACCGCATGAAAACAGGCGGTTTTCTTTCTTCACGACCGCATGTGCATGGGCGGTACCATGCAAAACCCTAGCTTTGACCGCCTATATTCAGGCGGTTGCCTTTGTTTTTAACCGCCTATATTCAGGCGGTTCTTCATGTCTTAACCGCCCCATTTTGGGCGGTTCTCTCCACCTTAACCGCCCCATTTTGGGCGGTTCTCTCTCGGTTGCTTCATTTCAGTGTGAACCGCCCCATTTTGGGCGGTTGCATGCAATTCATGCATGCATGTTTCTTCCTCACGTGATCAACTTTAATACCTTATAAACATATGTATGTTTTAGGTATTTTTCCTACAATTTAACACATAAAATACATCAGTAAATACAATAACATATTTATAGGAAAAAACCCTAGATAAGTGAGAAACATTACTAAAAATGCTAAAATTAATAAGGTGTTTAAACCCTAAAAAGTCTACATGTTTAGTACTTATCAAACTTCCTCACACTTGACTTTTGCTTGTCCTCAAGCAAATAAGGAATATAATTATCTCTAAGCCAAAATAATAAAACAAGATTAAATAAGTGTAGAAGGGAATTTAGACAAGTGACAATTATAAAGAAAAATTCTACTCTCAGAAGTAGGGTTTTTTAAACAGTGAAAGAAGAACAATTTAATAAAAGCATAGATAAACTAGACTGCAGAAAACAAGTTAGAATAACCTGGGATTTCCAACCAATTCAATTCTCTAACCCGGAATGACAAGGGGTGTGAAGTAATGCCTTATTCCGCAATACCTTTCAACACCACATACTCATGTTCATAAATATTTATTGCAATTTATTATCATTTTTTTTAATGCAAAAATTGTAAAAGCATAACATCCAATTTTTTTTTGAATTGCATTATTTTTTCTGTACCCCAGACTTTTCTCTCTATCCTTGTAACGGTGTTGGGTCTTCTATCCCAGGTCACGAGACCTTAGGTAGATAGGTGATAAAGCACCCCAAAGAACTTAATAACCAGATAGACGAGGCCTGTTTTTGGTTTAGAAAAATTCATAAACAGTGGAGTACCTTGTCTTAATCCTTTTCCTTCCTTAACTTACCACATATTCCATAATCCCAAGCTAAACTAAATTGTTTTTACAACTAGCAGACCTATCATATTTTGAGTGGAAATAGAGTATTTTTTGAAGGAAAATAATTTTATACAAACTCCTAAAAATAAAACCATCTTTCAGTTGTCACTTGACATAATTTCATACATTTCTACAATTATTTTATCTCATTTATAACAAAAAATTTTTAATTTTAGGCAGTTTAGAGAAGCAATAAGTGAGTGTGGCATTATCGAACAGAGCTGTCATATTTTCAGGGAAAGGTCTCTCCTTCCTCACACTTAAGAGGAACAATGTCCTCATTGTTCAGAATTAAAATCAAGAAAAGGATCTTCCAAAATATGACAAGCCAAATAAGGATTAAATTGATATAGATTGAACAATAATATAATAAATGAAGAACTGAAACTCCCCTTGGATCGTAGATTGAGGAAGGTGTCCTTCCTCACACTTAAAGCTTTGGTAGGGGTGAGACGTTCCTCACACTTAAGTTTGCGCACGTGTTCAACCGAAGATAGTAAAATTCATAGAGCAACTGAGTTTGCTCTCTTAGGCGAGTTCAGCTATATGTTCGAATATTTATTCTGAAAAGGAAATCAAATATAGCCAGCAGAACTCAAGTGGCACCAAAAGAAACTAAAAATATGATAAACATAAATAATTAGGCATAGAAATCTTAAACAAAAATAATGAAGTACTACATAAAATAATAACATGAATTAAACCGAACTGTTACCTTCCAGAAGTTTGAAGGTAGAGATAGTAAAAGTCTACAAAATGTTAGTACATAACATAACAAAATAAAATACAATAAAATAGAAATAAAATAAACTAAAATCACTGCGGTGGTGGTGGTGGAGGCTGTGCAGATCCCTGGCCTGACTGAGCGAGGAGACGCGCTAGGAGCTGAGTGGTCTGCGCATTCTGCTGCGCTGTCTGTGCATGCATCTCATCACTCCGGTCCAAGCGTTGTATCACTCTCTGCTCAAAGCTCTCAAACCTCTGCTGGAAGATCTGGAACTGAGCCTGTAGATCGGTAGGGTAAGGTAGAGATGCTGGAGCCTGCATCTCATCAGTAGTGGGCACGTGGGGCTCCTCTCCCTGAGCAGTGTCAGCGAACGGTGGGTCGGGAGCAGTAGAACGTGTAGCTCCCGTAGAGGGCTCTGCTGCTGTGGAAGAAGCAGTGGAAGATCGAGCAGCGCCACTCCTGACCCAGGTACCGTCATCTGAACGTGTAAAGCCCCAGCTCTGCACAGTCCGCAGTGTGACTGGGCGCTTCCCTGATCGGAGCTCTAAGCTCATCTTGAACTCAGGTGAGAATGGGACAGTACCGATAATGTGGAGCCCGAGGACGTAAGGGAAAATGGGAGTGATAAGTCTAATAGCAACCACCGTAGGTGTGTGATACTAAATGTGTAATGAACAACGCTCAAGGAGCATAAAGACTCAAAAACAATAGCGTGTTCAGCAGTCAGCCAATTAAGTGGTGAAACACAGTGTAATGGCGGAAGCTAATATAATAGCGGATGCAGTATAAGTTAAGGTTATACAATGAGTAACCGTACGGTGCGCAGTAAGCGACCGTTGCATAAATATTGTTAAATAGTAATGTGGAAATAAGACCAGTTATGAGTGAAACTCGAAGGAAATACAAGTAAGTGATGATAAACAGACTGGGCAATAAGCGAGTAGTTGATACTATGAGATAAGAAACACAGTGTGAATTCCCATTGCAATCGCATAAGAAATTTACTGTCAAGAGTTACGCCTCTGCACTCTGTATGACTGAGTGTTTTGGTATTGCTCTTGTGCAGTAATGATCGAGTGAGATAGCTAGGAAGTTTGGGAAATGTTGAATGTGATAGAAGAATAAGACCTATGGTGTGATAAAACTGATGCATAAGAGAAGCATGGTCGTACCAATAAAAAGGTACTTGATTGGCATAAGCGACTACAGTAACACGACTATTAAATATCGGTATGGAATATACCCCAAGTGTTGGAAATAACCGATAGAGTACTACACAATACGTAGTAGCTCAAACTGAACCGACAATAAGTCGGAAGAAATCAAGTAAGTCATTGTGGAATACAGTAAATTATCATGGAAGTGGATAGTAAGTTTTGTACCTCACCGAATTCGCTCACGGTAAGAAATACCACGCGTCGGTTGAGAAACCGTTATTACCAAGATAAAGGTGATAATCGGGGATGTACAATACAGTAAGGATAATGTATAGGGCAAATTAAGGTCTAAAGTTATCAAGAGTTGCGCAGCAGAAACTAGTGAGCCAGCAATTCAAGTGTTGGATGTGAATATGAGTGAATGACAAACTAATGATGCCTAAAAGCCTCACAGGCCAGAATCGAAACCAGTTAAGAGCTAAAATAAGCTCTAGTGAGAATTCTTGGTCAAGGACTAAACCGCCAATATGGCTAAGATCCTCAAACCAGAACATGTTGTATAATAAACCGAGTGGAGGTAAAACACTTCACGACGGTAGAATGTTCAAAACCAATGATTAAGTGATTGATTACGTGGGCGTAATCCCTTTTAAGGGGGGTAGAGCGCAAACCGTTTAGTGTGTTTTACCGTACAAGCGTACGTGAACTATGGTATGCA
Organism: Limonium bicolor; assembly: GCA_023374045.1. NCBI lineage: Eukaryota > Viridiplantae > Streptophyta > Magnoliopsida > Caryophyllales > Plumbaginaceae > Limonium > Limonium bicolor. The sequence continues at coordinate 364,001,360 of CM041778.1, forward strand.
TAGCACAAAATGATTTTGTTTTGATGATTGGTGTGTGTGTTACATAAACATACGCATTCATTCATGGTTAATTGTGGTAATTGTGCACAGAAGATGCGAGTACCATTGTGATAAGTATGTTTATTGTGTTAACGGATGTGTGTGGAAGTATAAGTACAAGGGAGTAGAAAAACTCCCGGGGAACTAAAACCCCGGCAGTACATGTTCATATGATACCAAAGGTAATATTGTGTATTATGTTTTGATAAAAAAAAAATATATATAAATATGTATATATACAGTGTTGTGATTTATGAAGAGGTATGAAACCGACATAGAACCTAGTGAGAATAAGATTCCCTAGGTAACTGGATTAAAGTGAATGGAGATAACTGATAGATGGAGTTCTATCCCTTGGAGATGTAATGATTATGAATAGATGGACTAAAAGATAGAAAATGGTATATGTTTGAATTAGTTGCTGTTTGAAAATGAAGTGGGAGGTGAAACTTGATTATCATGAGATCAAGGGAAGCCGAACACAAATTGGGATGGAAAGATAGTTCAACTCTGATGCTGATCACATTAGGGTTGGATGATTCTTGAAACTCCCTATAAGTGGTCATAAATAATCACATCAGGAGTAAGATGCAATTAGCAATAATTGGACTTGGAGTTGTATTGAGTTTTCAAAAGAATTTTGAATAGGGTTTCAAATTTTCAATTGGTATTTTCAATACTTCAATAAAATTTTAAAGATTCGTAAGTGGTATTTTCAAAGGAAGGACTACCTTTATGTGACCTCGTAGAGGATTTTCAACTGTACCCTTCCAATAAAGATTTCTTTATACTTAACCTCATAGAGGGTATTTTCCTACTACTTGCTCACGAGCTGAGGACGTATGAGCCTTTGTCTTAGGACCGGTGACATGAAGTAGATTTTTAAAGATGTATGCAATTGTTTTGATCTCCCAAAGGAACGGGGACCAGAGTGTCCATAGCGACCGGTTCTGCGGGATCACAGTGTATATGTACTCGACATGGGTCTCGAACCCATGAAGAGATGGAAAAGGAATTTCTGGTTGATATACATGCTATGACATGTTGTGTGGTATGTGTAAAAATTACTATTTTGGACCTTAAGTCCTAATGTGGTTAAGTTCCAAGGATGTTATGTTATCAAGACCTACGAGTCTAAATGTTGTTATGTTACCCAGACCTAAGAGTCTAAGGGTTGCTATGTATGTGCAAATGTTGTTAAGGTAGCCGGACCATCAAGTCCGAGATTACTATGTAAGTATGTTATATATGTATGGATGTGGATGTGTTACCCGGACCGTTAAGTCCGAGGTTGTGATGTAAAATATGTTGGTTATGGAAGTTGTATGTTGCAAGTAATCCCCGTATTCTAACCAATGATGTGTGGGAAGTGTGAACTTCGAGGACGAAGTTCTTTTAAGGGGGGTAGATTGAAATACCCCAAACCTTAATGTGTTAATTAATTGTGTAATTATAATCTTCTGGGGATAATTAAGTCCTTAAGATCATTGGTGAAGAAATGAAAACCAAAAAAAAAATGCGTAAAAGTCACAAAACGTGAAATGTGTATTTAATTATTTAGGAGGTATAAAACTTTCACTAGGGTTATAAATATATTTTGATACCCTAATTACACACTAAAACAGGTGGGAAAAATTCCGGAAGAAAACGGATCCAAAAAAATGCGTTAAAACGCTAACGGAGTCTTAAAGCGCGTTTTTCGAGAAAACCCGAAAACGTGACTTTAAACAGTTAAATGACTTCGTAAAAATTATAGTTGATAATAACTATAATTAAACATTAATGGGAGCCTAAGAAACATTAAAATAAAATAAATGAGAAAATCCGAAAAACGGGCCCGGTTAGTGAATAGTGTCAAATCGGGTAAATTAACGAGCGTTTTCTGTAAAAAACGAAAAACGCTCCAATTCATATTATAGTGGGGACCGGTTTTCTAAGGGGATAAATTAACCCCACTCACAATTAAACTAGCTCTTAATAAGCAGTCAACTATGTCTAAAAAGTAAAAAGTAAAAAAAATGCCACCTTTTTTCCCTCTCTCTCCTTATCTTACTTTTCTCTTCTCTCTCCCCATTATTTTCTCTCTCTCTCTCGTTTTCTTCTGGTGCCCAGACCCCATCCTCCCCTTCTTCTTCCTTGGTCACGATTTGGAAGCTCCAACAAGCTCCCATGGCTCCTTGCCATTCTTTGCCTTGCCCAAGCTTTAATAAAGATCAAATCACAAAAATAAATACATATTATTCATCCTCTCATCATCCTCTATCTTCCTCTCTTTTTGGAATTTTAAAAGGATGAACTTCATCTCCATGGGTTTTTCCCATTTGAAGAAAAATGACATATTCTTGAAGCTTGGAGTCTCCTCTCTCTCCTAAGGTAAAAAGCTCCAAGAAAAACCTCATTTTCTCCATCTTGTAGTGGTAGCCGATTTTGCCTCTCTCTCTTACCTTGTTTTTCTTCTTGGTTTTGAGCTCCATTTCAACCCTCCAATGGTGGAGTAATTCCCCTCTTGATTCAAGGGTGAAAATTCCTCTTGAAAGCTTCACAAAGGTAAACCCTAACCTTGTGTTCTAGCCCTTTGATTGAATTAAAATATTGCAAGGGTTTAGATAATTAATTGAGTGTGTTTTGTGTTCTTGAATGTTGGGATGGAGTTTGGAAACTCCATGCCCTCTTAACCGATTTTGAAGAAGATATGGAGCAAGAGGAGAATTAAGGAAACTTGTGAAATTAAGGTAAGGAATTTACCTTGAACCTTGTTCTAAATTGTTTTAGTGTTTGGGATGGGTAAACAAATCAATGAACCCAAATTGTGGATTGAAATATATGTTGGAATGTGTTTTTGATGTTAGGAGAGGTTTGTGGATAATGTTGAGTTGAGGGCCTTGAGAGCCAAATGTTTTGAGGTTGTGTTTATATTGTGTTCATGGAGATTTATGGTGATTATGTTGATGTCGATGTAAAATTGATGAGGATGAATGTGTAAGGTTATGGGGAGGTTATGGCGAAATTTTGGTAGAAAATGAGTTTTTTCGACTCTTGATTTGGTGATGTTTTGGTTGATTTTAATATGTGTTGATGCGTTAAAACCCCGTGGAAATGTGTTTCCGATGGGCTATTTTGCTACTATAAGTTATGTATGTTTGGTGGGGGATTTGTGGCTTGGTTCTAGTTGTTTTCCGTAATGGATTTTGCAGTTTTCGGTATGTCCTAACATGTGTCCGAACATTGAAGTTCGGACATCATACGACGGAGAATTTTCAGAACTCTCGACTTATGTCCGAACATGCAAGGTCGGACGCATGTTCGGACCAACCTTTGTTTTTGCATAACTTTTTCGTCTGAACTCGTTTTGAGTGCCGTTTGCGGCGTTGGATTCCTCTTTTCAAGTACTATCTGTTTTGACATGTTTTTGGCATATGTTCAGGTATAGTTTTATTTGAAAATGACCAATAATCTTTTGAACTCCATTTTTTGCTCTATAAGTGTGCTTGAGCCTTCTACTGATGGGGGATTGGATGGTAATGGTTTTGGAGGATGTTAGGCCTTGTTTTGGTGACATGTAAAGGCCTTAAGATGTGTAAACAAGTGTTAGGTTTGATGTGAGAGTTGTGAACTTAAGATCACAAGAGTAAAATTAAGTATAACCGGGCGACGGGGTTAACCATGGGCGCAATAGTCGTTAAATAATTATGTTACCCCGATGTTAATGGAGATAGTTATAATGATACCAATTGTTCAAAGATTTTCAAGGAACATGTGATGGCACATTAGAGTGCACCTTCGGTGACAGGTATGGTTTTCTTGCAACCTGTGTCCTACCGGATTACACCGGCTTGTATGCCAATGTGTTTTTCTGTGTGTTTGCCACCTTGCAAGATAAAGCATGAAACGAGTTTAAAGTAATTCATTATTGTGGCGTAATTAATTCCGATACCGTTTAACCTTAATTATGTGTTAAACTATAACTAACCCCTTTAGGGTCACATAAGAGATCGGTATTAGGAATAAACGTCCCAACCCACGGGAACGTTCTAACTACGGCTATCCGTGCGTTAGTATATGTTGCGACTATGTGTGATGTATGTGACCTTGTTTAGTATGTTGTTGTTATCGGATACTGTTATCCATGTTGTTAAAAAGGGATGTGATTTCCATTACGTGTCTAACCGAGTTAGTAACACTATTTAATGTGTGTATATAAGTTCCATGAAGGAACCTTAACTAATAAGTATATGTTATGGATGGTGAGGAATCCGGTCGTTCCGGTCGCGCGTGTTGTTTGGGAGTTGATGTATATACGTGAATTAACTCCCACTCTGTTATGTTAGGGTTGTTTTATCCTTTTTGGATGTTCGACCTCCCACTAGCTTAGCCAAAGCTTACCTAATTCATCATTATTGGAGTTAGGGGGAAATCATGTTGTAATGTTGGTAGGTATCAATGCCTAAGTTCGCTTCGACTCCCTCTTTGTTATGTTACGGTTGTTCTTCCTCCTTGAATTACAACCACCCACAAGCTTAACCAAGGCTTACCTACCTCATCACTATTGGAGCTAGGGGGAAATTGTGTATGTTGTGTACGGTCCTATATGAGGCCGCCGCTCAAGTAAAGAAAATGTATGTATGTTGTGCTCGGGCTTATATGACCCCGGCACTCCCTAAATAAAGTTTATGTACTCTAAGAAGAGTGAAATTAAGTTGTGTATGTTATAAAGTGAAGTGTGATGTTATGTTGAGTGTGCTAACCTTGTGTTTGTATCCTACTAATGGATGTTTGCTTATAAGCATGATGTGTGTGTGAGTTTGTGCATGTTTGAAATAAAATCAACCGCATGCTAAGACGACAAGTAGTTGTGCGTGGCCCGGTAGCATGCGGGCTGCGGGATTACCATACCAGCAAAGGTGCTGAGCCCCCTGGGACATGGTAAGGGTTTAATGTGTAGCTGCTCGGGAATTTAGTCCATCAGACCGGTACTATGTATGTATGTTAGCCTTGTTATCCACGTGGGCGGCTAACGGCGTGTAACACCAAGGAATTAAGTTATGTTGTGAGTTGTGATCTCCGCTGCAATGTGTGGTTAAGTATGTTGTTAGTAGTTGGGGTGTTACACTCTCTCCTCCTCATAAATTCACATTTAGCCCATCCAGACTCCTTTGTGTACGCGCATGTGTATGATTTTTTCCCCCTTCTTTTTTTCTTTTCTTTCTATTTTTATTTTTCCTTCATTTATTTTTTCATTTATTCAGCCAACCACAATTTGACACAAATCTGTCTCCATACTACAGGGTAGCGCAATCTCCAGGGTCGTCATTCCCTTTTTTTTACTATACAAAAGATTCAAATTAAATATTGACCAACCGTGGTTTTAATAATCCGTCTGTTAGGCATATTTTTGGCATTTTTTTTGTTATATTTATAGTATATTAAGGGTTCTTGTATCGGATTTAAGTCCACGTCTATTGTCCTCCAATAACTTATCTCTTTATAGTCAAAATAAAAATTGTTAAATATTGCCAAGGCAATAAAATCTTAAATGTGTTTGCTAAATGAACACACTGGTACAAAAACCTCTATTTTGGTCGTTCAAAACCAACCATTTTAATCGACAAAATGGGTGCCATTGAGATAAAGGTGCAAACCTGTTTTAGCGGCTCTACAATTATAGAAATAGCCTCTTTTTTTAAAAAAAACAAAAGTTTTGTAGACATACTTATTTCGGTGGTTATTAAGATGAATTTCTGTCTTTTTTCAGTTATTTTTTATAGTATAACCACCACAATTAATACTTCCATGTTTTGTTAATTAATATCAAGTAAATAATCAATGCTAACAACAGAGCCGTCTCAATCAATTAGAGGGTCCTGTGTCGGTTGAAATACATTATATATTAATATATATATATATATATATATAAATAAATTATAAGAACTATTATTTATTTATGGTCAGTTATTAGAATAAAGTAGAGAAGACGACACTGAAATTGATGGTAGTTGTTGTTAAATTAGCCTTGAATGCAGTGTTTGAATGAAGTAAATGAGAAATGGTGGACCGACAATGAAATAGATACAAAACGTCATTTTAAAAGTCAAAGTCCACAAACAGACACAATAGTAGTTTAAGTAATACCCATTTCTTATCAATTTATCAATCGACTAATAACAAGTTACTTTTTAAGATACTATATTTTTAAATCATTTTATCTAAATGAATAAATATTAATAAAGTTAGAAAATAAAATTATTTATTGATTTGTATACCTGCTTTTATAAAAAAACTTTATTGTAGTACTTTTTAAGATTATTTTTTATCAATACTATATTCTAATGGTAATATTTCATTTTATAAAAGTATAGTATAAAGTTTAAATATTTAATTTATGTATATAGACTAATATTATGGTTTTTTACTATTAATTAGTTTATTGTTTCATACATAATATATAGTAATAAAGTTCAATAATAACTATCATATTTTTTCCTTGAATATTCAATAAACTCATAAAACTCATAACTTATCTATGGATTGTTACAACTCAGTATAGACAATGAAAAAATATATTTTTTACTGATAATTTACTTATTTAAACTATTTACTAATTGATTGTAAAAAAAATTAAAAGACCCTAAAAATGGGGCCCCACTTATTAGGGGACCCTGTGACAAGTCTCCGCCTGCACTCCCAAAGAGCCGGCACTGGCTAACAATATCAAAAGACAACTAATTTTTTAAAGCATAGTCACATAGTCAAATAAACAAAGAGATTGAAGTATCTTATTAGAAACTCATAAACAAAATTGTATTTCACTTTTTTTATTTGATTGTGTATCTTATGAAGAAACTCATTTACTAGTCCACTGACTCCATTCCATGTAAATGGTAAGAAGAAAAGATGAAATTAGAATGGTACTATATGTTTACTTTGGAAAAACATCGTATTTCACTCTATTGTTTGATTAAAGATCTTGTATAGTATAATAATTAGTGAAACTTGAAGAGTTAAGTTAAATTATAAGATCACAAAACTCATAATCAACATTCCATAAACGCATCAAATTTTTGATCCATTGCCAACAATGAATACTTGTAAACGCTAAACGAAGTAAAAGTATATATATACACATAAGAAAATGAAGACTAATCCACATTTATATATTGCTAGCTCCTCCTAATTCTTACTATCACCTATTTCATTTACTATTATCACTATCAAATGTTTCGTTTACCATTCTCACATTTTATGTATCAAAACATTCAACTAGTAAATAATAAAAAAAGAAAAACAATTCAATATATCACAAACATTTTATCAAACACATTGTAAGCATGGTACCATCTTGATCGATAATTATCTAACCTAAAACTAAAATATACACATATTATGGTTCGTATCTTTCTTGGCGGAGTAAAACTCTTTTCGACACTAGCTGAACACCAATGTAAACATATTAATTCTAACCAAAATAATGGAACTTAGTTAAGCATACCAAAAAAACCAAAACAACACAAAATTTTCATTTAAACATTTCATTGAACACCTTATATGCACACTATTATCTACTAATTCAACAACAAAAATATACATACAAGGTCCACACAAAATCAAATTCAATATTACACTACAAATCGTAAGATAGCAACAACAAATCATATGTGTTTGTAAAGAAAAAACTATAAGAAGATAACTATGGTTTTAAACTATAATTTGGGGAAGAACAAAAGAAAACAAGGGGTTACCGGAGTCGGGCGGATGTGCACGACATTCGTGGATGGATGGCAGCGTCGGTGACGCCAGTGGAAACAAGAACCGGAAGGAAGAAATCGCTGGTGGGAGGAAAGTTGGAGGAGATAGAAGTACGGGTGTCCATTAGGTTAATTCGATTAACCGAAAACCAAATTTTGAAAAAAAAAAATCAGTTTTCTGTTATTTCGGTTATAATCGAATTAACCGAAATTCAGCTCAATAACCGAGTTAACCGAAAACCGAAATAACTGAAAACTGAATTTTTTTTTTCTACTTAATAACCGAAAATCGAACCGAAAACCGAATTAGTAGCGGTTAACCGTAATAAATCAGGTTAACCGAAATTTTTAAAAGAAAATTTATAATTTTGATTAATATTTATATATTTAAATTTAATTTAAAAAAATATTTTGATTATTCAGTTAACCGAAATATTCTCTTCAATAACCTAAAACCAAACCGAAATAAAATTCGGTTAACCGAAAACCGAAATTGAAAAAAACGGTTATAAAAAAAGGTTAAAAAAACCAAAAAAAAATCGGTTTTCAACTATAACCGAATTAACCGAACCGAATGGACACCCCTAGATAAAAGGGTTAAGTTCTGTAACGCGTAACACAAGTTTTAAGCATTATATTAATAAATCTCCTTTGGTGTTTTATAATAATAACTACCTAAATAGATCCCGATAAAAAAGAAAGAATCTATTTCGAAGATTCTTAATAACAACCGTCGAAATAGAATAATTTTGTTTAAGGAAAAAAATCAGGAACATATCTATCTCTGTGGCTTCTACTGACAATTGTTGACATAGCACCAATTTTTTTGGGGGGAAATTTCATGAAATACCACTATATTTTTGGCTAATTCATGAAATGCCACTAAAAAAGTAAGTCACGAAATGCCACTATATTTTCCGAAAAGTCCATGAAATGCCACTATAGATGGAAAATAGACAAAAACACCCCTACTAGTTAACAAAATACTTTTAAAGTTCACAATATGCTCCTAAGTGTTAAAAATTAACAAAAATATCAAAATACAATAAAAATATTAAAAAATTAAAAAAAATTAAAAAATTTAAATTTTAAATTTTATAAAGTTTAGAAAAATATCATTTAATATTAAAAAAATATATTTCATTTTTAAATTTTATTACCATAAATAGAATATTGAGTTCTAAATAAATAATTTATACTAATTTCCCCCTTTCTGATTTCGTTCTTCTCCGGCTCCGACTACTGCTCCGTCGCCGCCTTTCCAGATCTCTGTCTAAAGCTTTCTCCAGCGACCGCTCAGTTCCTGTCCTTGTGTTTTCTTTTCCTCGAATGGAGAGAAGCCCTTTTGCTCATGGAGTTTCAAGCGTCAAAATCGGAAGACGAGCCTGCGACGGCCATCAAGAAGCGGAAAATCCGAAGTTTTCGTGGATTTCGGGAGATTCCGAGACAAGATATTGCTGCGAGGGAGGTGGGCGAATCTGGTGCTGTTGACAAGAGACCGATGTTTTCTTACCGAGATGTGGTCGAGAAAGATCCCGTGAAAGAAGATGGTGAGTCTTCAGGTGATGAGATGTCGGATGATGAGATTGACGAAGATGAGATGGAAGATGACCCATTATGCCCGAGAGTTAATCTTCCTACGTCTGTGATGAAGAATATTAACAACAAATGGAGGAAGGCGATCATTGTCAAGTTGCTTGGGAAGAGTTTCCCCACTCCAATCATGTACGAAAGGCTGATGCAGAGATGGCGAGTAAAATGAAGGTTTGACATCTTTCCTTTAGGAAATGGGTATTTCTCGGTTATTTTCGAAAATCTTGAAGATAGGAAGTATGTGCTCTATGGGGGGCCTTGGATGGTTTCCGACCAGTATCTTACTGTTAGGAGATGGTCAAAAGATTTTGATGTGCATACTGAAGCCCTTAAGAACTTAGATGTTTGGATCCGATTCCCTGACTTGAAAGTTGAATACCTTGACGAAGAAGTTCTTTCGGTTATAGGAAGTTTGGTGGGTAGGGTTCGAAAGATTGAGCTGAGGAGATCGAGTTTGGGTATTGCTTTTAATGGGCGGGTGTGTGTCAGTATTGATTTGGCTAAACCTCTGATTGGGAAATTTAATTTCAAGAAAGAAACTCAGAGAATTGTTTATGAGGGTATCCATCAATTATGCTTTCTATGTGGTCGTTTTGGCCATGTTCAATCTAGTTGTCCTTTGGCTGAGGATTCTGGTGCTCAAGTAAATGAAGGAGGGTATAAGATGGTTCGGAAACCAGTGGATGAGAAACCGCAGGAGGCTGATAACTTTGGTGATTGGATGAAGGTTTCTAGAAGGAAGAAAGGTCCTACCAAGAAAGATGTTGGTAATAGTGGAAAGAAAAAGGAGGGTGTTCAGTCTATGCCTCGACCGAAGCCCAAAGCTCCAATTAAAGAGGTTCCTAATGTTGAGGGTAATAATTCCTTTGCTGCTTTAATTGAGATGGATCAGGAGCATCTTTCTGAGGTCCGGAAAAAACGTGATGGTAATGCGAGTAGTGGTCACCTTACCCAGGATGACTCTACTCACGGTATGGTTAGTGCTGATCAAGTTCCTGAAGGTGGAAGAGCGTCTGATTCTCATAGCCTATATTCAAACCCAATGAATTTCTTGGATCAAAACAACCAGATTGTGGAGCCGGAAGAGCTTGAGTCTCAAGACACTATACTTGTGGAGGATACTCCGCGGGGGGATCAGGGAGTTATTCCTTAACTGTCTTTCTCTGTCTTTGATTTGTTTCCTATGAATTTGTCTCTTAAAATTTTGTCTTGGAATGTTCGTGGTGCTTGTAAGCCCAGTTTTTTGCCTAGTGTAAGAAACTTAATCTCTGATCATTGTCCTGATATTATCTTCCTATGTGAACCTCGGGTTAGTGGCTCTAGAGCTGATCGTATCTGTCAGAAACTTGGATATTCTAATAGTTCTAGAGTTGAAGCTGTTGGTTTCAGTGGTGGCCTTTGGTTGTTTTGGAATGACTCTGTGAACCTTTCTGTTCTTGTGCAGGATAATCAGTTTATCCACTCTGTTATTACTAAAAATAATGCCTGTTTTTATTGTACCTTTGTTTATGCAAACCCTCTTGATAATAATAGGATTTTACTCTGGCAGTCCTTGAATGAGATTAGACCTAGTGGGGATATGAATTGGATGCTTACGGGGGATTTTAATTCTATTCTGAGTTTGGATGAGAAAAAGGGTGGTGTTAGAGTTTTAAATAGAGGTAGTAGAGCTTTTAGTGATTGGTTTCAGTCCAATGGCCTCATTCAACTGCCTTCTAAAGGCAACAATTTCACTTGGACTAATGGATCGATTTTTGTTAAATTAGATAGAACTCTTGTTTCTTGCGGTTGGTTTGATTCCTTCCCAAATTGCTGGAGTATTAATCTCCCTAGGACTGCTTCAGACCATTCTCCTGTTTTGACCTGCTGTAACCCCCCTTCCTCAGTTCTGTCTTCTGGGATCAAACCTTTTCGCTTTCTAGTTGCTTGGGCAACTCATCCTGATTATGAGAAGACTATCAAGGAGAATTGGACTGAGGAGAAGAGTTTGCTTCTTAATCTATCTGAGCTAAGCCTTGTTTTGAATAGCTGGAACAAAAAGGTTTTTGGTAATATATTTGCTACTAAGAGGAGGCTCTTGGCTAGAATTGCTGGTATTCAGAAGAGCTTAGAAGTTAGGCAGATTCCCTTCCTGAAAAACCTTGAAGTTACTCTTCTTCGTGACCTTGAGTCAGTCCTGTTGAGGGAGGAGTTAATCTGGTTTCAAAAATCTAGAGACCTGTGGGTTAAGTTTGGGGATAGGAATACTAGTTACTTCCATAGGAGGACTATGATTAGAAGGGCTAGAAATAGAATTCTTTCCCTCCAGGACATGAATGGCCAGACTGTTGAAGGTGAGCAGAACCTTAGGTTGTTGGCGGTTGATTTTTTCAAGCAACTATATTCTCAGGATTCTGAGATCATCTGTGTCTCAAATTTCCATGCTTTTCCGCCTCTGAGTGATGATCAGATTAGAGATTGTAGCAGTCTCCCTTCTTTGGACGAAGTGTATCAGGTAGTTAATTCTATGGGTAGTTTTAAAGCCCCGGGTCCTGATGGTTTTCATGCGTGGTTTTTTAAGAAACATTGGGATATCATTAAACCCAATATTTACGATCTTGTTCTTGAGGCTTTCTCTTCCTCTAGATTCACTAAAGAGCTGAATGAAACCCTTCTCTGTTTGATTCCTAAGACTCTGTCCCCCTCCTCCTTGAGCCAGTTTAGACCCATTGCTCTCTGTAATACCAGCTATAAAATCATCTCTAAACTTTTGGCTAATAAAATCAAAGCCTTCCTTCCTGAAATAGTTTCTCCTTTACAAACCAGTTTCATTCCTGGAAGGTCTATTCAGGACAATCATGTCATTATGCAAGAAGTTATTCATTCTATGAGGAAAACCTCTTGTAAAGATGGTTGGATGGTCATGAAAATTGATCTTGAGAAAGCCTATGATAAGCTTTCTTGGTCTTTCATCAGAAATACTTTACATTGTTTGAATCTGCCTAGCAGTTTTATTGATCTGGTCATGTTTTGTATCGTATCCCCTTCTATGAGGATACTATGGGAGGGTGGTCAGTCTGATAAATTTTTTCCTTCCCGGGGCATTCGGCAAGGGGATCCTATATCCCCTTATATTTTTGTTCTCTGTATGGAGAGGTTATCCCATCTTATTCATAAGGTGCAGAGGTTATTTTCTGAGTGGTTTAGAACAGGTATAATTTACATAAAAGAAAGAAATTAAAAACTCAAATTATAAACATCGGGCTGCAAACAATTCCCGGTCGTAGTAGTATAACGAGTGTCGTATCCACAGGGAGATTGTTCAATTTACCCTAGTCTTGGTAGTTACTTAAAAACTGTAAAAAGGGGTTTAGCCGGAGGCAAGCTTGATTTGTTGTTAAATTAATACAGAAATAATAAAAATAGTTAAAAGGTGAATTAAGTGATGTGGATGGAAAAATGTATCCTAGGATAGCGGGGGAATTTCCTAAATTACTTAAACAGATTTATAACCCTGTCTCAATTATTTATTGCCTATTAGAGTTAATAATTGTCAGTTACGAACTCTTAATAAAAGCCTTAGTATTTTCCTGCTCAGTCCGGAGTGTAAATACTAAGATTAATTCCTTTGTGGTACCTAGACTATCTCAAAATCATATGTTGATAGTTACCAAATAAATGCAGTCGTTTGTCGCGCAAAGCATTTAGCAATATTAGTTAAAAGGAATTAAAACAGTTAAACAAGAGAAACAGGTGATAAATATTGTTTACGTAATATTAGAAATCAAACCCCCATCCTAGGATACAAATGAAAATTACTCAGACATTAACGGAGATAAGAAGATTACACAGATAGATTTTGACATTAATTCAGAGGAAGAACTGGTCTGTTCTTGCTCTTATTGCTGCTCTTCTATTTCTTTTGTTACTGCGTGAGTGTGGAATGTTGTGGTGTTACGGGAGGAAAATAAGTGGAAGGGAATGGATGAGTGTGGTGAGCGAATTCTTCAGACTCCCGTCGTGTGTGTCTATCTTTTGCAGTTAAGGTGGTGAGTTTATATAGAGGTTTGGCTCCGTACTAATTTGATTGCAGATGAAGAGGAGCATTGATTGCTATCTTCATTGATTGCAGAGGGGACAGAGAGCTGCACGCGTGAGAGATTAATGGTAGGCGGTGCGGGAGTAGATAGATAAATCGATTCAAGTTGCAGAAGACGGCGAAGACGGGCGAAGAAAAGAAAACTAGTCGCGGCGTTGATTTAATTCATGACCGCCTGCTGTCCGCCTAATAAAAGGCGGTCTCCTCTTATTTGTCCGCCTGGACAACCGCCCAATATGGGGCGGTTCTCTCTGTTGTGTCCGCCTCCAAGACAGGCGGTTCAGTCTGTCTTGTCCGCCTCTTGTACCGCCCACAAACAGGCGGTTGTGGCCTTGACGTCCGCCTCCTGTACCGCCCAACAACAGGCGGTTGTAGCACAGCCTTGTCCGCCAATATATAGGCGGTTGCCCATGCGGTCATAAGCAAGCATTGACCTATTTTCCTTCCAACTTTGACCGGCTCTAGATTCTTCGTTTGGACTCCGTTTTTCGAGCCGTCTGCGCTATGCGTTGGTTTCTTCGTGTACTTTCTCCTAGCTTGGCTTTTCCTCATGTTTAAACCAATAAATTTGTGAGATAATCAATAAAACATAAACTAGAGGAAAACATAGATAAGTGAGAAATGAGCAGAAAAGTGCTGATATAATATATGAAATACACCCATAAAATATGCTCATTTAGACACTTATCACACCCCCACACTTACCTTTTGCTTGTCCTCAAGCAAAACCATGTACCCAACAAGTAGGGAATGCTCAATATTAACAAATATTATTATGAAGGGTAGGATAAAGAAGTCAATAGTACATGATCTTAAACTTTTTAGAGGAGTGTGATCCATCACCTACTGGTGGCATAGGTGTACTCAGGGCAAAAATAAAAATTAGAGTTTCGGGGTATGATCCGGAGTACTTCAATGCTTCTTGATTTAAGGTGACTTTGAGAACTTTTACCATGGCCAACTTCTCTCAAGAATGGGCATTGAGGAGAAAACAAAAGGAAAAATAGAATTATGCATTTGTTTCACTTTTGCATAAGAGATGAGAAGATAATATGTAGGCATCAAGCCTTTGTTTTAAGAACACTCAACTCTCTTTGTTGGTTACCAATGGTGTCTCACAAGTCCTTTTTTTTTTTTTTTTTTTACAGAGAAGCACCCCTTAGCAATCCCTAAGAAAGAAGACAGAAAGAACCCCTGAGAATAAAAATCCCATTTCAGATCATTTGGTCACACCGCATAAAAATGCTCCTCAAAAGTAATCAAAATTTTAAAATTTGTACATTTTATCCATTTATCCCACAATTCATAACAATATTTATTCCTAAAGAGAACAACCCACATAAAAGGGTCCACGATATTGAATTTGAACAAACGCAAGATAAGCAGAGAGATTAAGCATTTAAGCATAAAATGTCACCGAAAAGGGCACACTCCCCCACACTTAAATTGAACAATGTCCTCATTGTTCACCAGAAAAACAAGGGAAAGTTCAGAAGGCCTTTTCGGTAAGTAGATAAATAGAGAGAACACGAAGCTCACGAATATTCATTTAAGCATTAAATTCTCCTCTGCATATTTATTTAAATAAAAGCATAATTTAAAGAAACTGTACTCCCCTGATTTTATTTTTGCTAGCGTGTACTTCCCCCACACTTGAGCTTCAGCCTCAAGTAGCGTAGCTTGGTTGCGGTGTAGACATGAAATTGCACCTGCATAAACACTAGAAGCAACCATACTATAAACGGGGTTAAAGTTAGCAAAAAAAATTTAAAGGGAACCTGAAAATTAAAACAGCATAAAAGCATATAAAAGATAAGTTCGTCCGGGTTGCCTCCCGGAAAGCTGCCCTTCTTTAACGTCTTTAGCTAGACGCTTTTTCGTTAGATCGATCCTGGGGGTGGTTATGAGGAGGAGATCCAAAGCATGACTCGATGGTTTTTTGAGAGTCCACCTGGATGCATGTTTTCTTTTCTTATCCCGCTCTTCGTCCGGGATTGGTGGTGGTATCTCTGTATAGACATGCCGTCTGGAAGGGTATAAACAGAAGTGGGGATGATGGTGATTGAGTATCCCTCACAAACTTGAGATCTTTGGATTTGCTATCTGGAGATCTTCCTGATGCAAACTCCAGCTTTTCGTTATAAGCTTGAAGGGTGATCTTCCCCTGGGCTACCCAAATGCACATCGGCTGTGGCAAGGAATGGTCGTCCAAGGATGAGAGGTGTAGTGGGTTCTCTTCGATGTCTAGAATGACAAAATCGCATGGGAAGTATAAGTGCTCCACTTTAATGATAACATCCTCCACCACTCCGCTTGGGTATGTTACCGAACCATCTGCCAGTTGCAGGGTCATCTTAGTCTTTTTCATCTCTCCAATTCCCAGCTTTTTGAAAGTGGAGAGGGGCATCAAATTAATGGAGGCACCCAGATCGCATAGGGAGTATGGAAATGAGGTGCTACCAATTGTGACTGGAATAGTGAAGCTGCCCGGATCATTGCATTTTGATGGTAGTGGTTTTTGAGTAGCTGAGCAAGCTACATTGAGAGGTACCGTACCGACTTCGGCCAATTTAGTTTTGTTGGATATGAGGTGTTTGAGGAATTTGGCATAGTTTGGCATTTTGGCAATGAGGTCTACAAACTGTACATGACGTTTAGCTGCTTCAGCATTGCCAGAAACTTACCATATTCATTATCCAATTTCTGCTTCTGGAGTCGGCGAGGAAATGGTATAGGCGGTTCTTGTGAAGAAGGTTCTGAAGCTGGTGGAATAGTGAGGACGTTGGAGATGTCTTTTCTGTGGAACCTCAGCTTTTTCTTCACTATCCTCTTTGGATTCTTCTGATTGTTGCGGGATGTGAATCTCGTCGGTTTTCTTACCGCTTCTCAAGGTTATCGCCTTAACCTCTTCTCCTTCTTCTTCAAATTCGAGCTTCTCATTTCATAACCGGCTACCAAGTTCTCAGGTAGGTATTCTCAGATTGAATGCGATTTTTATAGACTTTGGCGGTGCTTTCCAATTCAGCTACATTCCTTTTGGAAGTCTCATTGCTACAACCCACTCTTGGAGGGAAGGGTGTAGTTCTGGAACTTTAGCTGTTTTAGCCACCTCCGTCTTTTCTTCATCGTGCTCCTTCACATAGATGCACTTGGCTTGCTCTCTTGGATTTGGTTCATTTTGGCTGGGGAGAGCCCCTGGCGGTCTTCGAGCAAGATGTTCTGCAAGTTGATTGAATTTTCCTTCGATTTTCTGGTTGAAGGCTTCTTGTGCAGAGAGCTGGTTCTGAGTTATGGACATGAACCCTTCATCATCTCTTTGAGTTCTGCGTTTGGATCAGAAGAGGATGAAGATGGTTGTTGTTGTTGTTGTTGTTGGAAACCTGGAGGGGCACCTAGTGCTCTAACCCATATTAGAGTTTGGTTGGGGTCGGTTCCCCTGATAGGTGTTTGGAATTGTTGTTCTGCCCTCCTTGGTTTGATCATTATTTTTCCATGAGAAATTCGGGTGATTTCTCCATGGATAGTTGTTGTTGAAGTTGTTGTTGTAGGAATTACCGGGACGGTTTCCTATGAATTGTACTTCCTCGTACTGGCCTTTGCCTTCGCATGATGAGTTTCATGAGGACCGGCGCATATGACACATCCTTCTGTAGGTGGAACTGGTGGTGAACTTGTAGGTGGGGAAGCTATTGTTTTTACAATTTCGTTTTGTGATGTTGTTAGCTTTTCCACCATCTTTGCAAGGGACGAGATCTGAGCCGATAAATGATCTGTAGGCTCAACATGGAGTAGGCCTGCTGCTCGTGGCGTTCTTCCTTTGGATCTCGTCCACTGTCTGGTATTGCTCGTCATGGTTTCGAGAAGATCCATTCCTTCTTTAGGAGATTTCATCATGAAACTTCCTCCTGCAGAGGAATTGACGAGTAGTCGGTTCCCATCATCCAGACCGTTGAAGAATGACAGGCAGAGGGATTGATCGTCAAGACCATGGTGGGAACACTTCATTAGCATATCTTTGAATCTGTCCCATGCGTCGTACAACGTTTCTCCCGGCTCTTGACAGAAAGTGTTGATTTCACCGATCAATTGCCTCGTTCTACTGGTTGGGTAGTATTTGGCAAGGAATTTTTGGGCCATTTGAAGCCATGTGGTGATTGATCGGGAGGGAAGGCTTCGGTACCACCGGTTTGCTGAATCCGATAATGAGTGAGGAAATAGTTGGAGTCGAATTCTTTCTTTGACGATGCCGGTTTGACTAAAGGAATTGCAGAAGTCTAGGAAGAGACTCAGATGATTTGGGGCTTCATCTGGGTTCGCTCCACTAAACTTGCCTAGATCCCGGACGGCGGTGATGTAGTGGGTTTTGAAAACCCATCGTCCGGCTTCTTCTGGTGTTAGTTCAGGGAGAACTATAGCTGATGCTCTTCCTTCGGTGTTAGGTTGGTGATAATCAGATAAGGCACGGTGTTCTGGTTGAATTGCATGGTCCATTTCATTTATAACTTCGTTATTGGCCATGGCTTGGTTTCTCAGGTTTCTCTGTGCTTGAAATAAAGTACGCTCGGGTTCGGGGCTCGGACTGATTGGTGGAGAGCCTCGGGTTCGAGTGTTTGGCATGCACAGAAGATAACTTGTGGTTTGTCAGAAGCTGCAAAATTAGTTAGTAAATAAAATAAGAAAGACAGAAATATTGGTTAGGCTGATAAACGTTAGGGTTAGTATACAGAAATTATAAGTTAGTAGTTAGTATACAATGGAAAGAAATGAAGGAAATGAAATGACAATGAAAAATGTTAAGGACAATGGAAAGAAGTTAAGGACAATGGAAAGAAGGACAATGGAACGAAAACAATGGAACGAAATGACAATGGAACGAAATGACAATGGAACGAAATGACAATAATATTAAGATGTTAGGAGTTAGATGTCCAAAGTCCGAAGTCAAATGTCCAAGTCAGGTCAGAAGTCCGATGTCCAATTCAGATTATAAGTCCGATGTCCAAGGTTAGATTATTAACAAGATAATATTGACAGTTTATTATAATAAAACAGGTGAACTACCGGAAACTAGGGAAATTGATGGAATCAATCTCCCCGGCAACGGCGCCAATTTGCAGAGTGTTATTTCTGAGTGGTTAAAGGTGTAATTAAAAAAAAGAAATTAAAAACTCAAATTATAAACGTCGGGCTGCAAACAATTCCCGGTCGTAGTAGTATAACGAGTGTCGTATCCACAGGGAGATTGTTCAATTTACCCTAGTCTTGGTAGTTACTTAAAAACTGTAAAAAGGGGTTTAGCCGGAGGCAAGCTTGATTTGTTGTTAAATTAATACAGAAATAATAAAAACAGTTAAAAGGTGAATTAAGTGATGTGATGGAAAAATGTATCCTAGGATAGCGGGGGAATTTCCTAAATTACTTAAACATATTTATAACCATGTTTCAATTATTTATTGCCTATTAGAGTTAATAATTGTCAGTTACGAACTCTTAATAAAAGCCTTAATATTTTCCTGCTCAGTCCGGAGTGTAAATACAAGATTAATTCCTTTGTGGTACCTAGACTATCTCAAAATCATATGTTGATAGTTACCAAATAAATGCAGTCGTTTGTCGCGCAAAGCATTTAGCAATATTAGTTAAAGGAATTAAAACAAGTTAAATGAGAGAAACAGGTGATAAATATTAATTACGTAATATTAGAAATCAAACCCCCATCCTAGGATACAAAGAAAATTACTCAGACATTAACGGAGATAAGAAGATTACACAGATAGATTTTGACATTAATTCAGAGGAAGAACTGGTCTGTTCTCTCACTGCTGCTCTTCTATTTCTTTTGTTACTGCGTGAGTGTGGAATGTTGGTGTTACGGGAGGAAAATAAGTGGAAGGAATGGATGATGTGGTGAGCGAATTCTTCAGACTCCCGTCGTGTGGTGTTTTTTGCAGTAAGGTGGTGAGTTTATATAGAGGTTTGGCTCCGTACTAATTTGATTGCAGATGAAGAGGAGATTGATTGCTATCTTCATTGATTGCAGAGGGGACAGAGAGCTGCACGCGTGAGAGATTAATGGTAGGCGGTGCGGGAGTAGATAGATAAATCGATTCAAGTTGCAGAAGACGGCGAAGACGGGCGAAGAAAACTAGTCGCGGCGTTGATTTAATTCATGACCGCCTGCTGTCCGCCTAATAAATGGCGGTCTCCTCTTATGTGTCCGCCTGGACAACCGCCCAATATGGGGCGGTTCTCTCTGTTGTGTCCGCCTCCAAGACAGGCGGTTCACTCTGTCTTGTCCGCCTCTTGTACCGCCCACAAACAGGCGGTTGTGGCCTTGACGTCCGCCTCCTGTACCGCCCAACAACAGGCGGTTGTAGCACAGCCTTGTCCGCCAATATATAGGCGGTTGCCCATGCGGTCATAAGCAAGCATTGACCTATTTTCCTTCCAACTTTGACCGGCTCTAGATTCTTCGTTTGGACTCCGTTTTTCGAGCCGTCTGCGTCTATGCGTTGGTTTCTTCGTGTACTTTCTTCCTAGCTTGGCTTTTCCTCATGTTTAAACCAATAAATTTGTGAGATAATCAATAAAACATAAACTAGAGGAAAAACATACGATAAGTGAGAAATGAGCAGAAAAGTGCTGATATAATATATGAAATACACCCATAAAACACGCTCATTTAGACACTTATCATAAGGCCATTGAGAATAAACTCTGGATTCCTATTAAGCTCAGTAGGATTGGCCCAAAATTATCTCATGTCTTCTTTGCTGATGATTTAATTTTGATGGGATCTGCATCTACTTCTAACGCCCTTTCTATGATGAATATTCTGCTGGACTTTTGTTCTGCTTCTGGTGAGAAAGTTAGTCATAGCAAGTCTAACTTCTGTTTTCCAGTAATGTTTCTGCTAGAAGAAAACTGGAGCTTAGCAGATCCCTAGGCATTCCTGTGGCTGATAATCTTGGGAAATACCTTGGGCTTAATCTGATTCATGGGCGTATGCAGGCTGATCATTTTAATTATCTTCTTGATAAAATCCAGAACAGACTAACTGGCTGGAAAGCTAAATCCCTGTCCTTTGCTGGCCGTATGACTCTAGTTAAATCTGTGCTTAACTCTATTCCTGTTTTCAGTATGATGTCTCAGAAAGTTCCTAATGCTACTTGTTTGAAGATTGATAAATTGAGCAGGAATTTTCTTTGGGGCCATAAGGATCATGAGAGGAAGCTGCATACCATCTCCTGGAACAGAATTTGCAGACCTAAGGAGGAGAGTGGTCTCGGTCTGAGGATTTCCTCTACTATGAATAAGGCTTGCCTAGCTAAGCTGAGCTGGAGGTTGCTTAATAACCAGGATCAGATCTGGGCTAAGGTGCTCCTCAACAAATATTCGGGATCTGATAGGAGGAATTCATCTAGTGCTTGGAGGAATATACTGGACAGTTCTGAGATTATTGAAAGGTGCAAAATGGAAGCTAGGAATGGTAAGAAAATCTTATTCTGGAAGGACAAATGGCTGACTGGTTTCCCTTTGATGGATGTATACAATCATAGCCCTAATGTGAACTGTGATGCCACAGTTGATCAGATGTGGGAGACAGGTAGAGGTTGGAAGTGGGAATTACTGGAGAATGTCTTGCCTCCAAAGTTTCTGAATACCTTAGCCTCTAAAGCCATTTTTGATGCTAATATGTCTGATTCTGTCACTTGGTTCAAGGATAAATCAGGATCTCTTACTGTTTCTTCTGCTTATAAATTAAGTACTGTTCCTGGTTTAAAGAGTTCTTTTTGGAAATATATTTGGAAGCTGAATACTCCTGAAAGGATCAAATCATTTCTCTGGCTTGCTGCTTCGGGGGGTCTGAAAACCAAGGAGCTTCTTTTCTCACGGGGCCTCGCTCAGGATGCTAGGTGTGCTGCTTGCGGGGAGGCTGAGGATACCCTTCATGTCCTGAAATCTTGTAAGATTAGTATGAATGTATGGCATTATCTTCTTAATTTATTTCAGATTCAGGGGAATAATGTCCACAGCACTCTCCTCGAGTGGTTTGAATCTAATTTGCAGTGCAATATCCATATACCTAGTTTTGGGATAGCTTCGTGGAAACAGATTTTTGCTATCACTTGTCATACAATCTGGTTTTGGAGGAACAGGAGATTTCACGAGAAGCTTCCTGCTGCCAGTGATCTTCCAGTCCAGATGTTGATTAGTAAGATTTGGGGCTATCTGAATCTCCCCAGTCTCGTTGGTCGAATTAATGTCAGCAATCCCCATCCTGAAGCAGTCAGATCTTGGTTTCCCCCTCCTATCAACTCTGTGAAGATTAACTCAGATGCTGCTGTGTCGTCCAATGGGTCTGCCGCGGCTGGTGGTGTTGGGCGGGATCACACTGGAAAATGGTTGTTTGGTTTCACACATCTGCTTGGTGAAGTGGATGTCCTGGAAGCAGAAGTGTGGGGTATTTATGATGGCTTGGTTCTCGCCAGAGATAAGCAATTCCAACGAGTCATTGTTGAATCAGATTCCTCTGAAGCAGTTTCTCTTATTAATCAGTGCCCTTACTATAATCATCCTCTGGAAAGTATTATCAAGGCTTGTAAAGAGATTTCTCTTTCCTTTAGTTTCTGTAATATCATAGCTATTAGGAGGGAGGCGAACCTAGTAGCTGATGCCATGGCTAAAGTGGCTCTTTCTTGTAAAAGGGGTTGTGCTGTGGTGCTCAACCCCCCGGCTGTATGTACTCATTTGTTATCTTTGGATCTCTCTTCTGATCCTCCTAGTTAAATAATATTCTCCTTTTGATAAAAAAAATTAACAAAAATATCAAAATACAATAAAAATATTAAAAAAAAACTAAAAAAATTAAAAAAAATTAAAATTTAGAAAGTTTAGAAAAATATCATTTAATATTAAAAAAATATATTTCATTTTTAAATTTTATTACCATAAATAGAATATTGAGTTTTAAATAAATAATTTATACTAATTTTTATACCAAATAAGTACCATAATTTTGACCATACATTTTTTAATTATTATTTTCTATCAATTTAGATTATTTATTTCTTCAAAATAAATATTTTTTTATATTGCTGATAAATTTTTAAAACTAAAATTTTTAAATATAATAATTTATTGGAAATAGAGCGACTAAGAATATATATATATATATAACATACAATATTAAATAGTAAAACTTGTTTGAAATGTTGAATAAAACATTTTCAGAATAATAATATGAAACTTATTATTTATTTCTTAAAGTAAATAATTATTTTTACATTGCTGATAAAATTTAAAAACTAAAATTCTAAACATAATAATTTATTTGAGATAGAGCTACAATATTAAATAGTAAAACTTGTTTGAAATGTAGAATAAAACGTTTTCAGAATAAAAAAATGTATGGTAAAAATTATGGTACTTATTTGGTATAAATTATGGTACTAAATTGGTAGAAAAATCGGTATAAATTATTTATTTAGAACTCAATATTCTTTTTATGCTCTTGAATAAATTTTTAAAAATTAAATATTTATTTTTTAATATTTAATGATATTTAAATTTTTTCAAACTTTTAATTTTTTAATTTTTTTATTTATTTTTGTTAATTTTTAACACTTATAAGCATATTGTGAACTTTAAAAGTATTTTATTAACTAGTAGGGGTATTTTTGTCTTTTTTTTATCTATAGTGGTATTTCATGAACTTTTCAGAAATTATAGTGACATTTCATAACTTTTTTTTAGTGGTATTTCATAAATTAGCCAAAAATATAATAACATGCCATGAAATTTCCCCCCTTTTTTCAAAGATCAACCTTAACGGTTTTGACAACTGTCAGAGGTGCACAAAAGTCTTTTATACTAGTGACACAGTCTAGCCATGTCAAACCCACGAAACAAGCTGTGAAGACTTTTATTCTATACTTCTTGCCTCGAGACAAACTATATGAGTGGTTTATGTAATATTCCTTGTCACAATAATATTGTCGCCTCTTTTTGATAAGTGAAACGAATATTTAGCTCGACGACCGTAGAGAAGGTGGTGGAAAAGATCATAGCTACTAAAGTGCAAGACGACTTCGCTTTACGAGAGGAAGAAATTCGACGAAGATTCATTCTGAAATCCAATATCGTAACATAGCAGATACTAGACGAACAAATGTGAATTCTCACAAAATCACATTCCGTAAGTTCCTTTAAAAGGTTCACACATCTTGTAGTCTTGCGGGTCTGATGATGTGGGGTGCACGTACTACCTTTATGATCCAATTCAGCTTACGTTATTCCACAGACTTTTCGAGTTATGTACTTGCGTCATTTCTCTGTATGGCTAGTCAATGCTACTTTTTGTGGAAGTATTTTCTTGCTTGATTGCTTACCGTTTATCCGTGTTTTGTACGACGTGGAATAAATATGTCCATTATTTATAATTATATGTGGAAAAGTGATATCAATGTTGTAGACCACTATATATCAAGGATTTTATGCATATCTTGTTTTTGGTACTGATTATTATACAATTGTCATATATAAATACTAAAGTTGCTTGATTGCTAACAATTAATAATTTAAATGCAAAACTAAATAATTAAAACAAACTCGTACTACTATATACCAAAATTAATACTAAACTATTTTACTACGTACTAACCCTTGCAATTAATGACTTCCTTTTATCATTTTACATTTTCCAAGTGTTTTGCTCTCGAATTGAGTCCATATAACACCGAATCCCCTTCACACACACACAAATTAGAAAGGAAAGGGTCGATGGATTAATAAACTTGAAAACAAGACTCTTTCCTTTTCTACAGAAAAAATAAGTGGTTGTTGCAATCAATTCATGGATAGTTGTTTAAAAAATAAAAGAGGATGAATTAGTCATAGGTAGTAGATTAATTATAAGGTATGTGTGAGTGATTAAGTAATCTTATTATATAGAGTATTTGTATCACTACAACATATAAGTGCAGTAGGGGCAATTTTTGTTGCCCCAACTGATCAATATTTTGCACTAACAAGATATTCGGTGCAATTTTAATATTGCTCCAAGGTTGCACCCATAGATCCGCACCAACAAGACTTTGGGGCAAGTTTTTAGGGTGCACTATCTGAAAAGCTCTATAGGTGCAAAGATTACTTGCACCAATTGATATAATCCTAACAGTGCACGGAAATATTGCACTAAATGATGCTAGTCTATTAGTGCATGTTTGCAAGGTCGCACCGTTTGATCAATAACAAAAGGTGCGAGCTATTTTGTTGCACTGTTTGAGCAATATCAAATAGTGCATAAGTTATTTTATTGCCCCGTTTGATCTGCTTCTACTACACCTCTAACAGTTAACTATTAGTGCAAAGTCCATTTCTTGCACCATTTGATAGTTAACAATTGGTGCAAATCTATTTTTTGCACCATTTGATAGTTAACTATTGGTGCATATCTATTTCTTGCACCGTTGATAGTTAACTACTGGTGTAAAATCTATTTCTTGCACCGTTTGATGTTTACAAATAGGGCATCAAGGACATTGCACCACTTGGTGCATAAACATGCTAGCGTATACCACACACTAAAGGAGCAAACCTCAAAATTGCACTATTTGATATCCTTCTATTAGTGCATTTTGCTGTTATTACCCTATTTGATATCACATTCGGTGCAAAATTGAGTTGCCCTATTTGATCTTTTAGATTTGAAAAAAAAAACAAAATCCAGCATAGGTAATTTCCATTTACATACCATTAACGGATGAAGAATACATAAATTCATTTATTATGTCAATCTGAATGCAGAAATGGAATACATCTTACTTCAAAAATCAGATGGAAAGAGCTACTCCAATAATTACCGTTTACTTACCATTAGCAGATGAAGAATACATAAATTCATTTATTATGCCAATCTGAATGCAGAAATGGAATACATAATCCTTAACATTTGCTCGAATGATTCTGAACTAAAACTCAGAGAAAGAAAACAAGTGTTTGTACAGATTCAATAGTCTGTTGCTCAAATGCTTTGCAAATTTCAATACACTCCTCCAGATCAGAAAATTTCAATAGAATGTTGATTGTGACAGTGAAGCTTGATATTGAGCAGTTCAACCTCCCTCTGAAGTTAATATCACTGTTCGTTGATATCTCTGTTGGAGCAGAGCCGAGCATTATTGGAGCAGAGATAAGTTAGAGACAATCTACTTTCAACAGAGAAAATCTACTATTCTTGATCTCAAACTCATCATCATCAACTTGGCATAGAGATAATCTACTATTCTCGAGCATTATTGGAAAGAGCTACTCTCAATTATTGGTGGTGATTATCCCACAATTTAATTACCAGATCGTTACCATCCGGCATGAAACAAACACACTTGAAAGCCTATTCCATATATATAAACATCAGAACAGAAGAAAAAAAAAGCAAGAAATGAGATCTATTCTTATATGGACAAATGGAGTTCTAACATTTACCCAAAGTTCAGAATTACATAAATAAAAGGAGATAAAGGTCTTCACGGAACATTAAACCCATGATTAGATCAGCATAATCGAATTTAAGTAGAACGTTAAGAAAGTTCACAAACCCTCATACCTTGGAGTCATTTAATAGCATTGGACAGCTGAAGAGGCCTAGATTTGATGACTCAATAACTTAATAGATGTTGCTGATACCTCTCACTTTACGAATGATTGATCGGCTCGTTCATGTCTTCTCGTTTACAAGCCCGTGAGAACTGAATTTAGGAAGGAGGTGCAGCTCAAAGAGCAGGTCGGCAGCTGCGGCTGCAGTGCAGGTGCGGTCCCATGAAGGTTGGGGTCTGAGCTAGGATGTGTGTAAAAGAGTATTGTTATACTATCAAGAATGGAATGAATCAAGGTCTTTAGTTTCTTGGCAAGAAAGAGACTAGGAGATTGCAATGATGAAAAACAGAAAAGTGTGAACTTCTAAGTTATGCATAATAGTAAACGAATACAAAACTCAGATCTGTCACTTTGTAGACCCACTTGCTTACAAGACGATACATATATATATATACAAAAAAAAGGTTTCTGAATTAGAAAAGCATTGGGTTACCTGAGTTTATGCATTGCAGAAGCACCGGCTAAGAGTGATATGCAAGAAAGGTCATCCTCTCCCCAAACTAACTTGGCTCGATCCTAAAAATAGGAATGACCATCTTTTGTATGTAATGAAATTGGTTCGCAGCTATTTAGAAAAATAAACGCTGAAATATAGGTTTCGATTCAGCACTTGAAAGAATGCAAATAAGTAGTTTTCAGGGGAGGAAGAAACATTCCTTTTTTCGGTGGTAAGGGTCGGGGTAACAAAAAATATCATCAAAGTTCTACCTTCAACCGCACAAACATTGCAGCAGAGTTGTTCCAGGTTCCATCGATAAGGACAAAGTTGAGATGATCATTTGAATTTTCCTACTCAATAAAGTGCAAGTTATAGCAAAACACTTCACGATGGATACTGGTATTTTAAATGTTAGCACAAACCAGAGATTGTTCTGAAGACCACTAAGAGTTTAGTTACTTACTGTTTCTGACAAGCAATCTGCTATTTGTGGAGCATCTTGAGAGAAGTAATCCTGAACCGACATTGGTGCTGAATTCCTATTGGGATAGAGGAAATATACCTTGTTTTTTCCTGAAAAGTTGGTTGGACAATGCAACAATTATGAGTAAGAATATAAGAACGAAAACACAATTTTTTCAACTGTATAAGTATTAGAAAATGTATCCAGATACGTACATTATCAAATACATGTACCTGCATTCTTGAAGATCAGAGGCATTCACAACATCACAAAGGTGTTATCAATTCAGTAAGAACACTTATAGAAAGATTCCTAAACAACAGCTGTTTTTCTTTTTATCTTTTGATTCCTAAACAGCAGGGCTACTACGGTACTACTTATAGTGATTATTGTTTGCCTCCTGGTGTAACAGAAAGAAACAAAACGTCTATGTAACTGGTAGAAGGAAAGAAGAAGATAAGTTTAAGTATATTACCGGTTCCCTCGGTTCAGATTTTGCAATGTTGGATAAAGCTCTGGCTATTGGCCACAACATCTGAATTTTTCTTGGGGGGTTTATATCGAAAAACAAGGAAATTCACACCAGTATATATACATACATGGGACGATAGCAGGAATAAAACGGCATAAACGATACCTTTGAAATTAGGAATTTTAGAGATTATATACTAACAGATTATCCCAACTCTCCGGATATTCTCATAACAAACAATCCTAACATATTAAAGAGCTGCGAAAGGTCCATGCATGGGGCAGCAGAAAACCAGAATGAAATACAGGGAGATCGAGAGACGAACCTGTGTACCCGTGGTTACAACAGCGTAAGGATCACGGCTCAGAGCATCACGAACCGCAAGTTTGATCCTCTTTTAACTCTGACCTTGAGAAGCCCCTTCTTGCTGCTCATCCTCTACAACCCCGGTAGCCTGAAATCTCCTGATGTTTCAGTGAAAATAGATACTACAAAACATAAAACGATGTGAAATCAGATTATCGATGTTTTTTTCCGACGTCTCACTGAAGAGAAGAACTGCTTGCTATCTTAAAATAAATGCCAATTCCTCCCCGCACTCTTCCTGTCCAAGGGAGGAATGCAAATTCACTTGAAATAGTCCAAACTGTGAAGAGAGGGTATCTAACTGTGTAGTCTAGGAAGTACCCAAACTCTTCATCCCCTAAGACGCCTGGTCATGGAAAAACTCTATCTTTGCTACTTCAATATGCGTCAGCCATCCCTATCAAGCAAACTGCAGTAGTAAAACAAAAATTGACAGAGGCACTTGTCACCGATGTCGATTAATCCGTGACTTGCGGTGACATTAAGCCTAAATCATTCGGTCATTGAAGCGATGGTCATGTTGAGGACGTGGATTGCGAGACCGATCCCCATTCGTTGGAGGAGAGTGACACCTCTAGGGTTTTTGGAGATCCGTCGCGAGATCGGGACGAAGAATTGATCGTAGAGAAAAACACAGATTACATGGAGATAGTGATGATGGGGAACAGAGGAAGTTGAACGGGGCGAATAAGAATTGAGAAGACGAAGATGGGGAAGACCAAGGACAATCTCAAGAAGTATTGAAGAGAACTCAGAAATTAACAGTGGGAATTACATAACCTACCCACTAACGGGGCGAATAAGAGAAGCACTATTTGATGGCATAAAGTAGTGCAAGTTATATTGTGCACTAACTAATATTTCTAATAGAGCAAAGTAAACTTTCGCACCTATGGACAAATGTTAAATATTTATATACTAAGCACTAATGGTGCAATAAAAAATTTTGCACTATTTGATGCTATCAAATAGGGCGACGACAAGAGTGCACCTATAGAAAACTTTGTTGTTAGAGTGAAGTGGAAAAGTGCACTGTTTGATGTCTGTTAGTGCAAGTTATAATGTTGCACCAATTGGTAGTACATATATTAGAGCAAAAATTTATTTTGCCCTGTTTAATCTAACCTACTTCACCAATAGAGCAAAGTGTAAAAGTGCACCAGTTGATCAAATCTGTTAGTGCGAGTTATAATTTTGCACCAACTGATGGTATATATTAGAGCAAAAATTTATTTCCCTATTTAGTAAGGTCTGTTAGTGCGAGATATAATGTTGCACCAATTGATGGTACATATATTAGAGCAAAATTTCCTTTTGCCCTGTTTAATCGTTGTTGTGGTTGTGTCCCTGCATTACCAAGTAGGGCAACACATATATTTGCTCTAATTGATGTTATCAATTAGTGCAAAATTTACACTCGCACCTTTTGCTATGTTCAAGTAGTGCAATGCTAAATTGCTTATTTGCGCTGTAACGTTTTGTGCAACTTCTAGTTGCACTATTGATAATCTGAAAATTGCCCCAAAAGAGCAACATTGTTAGTGTATGTGAAAGACTTAACACTCATATATATGATTCTAGGGTTTATCAATATTTATCCACATTTTTTTGGGTCAATAGGCGCGATTTAAATGATTCCACAACCAATACAATTAGAAAAAGTCTGATAGGCCCAAGCTTAAAAATTGGGTGTAGCACAAATTTTGAACTCTTGAATAAGTTCAGCTGATCTAATTTATTAATATATTTCCTTTCTATTTTTAATAGATGATTTTCTACCTCAACACATAAAAATTTAAGAGAAAATTTTTAGACTATTTTATCTTTATTTTTCTGTGGAGAATAGATGACTTTGTGAGCATCTTGTGGGGAAATCAATAAGCGATAAATATGAAAAATAATATTTTGAAAAATATGACAATACCTAAAATTTGTCTATGAAGAACAAGAGAGAATACAATTTTTTATATGATTTATATTCTATGTTTAAAATTTACATGTACTCATCAAAATATGTTAAAAAAATTAAACTGATAAGTAAAACATGAATAAAGCAGATCCATACCAGCCCAAAAAAATAGGGCCCAGGACACTACAAGTCGGCCCAATGGAACTAACAATTGTCATATTCCTGGCGTGAACCCGGTTAATTAAGTTTTTTGCATTGTGACCGGTGATGGATTTAAATTGTCCCGCTAATTTTTTTTAACACAAGTAAATGTTATAAGTTTCAATCTTTTTTTTTAACACAAGTAAATGTTATAAGGTAACTTTTAAGTGATTAGAAATGATTTAGTTTAATAAAGATTGCAAAGTAAAGTCGCGCACAATTGTATTTAAGCTTTATAGTTAAAATACTTTTTTCAATTTTAATGCCTAATTTCTTTGTCATTATATAAAACCATATGAATTCAATACCAAAAGAAGTAACATTTAGAGTAAATTACTCAAAACCCCCTTGAGGATTTAGGATATTACAGTTAACCCCCTTGTGTTTATCATAATTATTGGTAACCACCTCAAGGTTAAGGTATCTTTGACTATGAGCCCCCGACCTATAACTCTGTTATCATAAAGTTAACTAAGTGTTGATCTATTAACTTAATCACAATAATAATGCCACGATGGACAACAAAACTGCTTATTCAACATCGCCTAACTCTCTCTCATCCCACTTTAGATGCATTTTCGAGGCTGGGTTGACATTTTTAGGAAAATAACAATGCTGATTAAGTAGTGTTTTTTGTCCAGTCTAACATTATTAATGTGATTAAGCTGATAGGTCAACTTGTAGTTAACTTCCTGATAACAGAGTTATAGTTCGGGGGCTCATAGTCAAAGATACCTTAACCTCGAGGTGGTTACCAGTAATTATGATAAACACAAGGGGATTAATTGTAATATCCTAAATCCTCAAGGGGGTTCTGAGTAATTTACTCTAACATTTAGTTAGCATCAGTGGGTGTCTAGGGAATACACGGTTAAGAGGGACTACTTTTCTGCTCTGTCATGCCAACCTGCATCCCACTACCTTCTCGTAGAGCACCCACAAGGATGAAGGTTGAATCCATTCACAATATACTACTATCATGTTAGGATTTCAGGCCCATTTCTCAATCACAAGATAATGTAATGATAAAATAGTGACACAAGGTTATTACGTGGTTCGGTCCAAACATGACCTACGTCTATAGGAGGAGATAGAACAACTTTTATTAAAAGAATGAGGATTATAAGTTTACATGAGGATTGCCCAACCAACTCATCAATCCGTGTTTTGTGTTTCCCTTGTGTTTTTATACGAGTCCTTTGAGTTCCCGCAGAACCACCCTTGACTCCCTTGGATGTCCCCACAAGTTGGGATAATCCTTAAGCTACGGGTTACTACATATACTTATAGTGCTAGATCCAAACCCTTCACTTATCCCCAACATTAACCATGTAACAACAACCACATAATGGCTCATAAGTTACAACGGTTACAACAGTTACAACTTAATTAACACACTCCATTAACATCTCGGAACAACTAACACTCGGGTATCTAGAAAGCCAGAAGTTTAACTTCTTATTTCAAGGATTTAACTTCCTTATAACTCTTCTCATAATGTTATAAAACCAATGCTTTAGACGGCATTGATTTGCACCGCATAAATGCCCTCAATAATGCATCTTCAACTTCCGTGAAACTCTTTATAAATAATATATTAATTGAAAGACGAAACCAAATAACTTCACAAAAGCAACTCAACGTATTTAGCATTAATTCTAACACACCATTTTATTCTCTCCCCTCACAATCTAAGTTAAGGAACCATCTCTCTGTAATCCTTAACTAAGGAACCATACCCATATGTCTCTCCTTCACGTAATCATTAACCTTTTCTTTTATATATTGGAGAGTTGTTGGTGCTCTTAGGTGGATTTGACGTGGGAATCTAGGCATGGCACAACATCTTCCGAAGTCGTGTTGAGGTGTCTACCCTTTATGTGAAGATATGAAGGCTTGGATACATGTCTTCTTTTGTTTCTCGGTGGGTTGATAATCAGGTTGCCCATAATTATTATTCACATTTATATATTCTTGTTTTTTTAAGTAAACTGAGATCACCATATATTAAAACCCAAAGATCAGCTTACGGAACCAATAGAGCTAACACTCTCTTGTCCTACAAGGTCCAGATCTAAATTACATGCCATAGCTATGCTAGGGGGTATAAGTTCCCCCACCCAGATTAGCGAATTATCAAAATGATGATTACCCATATTACAAATCAATCTAACAGGGTAATTCTCATACACATTATTGTCTCCCCTTACAATACTAGAGAACTTTGGCACTAATTCTCTAATCTTTGAAATATCTTCCAAACTCGCAATCTCCCTTCTCATGACTCCCAGATTTAGGACATCCTCGAAATGTTTTTCCACTGACAAAGCAAATGCTGTGGCTACCCACCGAGATAGCAAGCTCTATAGCAATTCATTTTGCTTTGATATCAGCAACCTGCACTTTTATAGTGCTAGAAATTCTTCGATTGAAAGCTACAATTGGCATGCCCTGAGCATTACGTATAATGCCCCCTATAATCCGATCACCATACCGACTAGCATGCATACCTGTGCAAATTTTGAAGAAGCCCCTGGGCGGTGGCGACCACAATCTTTGGGGAGTAAGGGAAGGAGAGGCCTTCATAACCAGCATATAGGCTTCTGTAAACAAACTGTTAACCTCTACTTCTTTCCACCACAAAAGCTTTGTGCTTGATTCTGTTCCTCGATGCATAAATAATCCAGAGTTTGTTGGCAATGAGGGAGAGCTTCTTTGCACTCCAACTATTAGTCATTCGAAAGAACCAATCAATCATCCCCTCCACGTTCTTTGGAACACCATTAACATCAATCAACTCCTTCCAAATATCACTCACTGGACAATAGTGGAAGAAACAGTGAGTTAGATCGTCCTTGTCTCCACAAAAGAAACACTTAGAATCACCTCCAATCCTCCTAGCCAGGTTATCCTGACATGGGATAATATTCGTCAAAAACTTCCAAAGATTAAGTTTCACTCTTGGGCAACAGAGAGAAGAACTGATCTTGTTCCTAACTTTCCCAATGAACGGATAATGGCTAGAAGAACTATCACCGCTTGCTATCTCCATCAAAAAGTTATAGGCCGATTTAACCGAAAACTTTTTATCTTTGGAGAGAATCCAAATCCAATTATTCCTACTAACCATCTCTTGAGTCGAAGCCATGGGAGACCCCGCCCTAGGGTTAGCCTGAAGATGGGCACCATCTCTAAGCAGATGCATCACGAAGGAAATAGACTTCCAGATATGGCTGCCTTTATTGGAAGGCTGGCACTCTCTAATGGAATCATGCGGGTAATAAAGATGTTTCATACCTTGAGCTACCAGTGACCCCTGATCCGTAAGTAACCTCCAAAGCTGTTTAACCAACAGGGCTTTGTTGAATTTTTCCACTTCTCTGAAACCTAGACCACTTTGGTCCACCGTATCACACATTTTTGTCCATCTGGTCCAATGAAGAGCCTTTTTATCGGTTTTTCCACTCCACCAAGAAGAAAATGTTGAATTGAGATTCCGGATGATACCCTTGGGGAGCACAAACAGAGACATAGTGTAGTTGAGGATGGACTGAAGAACACTGGAGACCATGATGGATCTAGCTGCTTGGGCCATAAGCTTGGTCCAACTGGAAATTCTTTTGTGGACCGACTCCAAAAGATAGGTAAAGAGATCGTGTTTCCTCCTACCTATCTTAAGGAGGAGTTCCAGATATTTGGTGAAGCTGGGGACCTCTTGCACATTCAGCAAGTTGGACAGGGTACCTTTGACGGAGGGAGCTAATTTTTTGCTGAACACTAATTCCGATTTGAGGTGGTTAATTTTGTGGCCTGAAACTTGGAGGAATTTGGAGAGGATTTGATTAAGGTGGGAGATATTAGTAGGGTTGGCTTTACCAAAAAGGAGAAGATCGTCAACAAAGGCCAAATGAGAAATGGACGGGCAGTTCGGTGAAAGCTTAATACCATGGTAGTCTCCATAACTATCAGAATTATTAAGGAGACTAGAGAGAGCTTCCTGAGCCAGGATAAACAAAAACGGGGAGAGAGAGTCACCTTGTCTAATGCCTCTGGACTGGGTAAAAGATTTACCCGGTTTTCGATTGATAAGGATGGAACATCTGACTGATCGGACACAATTCATGACTGGAATCATCCAATTCGGAGGGAGGCCCATCGAGTAAAGAACATCTTGAATAACAACCATTCTAATCTATCATATGCCTTACTAAGATCCAATTTGAGGGCGAAGAACCCATTTTTAAGAGCTTGATTTTTCTCTAGAAAATGTTGTAGCTCCCTAGCTAACATGATATTATTCGTGATAAGCCCGTCTTTCACGAAACCAGACTGATTGTGGGAGATAAAGTGGGGGAGGATATGCTGTATCCTATTAGCCAAAGTCTTGGAAGCAATCTTGTAGACGAAGTTGCAAAGAGCAATAGGTCTGAATTTATCAATATCAGTCGCGCCCACCATCTTTGGAATCAGAGTGATGAAGTAATCGTTTAACGAGTCCGGGATAGGGGACCCTCCAAGGATAAGCAACACTGCGTCTATAATCTTATTACCAATAATGTACCAAAAGGTGGTATAGAATTTACCATTGAAGCCGTCAGGCCCCGGAGCTTTATTGGCTCCTAGTTGTTTGACTGTTGAAGAGATTTCCTCTCTGGTGTAAGGTCTG
Source organism: Limonium bicolor (assembly GCA_023374045.1). NCBI lineage: Eukaryota > Viridiplantae > Streptophyta > Magnoliopsida > Caryophyllales > Plumbaginaceae > Limonium > Limonium bicolor. Next base: position 364,035,985 of record CM041778.1, read on the forward strand.
CTAAGCTCAGTGGCAAAGCTGGCACTAAGGCGCCCCTTCACTACTTCCGTAAAATCCCTGTCAGCCTGGGGATGGGAAGTAGTGAACAAAGCTTGAAAGTAGTCCCTTGCTATGGATTCAATCCTGCCACGAGTATTGCATTGTATTACCTGAATCCTTAAGACCAAATATCTCTTTCGATCTTTTAGATGAAGTAGCTCTACCATGGACATAACCAGTATTTTTATCCCCTTCCTTTATCCATTTATCTCGAGATCTTTGTTTCCACCACATTTCTTCACAGAAAGAGAGAAGTTATATTTCCAGGAGAAGTCTCTACCTATTATTAATAGCTCCCAGGGATCTATCACTAATAGAAATTGTACCCAGCTCTTTCTTCTTATTTATGATTTTCCATTTGATCTTGGAAATGGACCAACCTTTCCACTCACTCAACTTCCTGGCACATAGCCCCAAAGGGGTAGTTATGTTAGGATAACTAGTACTCCAAACATCTGACACTATCTCAGCACACTTAGAATCCAGACTCCATCCATTTTCGAATCTGAAGACTTTTGTCGGGATCTTGTGCTTTCCAAAGAAACGAATAAATAAAGGGCAATGGTCGGACGCTTCACGGGAGATGTTCCACTGAAATATTGGAGAAGACCTGTAACCCCAGGGAAGAGCAGAGCACTCTGTCCAATCTACTATGGGAATTATGAACCCCTTCCTGACAGTTGGTATAGGTGGAGCTTTCTCCAAAGAAACCGATGTCATGAAGATCGCATTCCACAATAACCTCTCTGAGTGGGGCCATATGCTCTCTTGTATAACCCTCCCCTCAATCTTCTCGGAGGCATACAAAATCTGATTAAAGTCCCCTGCTATCACCCAAGACAAGAAGATTTGTTTGCTAAGAACCCGAAGAAGTTTCCACGACAAATGCTTGAGAGACCAGTTGGACCACCCATAGAATCCGGTGAACACGAAATGAAGATCCCCCGGGAGAGCCATTCTAGTTATATGTTGTCGAGATTGGGATAACATCAAACATCCTATAGAATTCTTCCACATTAGGTAGAGACCATCACTCCTTCCTCTGCTATCAACCGCTAGCCCATGATACATAGAGAATTTATCGAAGAAAATCTCCATATCTGTCGAGGTTTTGTGTGTTTCACTGAGGAAGATTATATCCGGGTTGAGTTTTAAGATCAAACCCTTAACCCAATACACTGCCTTGGATTTCCCCAGTCCCCTACAATTCAGAGAAATACAACTCATCACCCTGGAGACTCCTACACACTACCAAACAATCAACCAAATCTAGACTCCAACCTCCAGATTCGGCAGTAGGTAGTTGATAAGTACAAAATTTATCTATGTTTTTATGCTTAATGTGATTAATATTTTATTGGTTTATATGATAAATTCCATACTTATATGTTATTTTATGTTATATACAAAGAACTCCTCATACTTGTGGTTTTATGCTACAACAGGTTAAAAATGCTGAAGAAAAGGGTCTAGATACATGTGCCAAGAACTTAACGATCAAGACGGGACCAAACGAGAACAAAAATGACCATTCTGATACATTTTAAGGATGATCCGGGTTAACTCGGACTAACCTTAACACATTCCTACTGCCTATTTTATGGAGGGGTCCGGGTTTAATAACATATGCATTCGCGGACCACATATAATGCTCGCGGTGTATAAAAGTGGAGAAAAAGGGCCGTTAATCACCAGAGGGAAGTCCAATCATCAACCCATTATTCATGCTTGACTCACTCAGGAGATTGGGCTCAACAAACTGTACGCATGCATGAGCCATGCACGTCATCGTACAACGGAGGCGTCGCCATGTACTCCAATTTCGGAAGTTTGGATTGGCGCAGACATTTATCGACAGAGGCGCAAGACATGAGCAAGGGAGTGGGCTCGTGAACAATTTCAGTGGCGCAGACATTTGCAGAGAGAGGTGGATGGGCCTTTTGAAGTTTATTACATCCCATGCATGGGCTTGGAGACATACAAGAAGCGGACTTTCGCTGGGCCATGCACATTCATGGACAGGCGCAGATATTTCTTTTTCTTTTTTTTTTTTTGAAAAACGACAGGCGCAGACATTTCAATTCAGAGGCGGAGAGAATTAAAGGCAGCAGGGCATGAGATGTATATATATATATATTCGACATTCAATATATATAAAAGACGGCTTCGAAGCGAGACATGGACAATTTGTAACCCACGACAGAAAGTAGAATTCGGAACCCTAACCTAGCCACCGCCGATATCAAGTCATACAGAGAGGAAACAGACAGTTAGTTCTAACAGATCGGAGCTGAAGGCAGAGACCGGATTCGTCATTGTTCTCCAATTAGATGACGTTTTCTAATCTCTTTAACATTGTTATTATTTCTTTGTCTCTGATGTCTGAGTAGTTGTTAGAATTCTGATTTATTATGGATAACTAGTTTATTATTTTGCTTCCTGAGTTGTTAAATACAAGTTCTATACAGATTGTAGTTTTATTCCTAGTTTATTATTGAATTCTCTTGTGATTAATTATTGCTTGAGTTTATTTGGTATGAATTGCTTACAAGTGAGAACTGCGACATTCATTAGACCATAGGAATATTACCAGATGACAATTCCTGGGGATTAGCTAACTAGAAACTAGATGATCTGTTAATGCTACTAGTTAATTTGTAAATTCATAACAAGAGTTAGGATTTAGGAATTACTAGTAAGGATCTATCTTGCGGGAGACCGGTTTTAGATTAATTTAGATCTGAGGTTGCAATCTAGAATTTGAAAACACTCGGGAAGGATTGATAAACTAGGGAGAAGTAATAAACTAGGATTCACCCTTTAGATTTATTAGATAATCACTTTTATTTGTTTTCAGTTTATTTAATTATTTAATAGCTGCAATCAAACCTCCAATTTATTATTGTTATTTTCCCTTAGTTTATTAGTTAGATTAGGGTAGAGATTAAACTAGACACAACCTCTTTCGGTTCGATAACCTAGGGAATACTACCTAGGAAAACTTGCTATGACCGACCAATACACTTGCTGGATATACGTTTCATACCGTACACTAATACCAAACCAACACTGCCAAAGAAAATTCGGGCAACCAGAACTACAGACCCAAGCCGCACCCAATTCCTCCCACCTCGATAGAATCACGCCCCGCCCCTGACATACCAGCAGAAATAGCCTCAATCAAACGCCTAATTCGCCGGAAATCAGATCAACACCTCAAAAGAGCACCGACCCAATCTGACAACCAAGGCACCGCCCCGCATCAATAGACCACAAGGCCACCCCGTAACAATAGACCACAAGGAACCCTGGACCCCAGAAATACCAGTACAGGAGAAGCAGAAGACCTAGAAACACCGGCACTAGAGAAGAAGAAGATGGATCAAGAACCACCCAAGAAAGAGCCCACCACCCTGGACTAGAATGACTGGAAATCCCCAACCCTGCAGAAATTAGCACGTCGGGAGAGAACCAAATCCACGGAAAAGGACCGAATCAAATAGACAAAACCAGCCACAAACTCCCGCTCACCCCTGAAAACAACCTTACCTCACCTCCATACCCAAATGCGCTTCTGAACACGGCACCGAGACCAGCCAAAGACCGCACCACCTCTGAACCAGAGGGACCAAAAGGCACCGAAGAAAAAACTGTCTCCGGTCCCCAGAGGACTCACTGTCTAACCTAAAGATCTCCACACTAGCGGCAGACCACTCGCCCAAAGAAGAAGAGAGGATGGATAGAGGCCACCAATAGAAGGAACTCCCGGGCGGCCAAACTCACTGAAGGAATTCAGATGAGAGCAAGTGGACAACGACTGTCACCTCTGGAATCGCCTCGCGGGGGAGAGCGAACTAGGGTGGAGTATTTGATTCAAGCTCTTGCTTAGTGGAACAACTTTATATATTCTTGTTAGTTTTATTTCATCTTTCTTGGCGTTCGAATTTGCTAGCGAACATTTTAACCTAGTATATTTAAGAATTCGGCCAACAATGTTTTCTATAACGTTACGGAAATTTGATGAAATGACACTATTTTTTTTGTTAATTCATGAAATGTCACAAATAAAAAGAAAGTGATAAAATATCATTATATTTTTACAAAAAGTCTATGAAATATCACTACAGCCATTGATCAGAGAGAAAAGGGAAAAAATACCCTTACTAGTTAATAAAGTACTTTAAAAGCTCACAATATGCCTCTAAGTGTTAAAAAATTCATAAAAGTTCACAAAAATTCAAAATACTATAAAAATATAAGAAAAATATATAACTATTATAAAAATTGAAAAAAAGTCAAATATTTTAAAATACCATAAAATATTGAAAATGTAAATATTTATCAGATTTTTAAATGTTATTCAATACGATAAAAAGAATATAATGTTAGAAACACATTATTTATGCCAATTTTTTACCAATTAAGTACAAAAATATACTTTTTAAAATTATTATGTCATAAATTTATCTACAAAATAGAATATAAATAACTAAAATATTTTTGTAAGCAATAGTTTAAAATATAATATAATTTGTTTTGAAAAAAAAATTAATTGGTTGAAAAAAAAGATAATTTAAAAATGTATGTAAATTGTGGTACTTAATTGGTATAAATTATGGTACTTAATTGGTAGAAAAATTTATATAAATTATGTTTTTATAATTTTATATTCTTTTTTATGGTATTGAATATTTAAACAAAATCTAGAAAATATTTACTTTTTAAAATTTTATGATATTTCAATTTTTGTCATTTTTCTATTTTAAAATTTTATATATAACTTTAAAGTGTTTTGAATTTTCATGAATTTTTATGAATTTTTTAACATTTAGGGGCATATTGAGATCTTTGAAAGTACTTTGTTGACTTATAGGGATATTTTTCACCTTTTTCCTTTTGGTCAATGACTATAGTGGCATTTCATTGACTTTTACAAAAATGTAGTGACATTTTATGACTTTCTTTTTATTTTGAGGCATTTCATGAATTAGCCAGAAATATAATAGCATTTTATGAAATTTCTCTTACTCTAATTAGGCTGTCATTCAGATTGTTGATTCTACATTACTGGTGTGTACATCCATAAGTGAAATCCAAATGATGAAACATAGTCGACCGGTACGACATTTCTAATCTAGGCCTGGCAAATCGTATATTTGTATCGTGTAAAAGATGAAAACGATACACGACACAAATTTTATATGAAACACGAAAATATTTTAGTATATGGAATTTTACATATGAAATTAAATCATAAAAAGTTGTAAACGAAACGAATATACAAAATTTATTCGTGTGTACACGAATTATATGTGTACACGAAGTAATAAAATCAATAAGTAACACAAAAATACCAAAATATAAACATACTTAATATAAATTTAGTATGTGAAAATTTCACCTGCACATTTAATAAAGCTCACAAATGGATAAAAAATACTAATTCACTATCAATTTCTTTTTCTATCCATGTAACAAAGAAAACCCCAAATTACCAACCACCTTTTTGTTGTCTCTTTGCAAAATTTTATTGTTTCATTAAAATACAACTATCATAATGATTACATATTTAAATAACCGATTTACAGGATGTTATTAATTTAATTTAATTACAGTATTTCATGTATACACAATATGTATACAATTAGATAGTACATGACACGTTAATAAATCATACATATTCGATACACGATACAAAATTATTTTTTATATAAAATTAAATACCTATACATGCTAATGTTGTGTCGTGTTTCAGATCATATCCTTTTTGTTCCATTTTTCCAGGCCTATTCTAATATTTACGTATGATCAACTCAGATCGAGCACGTAAATCGAGGGTGATGCAGTTCGGAATGTTTCCCGAATCTAAATCGCAATGCATGCGTAATAGATTAGGCCGCTCATTCAATGCATGCATGCAATCAGGTCCGTCTTGATGATTTTCGGGGCCCCGTGCAAAAATTTAAAATAGGTCCCTTATACAATTAAATTAATTTAAGATAAAATATTATTAAATTAAAATATGTAAAATGAGACCCCATATAACATTTCATATAAAATTTGAACGTTTTTAATTTTCTCATGACAAACTCTAAAGAGAGTAAGTAAAATTGGACCCCCAAAAATAGGGGGCCCTGTTCCATAGGTCTGTTTACACAGTCCACGAGCCGGGCCTGCATGCAATATTAGTGGAGGCGGATGTAACACCCCAACCCGAAACTCCACAACCTGTACGATGACAGCTCCCAAAGACAACTGGAAATGCAGCGGAACAAATACATAAAATGGGTGGTGCTACAACGCCGTTAGTCACCCATGTGACTAACAAGGCTAACTCCAATACAACTTACAAATGATACAGTCTGAGCACTGAATACAAACCACTTAAAATAACAAAAGCTAATAGAAAAAGACAGTACTGTAAAACATACAAGTAGTAATAATCCCCTGTCTTAATTCTACCCCACCTACACTCGGTCGGGTAAACTCTTGTTATAACCCAAAGTTCGTTACAATTTTATTTCGTGTAACGTTGTCTTATGTTAAGATATTTCATTATTCAGGACAAGGAGGTCCATTCTAATTAAGCTGGGGACGAGAAAGTCTTTTTCCCTTCCCATTTGATTTTCTGGTGAGAATAACATCCTTAACCTAATTTATTCCCATATCAACTTAATTACTCCTTTCTAATCACGTTCTCACGACTCTCCAGTATGCTCCTCTCTTCATTGTTCTCTCTCTCTTCTCTCTCAACGCCGCTAGCGCTTCTTCTCTCGATCAGTCAAGACTCCTTTAATTCAGCTGTCAAGATTCAACTGTGGATTGCTCCGCCATCGCGAATTGCTGGTTTCTTCGAGGTAGAGTTGTCAATTACTCTGTTAGTTAATCTTCGGTCCATAGTTCTAGTTCAATTACTCTGTTAGTTAATTCTTCGGTCCATGAGTTCTCCCCATTCTGATCTCCTCTGCAATCTGATTGTGATTCAGCGTTGGTTCCTGTGTCGATCAATCTCTTCTGCTGTTGGTCCCTCTGCGATTTCGTTGGCAGAATCAGGTAAGGATTTGAATTGCGTTCGTCAATGGCAGTTCCAGGGTTGTGAGTTCTCTGTTTTCTGAGTTGGGGTTGTCTCTGCTTTTGTTGTTGGTTCAGTGAATTGGAACTACGTTTCGATCTGTGTTTCGGTCTGCGTTGGCTGGGTTCTGCTGCTTTAGATTGTGGGACTTCGTCTCTGCTGTTAATCGAGGTAGGTGGCTTATGGATTCGGCTAGTGTGTTCAGCCTTGGGATGTTTCAGATTCTGGTTTCATTGTGTGAATTGTCTCTGCGTTATGTTTATGAATCAGTCCGTTTGCGTTGTTTTGATAACTACAAACCCCCAAGGTTGTTTTCTGCAAACTCATAATGTTTTGACATTGTTTTGGTGCTTCGATCTGTGTGAAATCGCCTCTGTTTTCTGAGTTTTTCGGCGTCCGAACTTCCGTCCGACCTTGGAAGCTCGGACACGCCCTTCTGCTTTGAATTTTCTGAAGTTTTGACGTGTCCGAACTTCCGTCCGAGCTTCGATGTTCGGACGGGGTGCGAGGACGAGTCCGACTTACAAGTCTCGAATGGTGTCCGAACTTGTAAGTCCGGACAGAAGTTCACACACCTATCTACTTCTTCTGATTTTGCTTCGACTTGTGTCCGAGCTTTGTAGTTCGGACACATGTTCGGACACTACACGTATTTGGTTTCCGAAGAACGTCCGAACATCCGTCCGAGCTTTGATGTTCGGACACCTCTGTCTCTGCTTCTGTTTTAAGGTTCGACCTGTGTCCGAACATTGATGTCCGGACACATGATCGGACTTGGCTCTGTTTTGACCATATCTTGCTCGTTTGGGCTCCGTTTTGACTACCGTTTGCGGGGTTGGATTCCCCTTCTGATTTCCAAGCTACTTATGTGCTTTCTGGTGCCTTTGGCGCACATGTGCTTATCTGTTTTAAGCTTCTGTTTTGGGACCTAGTTATCTCTGTGTCTGAACCTTTGGATGGCTGGTCTCGCTGTCTCGTAGCGCGCTATGTAGGATCCTTCTGTTTCACGGTGATGTTCCCCGTTCTGTTCACAGGTGTTCCACCTGTTCTGTTTACGAGTGAGGTTTCCTCGTTCTGTTCACGAGCTGGTTGCTCGTTCTGTCTGTATGCTGTGATTAACTAGTGTCCCGCTCTGTTTTCTGATTCTGTCTGCTTCTGACTCTGTTTAGTCCTTTATCGTGTGGACTTCTGCTTCTATTTTCTGACATGTTTATGGACTCCTTGCGACTCCTTCTGATTTGTTAATATTCTTAAAATGTTTTGAGCATGCTGGTTGATGAAGTTGGTCATCTACTGGGCATAGTTGTTTGCTCATTCCCCTACTCTATCTAACATTGCAGATTGATCAGCAAGGGTCACTTTGCTCAGCTTCCGGAGTTTAGTTTGCTTTGTTATTTCGGTTCTTTTTGAGACATTGTATTTGACTTTGAGCCTTTGGGCCTCTTCAGTTAGCTTCCGCTTTTGACATTCGTTTGGTGGGTTTTGTAATGACTTTTGGGATGTTTCCACATCTCTTGGTTTATACTTTATGCAAGTATTCGTTTTGGGCCTTGTTTGATTATTTGTTTAAGTTCGTTTATTAGAGCCTTGCGTTATTATGTAATAATACGCCGTGTAATACCCCTAACTCCTAGGCCAGTGTTTGGGGGTGTTACATTTAGTGGTATCAGAGCTCTGGGTTCTAATCTGCTGGGATTTTAAGTTAGCCAGTCAGTCAGAAACGTCAGTGCTAGTGTCTGAGTCTAATTGCCTGCTGTTGGACTTTCAGAATGCCGCCAAGAAGAGCTACAGGAAATGTTGCTGATGCTGTTCAGCAGTTTATGACGCAGCTCATGCAGACCATGGCTGTAGGGGGTGGACCAGCTGGAGGAGGACCAGCTGGCGGAGCAGGCCCAGCTGGGGCTGATACGAGAGGAAGGAATGTGAAGGCGCTTCAGGAGTTCATGAAGCTGAAGCCGCCATCGTTCGATGGGGCAGGAGACCCCCAGGAGACCAGTCATTGGCTGTCAGAGGTGGAGGACTTGCTACGAGTCATGGACTCCGAGGAGGAATAGAAGGTGGACTTCACCACCTTTCTTTTCAAGGCCAAGGCTAAGGAGTGGTGGAGGTCTGTGATGGGGAAGTTCCCACAGCCTTGGACGTGGGACCAGTTCACTGGGGAGTTCAACAAACAGTTCTACCCCGACGTATATGAGGATCAGCGCATTCTGGAGTATAACCGACTACGCCAGGGTCGGGACATGAGCGTGGAGGAGTATGTCCGTAAATTCATCAGTCTGTCTAAATTTGCACCTGAGCCGGATGAGCATAGGAAGGCCAGGAAGTTTGAGAGCGGCTTGAGGCCAGATATTCACTCTGTTGTGACGCCCCTGCGTCACAAGACCTTCAGGGACGTGCGTCGCCTGTTAGGGCGTTTGAGGCCCTGAGTAGAGGGAAGGACCAGAAGAGGAAGCAGAGGTCCGACGAGAGCGACAGGAGGGATCAGTCTGCTTCTCAGAAGAAGCAGTCTACTGGAGACTGAGCTGGAGACCGCCCTGGAGACTGTTCGAGAGATAGAGGTGGTTCGTCTTCGTCAGCTCCCGCTCCGAAGTGCCGGGTCTGCGCAAGTTTCACCGAGGTCAGGACTGCTACAGGAAGTCCGGAGCCTGCTTCAAGTGTGGATCCTTGGAGCATAGGATCGCTGACTGCCCTCAGGCCGAGAGGAGCAGAGGTAGCTCTGGAGGTAGAGCTGGAGGATCTGTATCTGAGTCCAGAGATCGAGACCGGGCTGAGCAGAAGAAGCCCCAGGGCCAGGCCAGAGTGTACTCGATGGCTGGAGAGAGAGACCGATCGACTGACAGAGTTGTCACAGGTATTCTCCAGCTGTCTTCTCGTTCTGTTTTCTACTTGTTTGACTCTGGAGCCACCCACTCTTTTATTTCTGCTGAGTTGGTGGGTGAGCTCGGTTTGCCTGTTGTGCCTCTGGGTGTTGAGTTGTGTGTGCATAGTCCATTAGTTAGGGACTCTTCTATGCTTCTGAATTCCGTTTGTAAAGATAGTCCTGTGTTAGTCAGAGATAGGACTCTGTGTGCTAACCTCATCCCGATGGAGATGACAAATTTTGATGTGATTCTGGGCATGGATTGGCTTGCTGCGCACCATGCCCACATTGATTGTGCTGCTTCGAGAGTCACTTTTGAGGAGCCGGGTCAGCCCCGCCTAGTTGTAGCAGGGAATGGACTCCCGTGCTCGCCGCCAGTGATTTCAGCGATGCAGGCGTTTCGCTTTCTGAGGAAAGGATGCCAGGGATATCTGTGCTACATCCCTGAGGTTCGCAAGGACGCGAAGTTGGAGGAGATTCCAGTGGTCAGAGACTTCCCAGATGTGTTCCAGGATGATGTACCTGGGCTTCCCCCTGTCAGAGAGGTGGAGTTCTCGATCGAGCTCGCACCTGAGACTCAGCCCATTTCTAAGGCCCCATACCGCATGGCGCCTGCTGAGCTCAAGGAGTTGAAGGTTCAGTTGCAGGAGTTGTTGGACAAGGGCTTCATTCGCCCTAGTGTGTCGCCTTGGGGAGCGCCAGTGTTATTTGTTAAGAAGAAGGACGGTAGCATGCGTTTGTGCATTGACTACAGGGAGCTCAACAAGGTTACCATTAAGAATAGGTATCCTCTCCCGCGCATAGATGACTTGTTCGACCAGCTAGCAGGAGCTAAGGTGTTCTCGAAGATCGATCTGAGGTCGGGTTATCATCAGCTGAGGATTAAGGCAGACGATGTGCCTAAGTCCGCCTTCAGGACTCGTTATGGACACTACGAGTTCCTAGTGATGCCATTCGGGCTGACGAATGCGCCTTCTGTGTTTATGGATATGATGAACCGGGTGTTCAAGCCGTTTCTGGACCAGTTCGTCGTAGTATTTATGATGATATCTTGGTGTATTCCAAGAGTGCTGAGGAGCACGAGGAGCATTTGAGGACCGTTCTCCAGACTCTGAGGGAGAAGGAGCTGTATGCGAAGCTGAAGAAGTGCGAGTTCTGGTTGGACCAGGTGGTATTCTTGGGACACGTTGTCTCCAAGGATGGTATCTCCGTGGATCCGGAGAAGATTAGAGCTATTACTGAGTGGGCCAGGCCTACTAATGTTGGAGAGATTCGTAGCTTCCTTGGATTAGCGGGCTACTATCGTAAGTTTGTGGAGGGCTTCTCCAAGCTAGTGATCCCTTTGACTCGTCTACTGCAGAAGGATGTGAAGTTCGAGTGGAGTGAGGCCTGTGAGCTGTGTTTCCAGGAGTTGAAGAAGAGGTTGACGTCTGCGCCGATTCTGACTCTTCCAGAGGGGACTGAGGGTCTAGAGGTGTTCTGTGATGCGTCCCATAAGGGACTTGGGTGTGTTCTGATGCAGCATGGGAAGGTGGTTGCATATGGCTCTCGTCAGCTTAAGCCATATGAGAAGAACTATCCGACCCACGACCTGGAGTTAGCTGCTGTGGTGTTTGCTCTGAAGATTTGGAGGCACTATCTCTATGGAGCTGCGTGCAAGGTGTATACGGACCATAAGAGCCTCAAGTACCTGTTCACTCAGAAGGAGTTGAACTTGAGGCAGAGGAGGTGGCTAGAGTTGCTACACGATTATGATTTGGAGATCCTCTACCATCCGGGTAGGGCGAATGTGGTTGCTGATGCGCTCAGTAGGAGGGGTCCGTCTGGGGCCGTTTGTGCCTTGTCTGGGGTGCAGAGGTCTCTCGAGTTGCAGCGTATGGGTATCTGGGTCGTCCGTCCAGAGAGGTCTGGGGTGTTAGCAGCGTTGCAGATTCAGCCTACCTTGATCGACCGGATCAAGGCCAGTCAGGAGCTCGACGCTGGGTTGAGTAAGATCAGGGATGGGATTGCTTCCGGTCAGGAGTCTGAGTTCAGAGTTGCAGAGGATGGCTGCCTGAGGTTCAGAGACCGTGTTTTGTGCCTGCAGACGACGCTTTGAGGCGAGAGATTATGCAGGAGGCCCATGGAGCCCCGTACTCGGTACACCCAGGAGGTGTGAAGATGTACCGGGACCTCCGAGAGACATTCTGGTGGAGCAACATGAAGAGGGACATTTCAGACTTTGTATCCAGATGTCGGACCTGTCAGCAGGTCAAAGCCGAGCATCAGAGACCAGCTGGTTTGCTTCAGCCTCTTCCCGTTCCGGAGTGGAAGTGGGAGAGCGTCGGTATGGATTTTGTCATGGGACTGCCTAAGACTCCGAGGGGTTTCGATGCGGTTTGGGTAATTGTGGACAGGCTCACAAAGAGCGCTCATTTCTTGCCAGTCAGGAAGACTTTCAGTTTGCATCGCTTGGCTCAGTTGTATATGGACGAGATCGTACGCCTTCATGGAGTTCCTGCTTCTATTGTGTCTGACAGAGACCCGCGCTTCGTATCCAGATTCTGGCAGAGTTTGCATCAGGCTATGGGGACGAAGTTGTCGTTCAGCTCAGCGTATCATCCTCAGTCAGACGGGCAGACAGAGAGGACGAATCAGGTCCTTGAGGACATGCTCAGAGCATGTGTACTTGACTTTGGAGGCAGCTGGGATCAGCACGTGGCGCTGATAGAGTTTGCGTATAATAACAGCTTCCAGACTAGTATCGGGATGGCCCCGTTTGAGGCTTTGTATGGCAGGAGGTGCAGATCACCCATCTGTTGGGATGATCTGAAGGAGAGGGCAGTTGTTGGGCCGGACTTGGTCGAGGATGCTGTGAGTAAGATTCAGTCCATCAGGGAGCGTCTGCTTGTAGCTCAGGGGAGTCATCAGAAGAGTTACGCCGATCAGAGGAGACAACCTCTAGAGTTTGAGGTAGGAGACCACGTTTATCTGAAGGTTTCTCCCGTCCGTGGAGTAGTCCGGTTTGGAAGAGAGGCAAGCTTAGCCCTCGCTTTGTGGGTCCTTTTGAGATCCTGGAGAGGATCGGACCGGTTGCCTACCGTTTAGCTTTGCCACCGTCGTTGGCTGGTGTCCACAGTGTGTTCCACGTGTCTATGCTGAGGGAAGTATGTTCCGGACCGTCACATGTGATCGACTTCAGTCCGCTTCAGTTGAGGGAGGACTTCACGTTCGAGGCAGTTCCTTTAAGGGGTTTAGCCCGGGATTTTCGCAAGCTCAGGAGTAAGACCATGCCCTTGGTGAAGGTGCAGTGGTCGGGTCAGTCAGAGGAAGAGGCGACCTGGGAGGTGGAAAACGAAGTGCGTTCTAAGTTCCCGCCCTCTTCGGGCAGTAGGTACGTTTAATTTCGAGGACGAAATTATTTTAAGGGGAGGTGATGTTATAACCTAAAGTTCGCTACAATTTTATTTCGTGTAACGTTGTCTATGTTGAGATATTTCATTATTCAGGAAGGAGGTCCATTCTAATTAAGTGGGGACGAGAAAGTCTTTTTCCCTTCCCATTTGATTTCTGGTGAGAATAACATCCTTAACCAATTTATTTCCATATCCTCTTAATTACTCCTTTCTAATCACGTTCTCACGACTCGCCAGTACGCTCCTCTCTTCATTGTTCTCTCTCTCTTCTCTCTTCAACGCCGCTAGCGCTTCTTCTTCGATCAGTCAAGACTCCTTTGATTTAGCCGTCAAGATCAACTGTGGATTGCTCCGCCATCGCGAATTGCTGGTTTCTTCGAGGTAGAGTGTCAATTACTCTGTTAGTTAATTCTTCGGTCCATGAGTTCTGAGTGTGTCAATTACTCTGTTAGTTAATTCTTTGGTCCATAAGTTCTCCCCATTCTGATCTCCTCTACATTCTGATTGTGATTCAGCGTTGGTTCCTGTGTCGATCAATTTCTTCTGCTGTTGGTCCCTCTGCGATTTCGTTGGCAGAATCAGGTAAGGATTTGAATTGCGTTCGTCAATGGCAGTTCTAGGGTTGTGAGTTCTCTGTTTTCTGAGTTGGGGTTGTCTCTGCTTTTGTTGTTGGTTCAGTGAATTGGAACTACGTTTCGATCTGCGTTTGGTCTACGTTGGCTGGGTTCTGCTGCTTTAGATTGTGGGACTTCGTCTCTGCTGTTAATCGAGGTAGGTGGCTTATGGATTCGGCTAGTGTGTTCAGCCTTGGGGGTTTTTCAGATTCTGGTTTCATTGTGTGAATTGTCTCTGCGTTATGTTATGAATAAGTCCGTTTGCGTTGTTTTGATAACTACAAACCCCCAAGGTTGTTTTCTGCAAACTCATAATGTTTTGACATTGTTTTGGTGCTTCGATCTATGTGAAATCGCCTTAGTTTCTGAGTTTTCGGCGCGTCCGAACTTCCGTCCGACCTGGAAGCTCGGACACGCCCTTCTGCGCTTTGAATTTTCTGAAGTTTTGACGTGTCCGAACTTCCGTCCGAGCTTTGATGTTCGGAGGGGGTGAGGACGAGTCGACCTTACAAGTCTCGAATGGTGTCCGAACTTGTAAGTCCGGACAGAAGTTCGGACACACCTATCTCCTTCTTCGATTTTGCTTTGACTTGTGTCCGAGCTTTGTAGTTCGGACACATGTTCGGACACTACACGTATTGGTTTCCGAAGAACGTCCGAACATACGTCCGAGCTTTGATGTTAGGACACCTCTGTCTCTGCTTCTGTTTTAAGGTTTGACCTGTGTCCGAACATTGATGTTCGGACACATGATCGGACTTGGCTCTGTTTTGACCATATCTTGCTCATTTGGGCTCCGTTTTGAATACCGTTTGCGGGGTTGGATTCCCCTTATGATTCCAAGCTACTTATGTGCTTTCTGGTGCCTTTGGCGCACATGTGCTTATCTGTTTTAAGCTTCTGTTTTGGGACCTAGTTATCTCTGTGTCTGAACCTTTGGATGGCTGGTCTCGTTGTCTCGTAGCGCGCTATGTAGGATCCTTCTGTTTCACGGGTGATGTTCCCCGTTCTGTTCACAGGTGTTCCACCTGTTCTGTTTACGAGTGAGGTTTCCTCGTTCTGTTCACGAGCTGGTTGCTCGTTCTGTATGTATGCTGTGATTAACTAGTGTCCCGCTCTGTTTCTGATTCTGTTTGCTTCTGACTCTATTTAGTCCTTTATCGTGTGGACTTCTGTTTCTATTTTCTGACATGTTTATGGACTCCTTGCGACTCCTTCTGATTTGTTAATATTCTTAAATGTTTTGAGCATGCTGGTTGATGAAGTTGGTCATCTACTGGGCATAGTTGTTTGCTCATTCCCCTACTCTATCTAACATTGCAGATTGATCAGCAAGGGTCACTTTGCTCAGCTTCCGGAGTTTAGTTTGCTTTGTTATTTCGGTTCTTTTTGAGACATTGTATTTGACTTTGAGCCTTTGGGCCTCTTCAGTTAGCTTCCGCTTTTGACATTCGTTTGGGGTTTTGTAATGACTTTTGGGATGTTTCCACATGTCTTGGTTTATACTTTATGCAGGTATTCGTTTTGGGCCTTGTTTGATTATTTGTTTAAGTTCGTTTATTAGAGTCTTGCGTTTTATTATGTAATAATACACGGCGTGTAATACCCCTAACTCCTAGGCCAGTGTTTGGGGGGTGTTAAAAACTCTTCTTTCTTCAGGTACCTGTGAATGGTTAGCCATGAAATGGCTCAGCAAAATAAATTGCGTGTATGAACCCGTGCAGCCCATAAGCTAGCGGGTCACACACAACTACTTTGTCGTAAGCATGCAATTCATTTTTATCAAACATTGAAAACATGCATCTTATATAAATCACACAAGTATCCATACAAGGTCAATAACTTCACAATGAGAAACATGACAGCAAAGGTCAAGTTAGAAATTTATTTTGGGACTGGGTATGTAAACCCTTCAGATGTGATAAGACCCTCGCGTTAATGGTCGGGTAATAAGTCCCGTAGACAACTCCCGTACTTAAATATAGGGTATCGTACCCTCGAGAGAATGAAATCCTTCTCTCAACTCCAAAATGTTCTGGTACTAACCCGGTGAGTGGACAAAGTCTACACTCAAAACCACCGTCATGACGTATACTGTATTTGAGGACGACCTGTGACAGGTACAGCCTCTCATATTTGCATGCATGGCTAGTACAACTGGGCTCCTCGCTTCCCGCAGCATCGGATTAGTTAGACGTCACACAAGGATGTTAAACAAGCATACTGTTGTATATTGTCAGTTGTCACTCTTAAAGACAACGACGTTGTTTATAAAGGAAGTTAGTGAGAAACTTGAGTACAAGTTCTCGGTATAATAATACGTAGGTTTTTGATCCACTGGTAATGTAGTGTTGTATGCGTGGCACATACACGTTATAGTTAGAAACGTTCACGCACATAAAATAACATAGCAATGCATAGAATAATCAACAAAATACACAAACGCAAGTGCAACATTATTTCATGCAATTATCTTGGTCGTTATTTCACACAACAGATAGCACACAAGACGGTGTGTAAACCGTTAGCAAACAGTTGCAAGAATATCCATACCGTTCACCGTGGTTTATACTTGTTTAGTTTCCGGTCAACGTCTGGTCAAACAAAGTCCTAGAATAGGATTAACTGAGAGTGTTAATTTATGTTACTCGGTTTAATAATTTTACTGTATCATGAAATGTCCTCGTATTCGTTATTCAATGTGTGAGGTTTATTTTCACGGCTTAGATGATTCTTTTTAACATCTTAACCTTATTTATGTTTAAGGTTTTCCTATATAATTTAAAACATCGTAGTCTTACTTATAAGACTTATAGTGTATGGTAATTCTCTTTTAATTACCTCCAGTATCTTGTATATACCGCTTCAATATTTTCTCTTACTTAAACAATTTCTTTGAATGTATTTTGTATAAACAAGTATTATTCATATGTCATAATATTGTATTGTCCAAACGACATAACAATTATAAATTCGTCAATGACATTTATTGGTCATATGTAAATAATTCTCCCCTTACACTTATATTTAATAAACTATAGTTCCAAATATTATTTGATATTCACACATTAAACTCCTTATATTCATTTCCCTTTGATTTACTTGAAACTCTTAAATGTATATTTTTATACACATGTATTAGTTGTGATACATGATTTTAACTGTCTAATGACATAACAACTAATTAAAATTCTCAAATTATGATTTACATGTCAAGCATGGGCATATTTTTCCCATATCTTTTATTAATTACAATCTATCCCCAAATAATATTATTTTCCTAAA
Source organism: Limonium bicolor (assembly GCA_023374045.1). NCBI lineage: Eukaryota > Viridiplantae > Streptophyta > Magnoliopsida > Caryophyllales > Plumbaginaceae > Limonium > Limonium bicolor. The sequence goes on from CM041778.1 coordinate 364,053,250, forward strand.
ATAAATTATTTTTCCTTTATAACATATAGTTTTAATTCATAAATCCTTTAAATCATTAATTCCCTTTTCTAAATCTTCTAAATATCCATATAGGACCTACAAATATTTTTAATCCCATAAATACACTATACTTTTCGGTTATAGATCATAACCTCATTTATTTCATAAACTTTACATTATACTCCAAAATACATTTAACCTCTTAATTAATTAAATCACCCTTATTAAATCGATAATTTATATTTAGAACACAATAACTTTTTATAAATTACAAATCATCCCATAACCTTTCGGTTTTGACATATAACTTCTTATAATTACATTTTAACCCATAAACTGTATAATAGTACATATCCACTTATACAAATATAGTTTTAATATTTAATTTCCTTAAATTTCGAATGGTACATAAAATTCCATTAATTACGCTTCCGCCCCAAATAAATTCTTGATTTACATATAACTTTTATAAATTACAATTTCACCCCAAAAACTTTTATAAACTTATTATTTTATGTCATAAGTCATTTTAACCCAAAGTTTTCGGTCAACACTTTGACCAAAGTCTAATTTCATACTTAATACATTAATCTATCCAGAAATAATATTTATATCTCGGTTTTACACTTATCTTTCCAGAATTACAAATAGCCCCAAAACTTTATAAATGTTATTTTAACTTCTAACACTTATTTAATTCTCCCAAAATTCCTAAAAATTAATTCCTACACCATTTTATATTATAATTATGCCAAGGACCATATTATTCTCGGGTAGTTACTATATATTCCCAAACTTCCTGAAAATTACATTTTTACCACATAACTTATTAACTAGTCATTTAAACACTAGTAATTATTTTTAACTTACCCAAAATTTCTTAATGTAAGTTTCTATACTTATATAGCTCATTAAAACCTATTTTTCACCATTTGAATTCGGTCATAATTATAAGAGGCCTATATCATTTTTAAAACTTGATTTATAACTCAAAATAATTATACATAAATATCTATGAGCTATATATCTCATGTAAAAATTATTGTAATGTCTTAGATATATTTTTAGCTCAAAATGGAGCAAATATTTCTTAGATAATTCAGCCACAAAAATAAAACTCTTCATAAATAATTTTTTTGTGACATAAAATTATATCTTAAGGTAATAACTTTAGCTTAAGAGTTATAATTATTTTTTCTTGGTAAATAACCTCAATAATTTCGGCCTTAATTATTGTAGAGATGTACATAATTTGTACAAAATTTATGAGCTTAACAAAGCTTAGAACATTAATAATTAGCTTAATTAAAACTTACTCTTAATCAAAGATGATTAAGTACTTGAACTCCCCTTGAATTCCCAAGCTTCCTTTAATGGAGATTGTAGCTCCAAATTCAGTATTAACACATGAGAAGGAAGGGGTTTAGGAGTTAGATCTTAACAAAGATCTTAAGTAGAATTATAAAATGTTTTCAAGGGGTTTTACCTTAGAATTTACCTTATATATTTTCGGCCTTGATAAGTAAGGATGAGGATTCAAACTTCTCCTCATGAAAATGATGAAGAAAACATGTTTAAATGTGTAGGAATTTCGGACATATATAATAAAAATTTCTTATGGATTTTCATGTATGAAAAATACCTTAAGTTAACCTTGAATGCTCCTGGTGGTTTGTTGATTCAAGGACACTTCTTTGGAGCATATATGGGTACCGAATTGATGTAGTGTTGCTAGGAATATTTTTTGCTTCAAGTCTTGATGAAGAAAACTAAGAAATTGACATATATAATGAAGTTAGACCTTTAGACTCCATTAATGAAGCTTGGAGCTTGAAGGGAAGAAGAAGAGAGCAAGAAGAGGAGGAGGAGGAGCTTACCAATCGGCAATGTAAGGATGAGAATGAGCAAGCTGCCGATGGTATTGAAATGGGAAGGGAAAGGATTGTTTGTTAATTTTTAATGTTTTGCTTAGTTAATTCATTATCTATTATTAGCACTAATCCCCCCATAACTAATGGCATCGGCACTACATGTGCTCTGTGAGCATGATTCCACCGATTGCTATGCCAAGATTAGAATTAGCTAATTATTGCCAAAGTGGAAACATATTAACGTGGGAAGTTATCTTTTGACTTTATATGTACAATTGGTCTTCCTTTCTCTTGTAAGCATACGGTAATGTGAGTTGGAGTGGGGGCTGATTTAATTGACTATTTTGTTGTCTAAACATAGTATATTAATACCCTAGATCTAGATCTAGTTTGTAGCATTTATTTCATGATTTAGATATGCTATTCTTATCTCCCCTTTGGTGTAGTTTTCGGTAACATGGGGCTACTTTGGACTAGTATTATTTTGTCAATATATTCTATAACATGTGAAAGGATGACTCATAAAGTTTTTATGACATTTATTGAACACTTCAAATCCTGTCCCATGTCCATATATACATACATCCGGTACAATATGAAATAGGTACAGATTTTTGTTTCGTCTATCAGGCGCATGAGCACACTTAGTTATATGTGGTAGTACAGATTTTTTTTTTTCCTTTGTAATTAAGGGTACAAGGGGTTACCGTTAATGACTCAATGATTTGCTACAGGTTTTTTTGCACTTGATTTGATTAATATATAATCATCATGATTAGTGCATATAAAGGTAAGCACATTACGATAAATTGCTACTCGTTTCTTTTTGATGAATTGCAATAGTATTACCGTGAGTGGTGATGACTACTTGCTACAGAATTTTCCCTTATTAATTATGGTGCAAGACCACCGATTTGTAGTGCTATAGTAGGCTAGTAATACTATATAGAAGGCTAATTTTTAATCAATTGTGAGGCATTTAGCAATAGACTAGCATAGAGGTTGATTAATTGGACATATTATTGTCTAATACCCACTTGTATATAGATGTAGTTTAGTGCTGTTTTGTACAAAAATTTATTGTTAATTATGAGCTAGAGTACTACCGGTTTTTTTTTTGTGTTGCTAATCGTGAGCCATTCCACCGTTAATTTCAGCAAGTTTAATTTGGTGAATGTGTACTTGACTAACGTATAACTATGTGGTGGTTTGGTTACAAATTTTTACTGTTTATAGGCCAAAGTATGCCCGTTAACTGCTACGACTTTTACTCCTTAACCATATGCATACATGTTAATCGTATTGCAATGGGTATAGTTACTAGATTTTTTTGTTTGAATCCATGCACATGCATACCCCATGGTAACTAAGCTTTTGATTTGATTATTTACCAATATATTACCGTATAACTGGGGTATAATTCATGTCCAATGTCACCATATATGAAATGTATACCACCGCATACCAGGGGCGGAGCCAGGATTGAAGTATACGGGCGTCACTACATTTTATTGAAAAATTAAAATCTTGTAAACTAGTTATATTTCTTCTAATTATAAAAAAAAATGGTTAAAAAAATTAAAATCCAACAAACTATAATTAAGATTTAGATTTATATAATAAATTTTCCAAAACTAATAATGGAGAATAAAAGTAAGAGGTGAGATTTTGAAAGTGTATTGAGGAAGCAGAATTAGCACCTACCAATGTGAGCTTTTGAAAACTTAGAGAAACTTATGGGGATCTCGTTATACTGATTGTAAATTTGATGAGTAATTCTAGAGTGGTCTAAGTATTTATAGAAGAGTAAGAAGAAAAATAGAAGATAAAAAACGAATGAAAAAAATTGAAAAAAAAACTGTTGCTCTAATTGGGTAAGAAAAAAATTAAAAAAAAATACATCACTGAGATTCAAACTCAAAAAGTCTCATTTGTTGGTTCTATCTCTTGTCACTACCAACTTTATAATCTAGGGGTCACTTATATATATATACATATCATACAAATAACAATCTCTAAATTTTAAAAAAGACGTGGGGTCACGTGACCCCACTTGCACCACCTACATCCGCCCCTGCCGCATACATGTGTTGTAAGCTCCAGATTTTATTGTGTTTATATCTATATACTACCGCATGGTGTATGGTATGCTAGGTAGATTTTTAAATTTGTCTTAATAAACATATTACATATGTAAAAGGTAGGTATATTAAGTAGTTAATTGTTTTACTAAGTGAAAGTGTATAATCAAGTCCAAAAAATTGGTATTATAAACTGGTTTATATGGTTCCGATTTTTAACTGTATACTTTGTGTTATTTATAATGATAATACATTTCTTATGTATTTATGGTATATATCAAGTATAAGATTATGTAACATAAGTTGTTACATGTCTAATAAACGTGTATATCAATTTATTTTAGCATTTATAAATGCTTAGGCAATCATAAAATATTTACGTTGCCCATTAGTATTTTTTGCATTTTTACAGTGAACGTTAATGCGTACCGAGTCATATAAACGCTCGTATATATTTTTCCTAGATGACGCTCTCCTAGTTGAGCTTGTTTCATAAGGGTTTTTAATGCCCGTTAATGTTTGTACGTAAGCGTTTATATGCGTACGTGTAGACGACATTGTATTAGCCTTCGTGGATCGAACGTTGTCGTGTTATGAGTTGTATAAACGTTTGTATTAATCTTTCTTTGTTGTCGCTCTCTTTATCGAGCTCGTTATGTAAGAGTTAATCCTTGTTAATAAATGTACATGAGCGTTTGGGACGAGTATGTTACGACGTTTGTAAAATTACGTCCGTTAGCGTTTACGGTAGAACGACTATTTTTACGTGACGTTTGCATGCATGAGTTTGCACGCACACGCGTAATAATATTAATTTACGTAACGTTTGCATGCATAAATTAGCATGCGTAACTAAAATGATTTATTCCAAGATCAATTCTTCATTATTAACAGTTTTAAGGTATTAATTAGATTTGGGGTATTTCAATCTACCCCCCGTAAAAGGACTTCGCCCCGAAGTCTCATTTCTAAATTTAAATGGTTGTGAGGAATCAAGCTCCACTAAGTATTCACAACCCAATCCTATTTTAGGGATCAAGTCCCAAGTCCCACTACCGTTAAGTTCGTAGTATATATTCAACATAATATATAGTGTAATGATCATAAAAGGTCATCACCAATAATAGCTTCAATGTAGTGCCAGTAATTCATTCATAGTAGTCTAGCACAGTACATATTGACAAGTGCATGCATTTCAATATAGTGTAGCGTAGTACACATAACCATTCATATTAGTGTAACATAGTACACATCAGTAAGTAAAGTTCATAGAATCACAGAGTAATCGCAGAGTCACACATGTAAACATACAGATCACAGTGTAATAGTACCACGAAAGTGTACGTCTAAGCTAAAATGCAATAGGCTCTCCCCCCTAAAAAGGGGTACGCCCACATACCCTAGACTAGTATTACTAGTCGGTAAATAGTGAAGGAATCTTCACTCTCATTTCGAACTCATGATTAGTTTTAAAGATAGCCTCTCGGCTGTAAGACTTATATTTTTGGTTTAAATACGTGAAATACATTGTGCATTCCCCTTGAACTCAGTAGATAATTCCAACTGATGGGACCACCACGCTTCTACTGCGCAATTCTGATTAAATAATGTCTAATCATTCTGGAATAGTCTTAAATGTGTTTCGTGGGTGGTATGTTTAAGTTTGTTTATGTACATATGTATGGTTGATGGGTTGTGTTCGTCATTTCCTCCGTTTGGTTATCATTGTTTATCTTGTCTGGACTTCTGTTCGTTTACGTGGTATTGCCCCTAAGAATCTATGTATTCTCTAACATGTTCTATTTTGCATTACTATGCTTTTATATTCGAATCCTGTATGTATGGGTGGAGGTGATCTTCCATCTTGTTTGTTTCCAATATTACGTGTATAACACACTTCCAGTTTCTTCCTTGTCTTTTCTGCATTCATTGATATGCCGCATTATGCCACTGCTCCAGATTCTCTTGTTTCTAAGTAACTGTTAGTTGCATCCTTTCTTGATATTCTTCATTGTATATTCTATTGCTATATAACGGGCTGCCAATAATATTGTAAGGTTTGCCCTGCTTGTGATGCTCATGTGTATGACATGTATCTTCCAGTATCTGCTTTGGGTAAATATATTCTGAGGTTTTTCTCTACGTGGCGTATACTATAATATAGTTTGCCCTTGATTTGATTCTTCCTCATTGAGATCTTTTCGGTTTTCACCTGGTTGTTTTGTGCCTGTAAGCTTATCCCTCTTGGATGTTTATACGTTGATTTCACTGGGATCTTTCTCGCCATCATTACTGAGGTAGACGTCTTGCTCTTGACAGAGTTTTCATTACTGTTTAGCTACAGTGTTTATTATTTATCGTTTCTTCACACTAGTCGCCTTCGCATGTGGGGTACCGTCATGATATATTACTACTTACCTGTCCATCTTAGGACTATTTCTTGTCAAGTTCATAAGCTCTCGCACATTTAGCTGAAGCATACATCTTTCCATGGGTCCTTACCTGTTAGGTATCCTACACATATTCTCCATTGATAGTGGTAGCGTCCTGCTAGTGGGTTTCATCATCTTTATCGGTGCTGCTGGTGCATACTGTAGTTCAGTTGTCATAGCTGTATAGTGTAGTCTGTTTGTTGGTTTTAAATTTGTCTTCTATTTATCACCTCTTGTAGTTGCAATCGTCGGCACTCAGGTCTTGAGTTAATATTGGGCATATTAAAGTTCCTCTCTTTGATCTGCGGGTCATCATCTTGTGATTCTTGTATTAGAGTTACTATCACTATATTCAGTTTTTGCATCTTGTATATAATATAGAAAGATTTCCTATTATTATTGACTATCGTCTGTACATCAGGTATATCACAGTAGGGTTCCCGCTAAGGTTTCTAACCAGGTACGGCTTCTTACAATTCCACATTTTCTTGCGGTTTATGAATCAACTCATGTGAGTATTAGCATATGTTTTTATTTCTTTTATTTTCTACCATGCTTATAGGTAGGTTCCCATTTAATATAGGGTTTGCATTCATAAAGAAAGACATGAAAATCGATCTTTCCCTTCCGATGGCAATATGGCCATAACTTAGAAGGTAGCTTGTAAATACTCTCATTATAGGTAAATGTCTCTGGACCTCATATTTAATTTATTAACATGGCTCATGGAATAATAATAGTTAGTATTCCCTCACAATTGACTATTTTTCCGATATACGCGGAGTCGTTTTAGCTATTTAATCTCTTCAGGATAACCTGGACAACTTAACTCCTAACTTACACCTTCCACAACTCATATACTTCATTAATCAAATTTTAGATTAAAATTAAGGATAAATACCTACTTATCACAAAAATATTTGTGACCACTTGTAGGGAGTCTCAGGAATCATCCAACCCTGACGGGGTCTGCGTAAGTGTTGAACTATCCCTCTACACCATTTTGTGTTTGGTTTTCCCTTGATCTGACCAGGATCAAGTTCGACCTCCCACGTCAAATATCAAACATCACATAATTGTCAATTTCCAAATTTTATCTTATCATAACTTCGTGACGTGGTAATTACTACATGTACAGTTTCCCTTGACTATTATACAACTATTCTATTAACTGTTATAACCTATACTTGAATCTAGTGTATTCCTTAATCCCCGGAACTAAGTTCCCTTGATCAAATCATCAAGCGGGGAAGCTAGTTTGTCCTCCTGGCATAAAAGATAAATTATTATTAAAACATCTAAACACTCACTGCCTAATAATTATTTTCCTCAATCATTTGACTCTTAAACCCATAATACAAGCAATAAATTCAGTTATGGACTTGGATACCTTAGAATACACTCTTCTTTAAAAGGCATCTAATATTTAACTATTTATATCAGGGCTTGATTATTGCCTATACTTTGGTTATCATCACTTGGAACAAAGACAGTCATAGTTATTCCTAAATTTAGGATAATTCCTCAAGGAAAAGTTTTTATAACTCGATCGACAATTACAGTTTCATAAAGTATTATTTCCTCCGCCTTAAAGCTTGGATTTTTCTTATTCCATTTAAACTCCATGAATCAGGTGAACCATATGTTCAACCTAGGTTAAGTATCCTTTAATTATTACTCTTTCAAACTAGGGGTTTCCAGTTTGAATCCTACGGTTTGGTGACGAGAAAATCAAAGCTTATTGTTTGTTTCAATCTCTTACAAACGTGGTTAATCCACAAACTCAATGGCTTCCAAAAATAGGTCGATTAGGTGTAATAAATAGAGGATTTAAAATCATAGAGGTTGGTATATAACAATAGTAAAATTCACGTGTAAAACACTTGTTACAAGCCAAGGGGTATGTTTTCCTACATTTAAGTTTAACTTCCACTCACTTTTAGTGTATATATGATTTCAAACTCTTAATATAACTTACACTACCTCCATTGCTAGTGTCAAAGAAGGTTATTCGTTACCATGTTCATATTAAAATTTATCTTACATAGGGGTTAACTTTATCTGATTTCCTGCGTTCTTTACTCGCCTTCATAAATTGAGCTGTCATAGAAGACATATGCTAGTATAGATCCATAAGGATAGTATAGGACGTGTGCCTCAAAATAGGGTAGGTAATTTTATGATACTTAACCCTCTTAAATATATTAATACTCCTCATAGTTTTAGGTTTACAACTTATAAGTTATATATATAAATATAGTATTTGGTATTGCTAATTTGGTAGTTCTCCTGACTTCAGAATTTATAGATTCAAAGTTTGTTCTTATCTCTTTATCAATTAGGAGTCCAGCATTGTCACTATATTGATACTAGCTGAGACCCTTGGTATTTGAACAGGTATTACATCCCATGCTTATTTATGCTGGATGTTTAGTTATATATAGGCTCTGTTCGGCATGGTTGTTTTGGCAGCATAAATGCAGCATATTTGACAGCAGGAATGTGCTGGCATAAATGCAGCATATTTGCTGGCAGAAATGTGCTGGCATAAATGCAGCTGTTTTGAAAACTGTTGTTTGGCAGTGCAGCATATATGCAGCATGTTGGTTCAGTTAGTTATATGTAGTGTGTTTATCGTAACTTTATTTTGTTAGTAAAAATAAATAAAAATTCACAAACAATAAAATTTTATTTCTATTATTTAAGCAAAACTTGTAACTCCTAAACAATATATTTTTATTATCTAAATTTTATAATTCTTACAAATAAAAGCGTAAAAAAGAGAAAAAGCGTTTCAAATTTTCTGATAATGTTATGTGAATTTATTAGTGAAATTATAACTTTAATAATATATAATATTTTTGTAACTTTGTATGTCAATAAATTTATATGCATTCATATTTCTATATACTATTTTAATATTTTAATTTATATATCAACAAGTGTGTATATTTATTTGTTTTTTTAATTTTATTAATCTATGTGGTATTACAAATAATATATTATAGATTTGTATTATAAATGTGATTTTTTGTAATTTGGCTAAAGATGTAGTGCTATTTTTATAAATTATTTAAAGCATTATGTAATTTGTAATAAATAAAGTAACTTGTAAAAAATTTCTTTTTTAAAAAAATCAATAGTCACAGTAATTGCATTATGAAGTGAGTAAAGCAACGGAAGTGAAAGCACGAAAACGAAAAAGTATCATTTGCTGCGGGCATTTATGCTGACATTTATGCTGACATTTATGCTGTTTTAGGCGAACAGCAAAAACAAATAAAGGAGTCCAAAACAGCATATGCTGTATATTTATGCTGTCAAAAAATGCACATAAAGTGCAAGGCGAACGCATCCATAGTGAGATTCGGTTCTGCTTTTCTTGATATTATCATTGGTTATTTTGTAGGACTATACTGATTATCATATTCCAAGGTTTCGCACGATCTTCTCACGAGGTTAGTAAGGGATTGTAAGATCTTCTAGTCATGCACTGGGCGGTAAGCTCGTGCCTGGGGTATCCCATAAAATTCAGTGTTTACTCTTCCCAAGGAGGTCTTCATTCGCCTTCCTGGTGCCTTAACTCCTACGTCCGTTCTTATAGTTAGTCACAGCTTGTAGGTCTTTATGGTTTCCACCTTATTTGGTTTACTGGAGCAGCACTTGTTGTAGCAAGTGCGCCATGCAGGTTGGATCTCCACGAAATGTATCTTTATTGCAACACAAATCTACTACTACATTACTGTATATTTGGCGGTATTGTCAGCCTTTCTGGTTATCATTGGTATGGCGTCACTGTTATTCGTCGTCAGCTTCCGGTGTTAACAATGGTTGGCGCCGTACAGTCTTCAACAAACACTCTCAATAATTTAAGTAGTCTTAAGTACTTATGTTAATTAATGTATTCTATTTCATGACATCTGCTCGTTATTTAGGCAGGTCATTATTTGTAGTTACTGTATGTTTGGACAATTATTAACGCCCTTCGGCGGACAAGTAAAAACTAACTTACTATTCCTCACTGTACTATCACACACCTGTATCCCGAGGCTAATTTTGGTTTGTATTCGGTTCTCAGAGCATAATTACGCTCTGATACCACTTTTTGTAACACCCCAACCCGAAACTCCCACAACCTGTACGATGACAGCTCCCAAAGACAACTGGAAATGCAGCGGAACAAATACATAAAATGAGTGGTGCTACAACGCCATTAGTCACCCATGTGACTAACAAGGCTAACTCCAATACAACTTACAAATGATACAGTCTGAGCACTGAATACAAACCGCTTAAAATAACAAAAGCTAATAGAAAAAGACAGTACTGTAAAACAATACAAGTAGTAATAATCCCCTGTCTTAATTCTACCCCACCTACACTCGGTCGGGTAAACTCTTCTTTCTTCAGGTACCTGTGAATGGTTAACCATGAAACGGCTCAGCAAAATAAATTGCTAGTATGACCCGTGCAGCCCATAAGCTAGCGGGTTGCGCACAACTACTTTGTCGTAAGCATGCAATTCATTTTTATCAAACATTGAAAACATGCATCTTATATAAATCACACAAGTAACCATACAAGGTCAATAACTTCACAATGAGAAACAAGACAACAAAGGTCAAGTTAGAAATTTATTTGGGACTGGGTATGTTAAACCCTTCAGATGTGATAAGACCCTCGCGTTAATGGTCGGGTAATAAGTCCCGTAGACAACTCCCGTACTTAAATATAGGTGTGGGTATCGTACCCTCGAGAGAATGAAATCCTTCTCTCAACTCCAAAATGTTCCGGTACTAACCCGGTGAGTGGACAAAGTCTACACTCAAAACCACCGTCATGACGTATACTGTATTTGAGGACGACCTGTGACAGGTACAACCTCCATATTTGCATGCATGGCCAGATACAACTGGGCTCCTCGCTTCCCGTAGCATCGGATTTGTTAGACGTCACACAAGGATATTAAACAAGCATACTGTTGTATATTGTCAGTTGTCACTCTAAAGACAACGACGTTGTTTATAAAGGAAGTTAGTGAGAAACTTGAGTACAAGTTCTCGGTATAATAATACGTAGGTATTTAATCCACTGGTAATGTAGTGTTGTATGCGTGGCACATACACGTTACAGTTAGAAACGTTCACACACATAAAATAACACAGCAGTGCATAGAATAATCACAACAATACACAAACGCAAGTGCAGCATATTTCATGCAATTATCTTGGTCGTTATTCACACAACAGATAGCACACAAGCCGGTGTAACCGTTAGCAAACAGGTTGCAAGAATCCATACGTTCACCGTGGTTTATACTTGTTTAGTTCCCGGTCAACGTGGTCAAACAAAGTCTCTAGAATAGGATTAACTGAGAGTGTTAATTTATGTTACTCTCGTTTAATAATTTACTGTATCATGAAATGTCCTCGTATTCGTTATTTCATGTGAGGTTTATTTTCAACGCTTAGATGATTTCTTTTAACCTCTTAACCTTATTTATGTTTAAGATTTTCCTATATAATTTAAACCATCGTAGTCTTTACTTATAAGACTTATAGTGTATGGTAATTCTCTTTTAATTACCTCCAGTATCTTATATACCGCTTCAATATTTTCTCTTAACTTAATAATTTCTTTGAATTAATGTATTTTGTATAAACAAGTATATTCATATGTCATAATATTGTATTTGTCCAAACGACATAACAATTATAAATTCGTCAATGACATTTATTGGTCATATCTAAATTAATTCTCCCCTTAACTTATATTTAATAAACTATAGTTCCAAATATTATTTGATATTCACACATTAAATTGCTTATATTCATTTCCTTTGATTTACTTGAAAATCTTAATGTATATATTTTATACACATGTATTAGTTATGATACATGATTTTAATTGTCTAAATGGACATAACAACTTAATAAATTCTCAAATTATATTTACATGTCACACATGGGCATATTTTTCCCATCTTTTATTAATTACAATCTATCCCAAATAATATTATTTCTCTACAAATAAATTACTTATTCCTTTATAACATATAGTTTTAATTTCATAAATCCTTAAATCATAAATTCCCTTTCTAAATCTTCTAATATCCATATAGGACCTACAAATATTTTTAATCCCATAAATACACTATACTTTTCGGTTATTATATCAGAACCTCATTTATTTCATAAACTTTACATTATACTCCAAAATACATTTAACCTCTTAATTAATTAAATCACCCTTATTAAATCGATATTTATATTTAGAACACAATAACTTTTATAAATTACCAAATCATCCCATAACCTTTCGGTTTTGACATATAACTTCTTATAATTACATTTTAACCCCAAAAACTTTAAATAGTACATGTCCACTTATACACTATAGTTTTAATATTTAATTTCCTTAAATTTCAAATGGTACATAAAATTCCATTAATTACGCTTCCGCCCCAAATTAAATTCTTGATTTACATATAAACCTTTATAAATTACAATTCACCCCAAAACTTTATAAACTTATTATTTTATGTCATAAGTCATTTTACACCAAAGTTTTCGGTCACCACTTTGACCAAAGTCTAATTTCATACTTATACATTAAATATCCAGAAATATATTTATATCTCGGTTTTACACTTATCTTTCCAGAAATTACAAAATAGCCCCAAAACTTTAAAATGTTATTTTAACTTCTAAACACTATTTAATTCTCCCAAAATTCATAAAATTAATTCCTACACCATTTTATTATAATTATGCCAAGGACCATATTATTCTCGGTAGTTACTATATTCCCATAACTTCCTGAAAATTACATTTTTACCACATAACTTATTAAACTAGTCATTTAAACACTAGTAATTATTTTTAACTTACCCAAAATTCTTAATGTAAGTTTCTATACTTATATAGCTCATTAAAACTATTTTCACCATTTGAATTCGGTCATAATTATAAGATGCCATATAATTTTTAAAACTTGATTTATAACTCATAATAATTATACATAAATACCTATGAGATATATCTCATGTAAAAATTATTGTAATGTCTTAGATATATTTTAGCTCAAATCGGAGCAAATATCTTAGATAATTCGGCCACAAAAATAACTCTTCATAAATATTTTTTTGTGACATAAAATTATACCTTAAGGTAATAACTTTAGCTAAGAGTTATAATTATTTTTTCTTGGTAAATAACCTCAATAATTTCGGCCTTAATTATTTGTAGAGATGTACATAATTTTGCTTACAAAATTTTATGAGCTTAAACAAAGCTTAGAACATTAATAATTAGCTTATAAACTTACACTTAATCAAAGATGATTAAGTACTTGAACTCCCCTTGAATTTCCCAAGCTTCCTTCAATGGAGATTGTAGCTCCAAATTTCGGTATTAACACATGAGAAGGAAGGGGTTTAGGAGTTAGATCTTAACAAAGATCTTAAGTAGAATTATAAAATGTTTTCAAGGGGTTTACCTTATAATTTTGGCCTTGATAGTAAGGATGAGGATCCAACTTCTCCTCATGAAAATTGATGAAGAAAACATGTTTAAATGTGTAGGAATTTTTGGACATATATAATAAAATTTCTTAAGGATTTTCATGTATGAAAATACCTTAAGTTAACCTTGAATGCTCCTTGGTTTAATTGTTGATTCAAGACACTTCTTGGAGCAATATTGGTACCGAATTGATGTAGTGTTGTAGGCTAATATTTTTGCTTCAAGTCTTGATGAAGAAAGCTAAGAAATTAACATAGAAATGAAGTTAGACCTTAAGACTCCATTAATGGAGCTTGGAGCTTGAAGGAAGAAGAAAAGAGAGCAAGAGAGGAGGAGGAGGAGCTTACCAATCGGCTTTGAAGGATGAGAATGAGCAAGCAGCCTATGGTATTGAAATGGGAATGGAAATGATTGTTTGTTAAATTTTTTAATGTTTTGCTTAGTTAATTCATTATCTATTATTAGCACTAATCCCCCCATTAACTTAATGCAATCGGCACTACATGTGCTAGGTGGAGCTTGATTCCACCGACTGCTATGCCAAGATTAGAATTAGCTAATTATTGCCAAAGTGGGAAACATATTAAAGTGGGAAGTTAGGTATAGATTATTCTTTTGACTTTTATATGTAACAATTGGTCTTCCTTTCTCTTGTAAGCATACGGTAATGTGAGTTGGAGTGGAGCTGATTTAATTGACTATTTTGTTGTCTAAACATAGTATATTAATACCCTAGGTCTAGATCTAGTTTGTAGCATTTATTTCATGATTTATATATGCTATTTTATCTCCCCTTTGGTGCAGTTTTTCGGTAACATGGGGCTAGTTTGGACTAGTATTATTTTGTCAATATATTCTATAATATGTGGAAGGATGACTCATAAAGTTTTTATGACATTTATACACTTCAAATCCTGTCCCATGTCCATGTATACATCCGTTACAATATGAAATAGGTACAGATTTTTGTTTCGTCTATCAGGTGCATGAGCACTACTTAGTTATATGTGGTAGTACAGATTTTTTTTTTCCTTTGTAATTAAGGGTACAAGTTGTACCGTTAATGACTCAATGATTTGCTACAGGTTTTTTTTCCACTTGATTTGATTAATATATAATCATCATGCATGATTAGTGCATATAAAGGTAAGCACATTACCGATAATTGCTACTCGTTTCTTTTGATCAATTGCAATAGTATTACCGTGAGTGGTGATGACTACTTTGCTACAAAATTTTCCTTTATTAATTATGGTGCAAGACCACCGATTTTTAGTGCTAATAGTAGGCTAGTAATACTATATAGAAGGCTAATTTTAATCAATTCTTGTAGGCATTTAGCAATAGACTAGCATAGAGGTTGATTAATTTGACATATTATTGTCTAATACCCACTTGTATATAGATGTAGTTTAGTGCTGTTGTACAAAATTTCATTGTTATTTATGAGCTAGAGTACTACCGGTTTTTTTTTTTTTTTTTTTGTGTTGCTAATCGTGAGCCATTCCACCGTTAATTTCAGCAAGTTTAATTTGGTGAATGTGTACTTGACTAACGTATAACTATGTGGTGTTTGGTTACAAAATTCTTTTACTTGTTTATAGGCCAAAGTATGCCCGTTAACTGCTACAACTTTTACTCAACCATATGCGTACATGTTAATCGTATTGCAATGGTATAGTTACTAGATTTTTTTTGTTGAATCCATGCACATGCATACCCCATGGTAACTAATGCTTTTGATTTGATTATTACCAATATATTACCGTATAACTGGGATATAATTCATGTCCAATGTCACCATATATGAACATGTATACCACCGCATACATGTGGTGTAAGCTCCGGATTTTATTTGTGTATATATCTATATACTACCGCATGGGTGTATGGTATGCTAGGTAGGTATGTAAAAGGTAGGTATATTAAGTAGTTAATTGTTTTACTAAGTGAAAGTGTATAAATCAAGTCCCAAAAATTGGTGTTATAAACCGGTTTATATGGTTCCGATTTTTAACTTGTATACTTTGTGTATTTATAATGATAATACATTTCTTATGTATTTATGGTATATATCAAGTATTAAGATTATGTAACATAAGTTGTTACATTGTCTAAATGTGTATATCAATTTATTTTAGCATTTATAAATGTTTAGGCAATCGTAAAATATTTACGTTGCCCATTAGTATTTTTTGCGTTTTTACAGTGAACGTTAATGCGTACCGAGTCGTAATAACGCTCGTATATATTTTTCCTAGATGACACTCTCCTAGTGAGCTTGTTTCATAAGGGGTTTAATGCCCGTTAATGTTCGTACGTAAGCGTTTATATGTGTATGTGTAGACGACATTGTATTAGTGTTCGTGGATCGAACGTTGTCGTGTTATGAGTTGTATAAACGTTCGTATTAATCTTTCTTTGTGTCTCTCTCTTTATCGAGCTCGTTATGTAAGGAGTTTGATCCTTGTTAATAAATGTACATGAGCGTTTGGTACGAGTATGTTACGACATTTGTAAAATTACGTCCGTTAGCGTTTACGGTAGAACGACTATTTTTACGTGACGTTTGCATGCGTGAGTTTGCACGCGCACGCGTAATAATATTAATTTACATAACGTTTGCATGCATAAATTAGCATGCGTAACTAAAATGATTTATTCCAAGATCAATCTTCATTATTTAACAGTTTTAAGGTATAATTAGATTTGGGGTATTTCAGCGGAGCATGGGAGAACGAACATTGTTGTTTTATAAGGAAAAAAACACCAATTTTCATAGCATTAAATTAATGATAGAGTACAACGAGAAATATCCTAACACCAAACTCCTACCATTTGTCCTTGCCTGATTAACTTGAGTCCAAATGATACGTTGAAATATAGAGATGCAAGAACATCGTGTAAGATAGACTTAACTTCATATCTAACATCCTCCACCCCTTAAGAAAATTGGCATTCGAGAGATTATCCGAGTACATACGGACCGAGCAAGTGCCTATCCTGGTCGTGATCGATAGCCCAAAAAGTAAAGCTTTTTCCTCCACCACTGCAGCATCCCTGGGGTTTGACCATTCTCTGTACCTACGACAAGAATTTGACCATCAACACCCTTGCAAACCACACCAATTCCAAAGTCGTTCAATCCCACACTCCCATCAACAAAGATTTCAACCTCACCATCCTACATCTGCGGGGGGGGGGGGGGGGGGGGGGGGTGGGGGGTTCCATCTATCTTCATACTTGATGATTTTACTGAACGAGCCTCTCTAGGAATGTCTGGGCTAGATCCATCTCTAGTCCAAAATGATGGGTCCTTCCATGATCAAGTTGGCACCTAGCAAACCAACATTTTTCAGAGAAAAGAACAAACCTTCGCAATCGGGCTAATTCTTACTAAGATGAAAGAGATGAGCCTGTCTCACTAAGAACCATTATTACTAGTATTGTCTAGTTGAACTAGACATAGCAAATGGGTTATCTGTTTGGATTTTTGACCATATCTTTTCTGGTCAATATCCGTTTGGGTCATTAAATTTTTGGGTCATTTCGGGTTCGGGTAATTCGGGTTCGGGTCAAAATCAGGTTTGGATTGTAATAGTGTCAGATAGAATCAGGTTTCGGTTTATTCGGGTCATGGTGAGTATGTTTTGAAAAAATTATTAAATAAATATATAGCTAATTTCTATACGAATATAATACATATAGATTACAAAAAATTCAATACAATGCCTATTTCAAATTTCATTCGGATATACTAAGTTTGAATCAAGTTTTTTGTCATATTTATTTGGGTCATTTAGGTTTGGAACAATTTATGGTCACTATTATTTCATGTTATTCAAGCTTGTCTAATATTTAGTTATTATTATTTTGGGTCATTCGGGTTCGGGTCGGTTCAGGTTATAAATTTTTCAGGTCATTTCGGGTTCGGGTCATTTTGGGTTTTACCCAATCAGGGTTTGAGTTTCTAAAATTTAAATATTTTTGCATTTTAGTCAGGTTTCGGGTTCGAATAAAAAAGGGCGGGTTTTGGGGTGGGTTCAAATTTTGGTAAAAGCTTTAGGTTGAAAAACCCAGATGTGTCTTCCGTCATTCTTCACTTTAGGGCAAAGGACAAAGGCATGAGCAATATCACCAAACGGCACCTCTCTCTTGCAAGATCATTACACCTTATGTGAATTAAAGCCCGACAGGGGATAATTCCTTGCAAAAACTTTCCACAAAAAAATACAGACTTAGGAAAAATTACACTTGAAAATTCTATGCAGGGCTTCGCCAATTCGAATCCTGTACGATGTAGTGGATGTGACCTTCAATGGGTTGAGGCAAACAAGCTAAATAATAAGAGCAACGAGAAATTTCCATTTTAGTTTTCCCCCTACACCATCCATCTTATTGCACAAAGTTGCTAAAAGTAGTTTTCAAAATGTATGCAGTATCCTCCTCAGTAAACCAAGCACAAACCCTCTCTTCATCCCAACATCTGGTCGAGTCATTAATCAGCCATGAAAAATAGCCTACATCCTTTACCTCTAAAGGTATTGTCCATTCCCATGGCTTACCTTCGGGTTTACCCAACAACATCGATCTATGAATCTAATAGAGGAGCCATTGCCTACCACCCTTTGGGCACCAGCTTGTAGGAGGTAAAGAGATCCCACAACAAAAAGCGTCAAATAGGGCTAGACTTGCTGTAATACCCCTATCCCACATCAGGATATGAGTAGTAGTAATGTGAATAGTTTGTATGGATACATATGGGTGGACTAGAACAACAAGATCTTTCACTTTTAGGCCCAAGTGAAGAAAAAAATGGCTTAAGGTGGCTAGTTTTCAAGCCCAAATGACATGAGAGCTAGGTTGTGGACAGTTGCTCATATATGGTGTCACAAATGATATTAGAGCTGACTCGGAACCGTGTCAGGATGGACTACCCGACATCTACCAAGGAGGTCCATGGGACTTGGATGTTAGGCTTGCGACGAGGGCATCATATTCTTTGAGTGGGGGAGTAGTGTAATACCCCCATCCCACATGGAGGTCCATGAGACTTGGTTGTTAGGCTCACGATTAGGACGTCAGTTCTTTTAGTGGGGGAGTATGTATACCCCACCCCATCATAGTATCGAGATATGAATATAATGTCAATAGTTTAAATGGATACATATGCATTGACTACAACAACAAGGCTTTCTACTTTTAGACCCTAGTGAGGATTAAAGGGCCTAAAGTGGCTAGTTTTCAAGCCCAAATGGCTTGGGAGCTAGGTTTTTGGACAGTTACCCATATGGGGTGTTACACTTGCACCCAAGCTATAGTGAATAAGTCTGTCTCTACTAAGTATTTCACCTTCAAAAATCTTGCTACTAGTATATGTGGTAGCTGTAAAATCCTCCACATTGTCGGGCAAGTAAAGCATTGTTAAAGGAGTACAAATCACGAAAACCTAAACGTCCAGACTCCTACACAATTCATTCTAGTTGCGCCAGTAAATGCCCTCACAAACCAATGAGCCTGACCACCAAAACTATCTAATAATGTCTTATATTTCCTTCCTCAAACAATTGGGTAACCTCATGACCCCCAAAACATAGGACGGTATGGCTTGCAGAACTGACTTGATTAATATGCCCTGCCCAACTTGCGAGACTAAAGATTTCCAACTTTGCTTATGCTTATTGATTTTGTCCCAAATATATCCAAAGATATCTCGTGCCTTCCAATAGCGGTTGGAAATCCCAGATATAAACCAAGATCAAAGACCCTCTTGAACTTTTATAGCGCCAGAAATATGGTCTCGAAGATAAGCAGACAAGCCAACAAAGAACATCAAGCTAGATTTGGTCACATTAATGTTTTGGCTCTCAATAAGCAAGGTTCATCATTCTAGTAGCATTGAACTTGTTTTCCGACCAAACAACATAATTGTCAATAAAGAAAAGGCTTGTGACATCAAATCCCAGACCTTAGCAACCTATTCCATGATAACACCAGATTGAGCAGTCATTCGAAGACTTGAGGCACGACCTCTATACAACAAACAAACAAGAACGAAGATAATTGGTCACCCTGTCTCAAGCCACGTCGCGGGTAGAAAGTTTTGCTTGGGTAACCATTGATTGAGACGACAAAAGAGACCATAGAGACACACTTCTAAACGACATGAGTCCAATTCTCATAAAAGCCCATGCTTTTCAAAATTCCCCAAACAAAGGACCATTCAACCCAGTCAAAGGCTTTGGCCATGTCAAGTTGCAGTGCGAAGAATCCTCTTTTTTTGGCCTTAGGTGAATGAATTCATGAGCTATGATTATGTTATCAAATAACCTTCATGGAACAAAACACCCTGGCCATCATAAATCATAGAGCTCATTTGTAACATCCATTCCCCATAAACCCGATTACTACTTAAACTTCATATAAAATATACAACCATACGAGTAGTTACAACGGAAGTCTATAATACATATACTTGAACCAAAGAGAGATGTTACCCCCCCCCCCCCCCCCCACATGCCTAACGCACATGACAAGGCAACCAAAAACTAACCAAAACGCTAAGATGACAAGGACAGTATCCAACCAACCATAAACCAACTTTAACTACAAATCTGAGCATAACCAAACTACATAGGGTAACAACCCAACTGTCACCCAAAGCCCAAAAACATAGGTCTACCCAGCCCGCTCTTGATTTTCGTCGCCAGTCTACACACCTAAAAAGGAAAACATTGCTGGAGGGGTTAGCTCAGCTATTGAGTATGTTATCATGCAATCTTCCTGAACCCTCAAACTAACTCAGGTATTTGCCAAGTGAGCATACGGTTTCATTTCATGTAAATCCGGTTAATTAATATATAACAATCAGTGATGTCTGGCGTTTGTTAGTTTGAGTTAGAGACCCTCCAATTTTCCATCGCGTGTCTCCTCACATAATTTCACCCGTGTCACGTATTAGGAAGTGACATGTACCCTATTATGAGGTGGGCCAACCTGGGTAGTGGCCCTTACAATGTCATCGAGCATATCGGCCTCGTTAGAAACGTTCCTTTATGAATCATATCAATATCTGAGAGGACCAGTTAGTCATGATCCACTCAGTGCACCATAACGCGTGGCCAAGAACCCTGTAGGCATTCTTGTTCCTGTACGACTCTCATAATCCTTATTCTACCCCGTTAGCCAAATACAATTAAGGTAGTCACACACGTAAAACGTGGATCATTTAGCCATAGTATTAATGCCTTATTAAGGTTATCTAAGAAATTATCCTTAGGAAGATATGCCATAAATACCATAACCAAACTTTCCATCACATAGTATGGTAATGTCATGTTACGTTTCTTTCAAATTACCCAATGGAAACATACTCACGTAGCATTTATATTTTGGTACCACATGCTTCTCTATCCAGTTTAGTAGGTTAGAGCAACTGATTGGAAAACAGCCCATTCACACATCAAACAGTCGATAAATTCCTTCATGACCACATATCATATAATAAATCATTAGAGTCTCAATCTCATAATCATGCTCTATAACATTAATGCTTAATAACCATTATACCACAGTGCATAAAAGTAAATCATCCATTTCTTCTTGTCACACAACACATAAATTATCTGGACCCGGGGTAAACTTTAGGCCATTCGGATCACACAACAACATACCTCTATACCGTAGCTCAGAAGCTCGCTTACCTCCTCGTCCGACTTCCCGAATCATAGAGTATGAGGGAAACTCATTGTTAAATCATCATCATCATTATTATTTTTATTGTATATTTTCCCCACTTAAAGTAATTTAACACTTACTTGCCAGTTTTGCCGAACTAATGGTAAAGAACCCCTAACTAACATCACCGTGGCCTTCTCACGAATTTTGAACCTAAGCTACATCTTATAACTTAACACCCGTGTGTGATTAATTTAGCCAGGCACGACCCCTTTTTTATTGAGTTATTCCGGCCCATGATTATTTCCTCACAAATTTTCTTTAACTCTAAAACTCATTTAGTTAGGCCTAATTAAAAGCCAATTATTTAAACAGGTTAAACCTATATCAATTACTTGTTTTTTCTCCCGATACCACTAAGAAATTATATTACAAATTTTAGGTGAACTGAAGTTATCCATTTACCGGCCCGTGACACTCACTTGTACTTCAAGGTTGTTCCTTATTTCGAAGGTTGATCTAATTTAATAGCGTCTTTTGCTTTGTCTAACTCTCTAAATTCTATTTGTGTGATCTACTTAAATTTGTTGTTAGTTAAGCCTCAGGTTTGGTTTCCTTCATGTTGGTTCACATTCAGATTTCTCTTTCCTTTGGTCTAGCTCACCATTGAGCCAAGGTCCGTTTAATTTAATTAAAAGATTCACCGCTTTGTAGCATCCACATTTACGTGTCTTCTTAACTGTTTAGTAGATTCGGGTTGGTTAACCTATTATAAATCGGATTTCTTAACCAATTGGGGTTGGGCCCTCGGCTTAGACGTCAGTCCGATGTGTGTTAATTTACTTAACCAATTATTAAATAGTCTTTGGGTTAGTTAATCTGATTATATATTCATATTGGCTTGTGTTTACTACTTCGGGCCTAGCCCAAGTTTGGTTTGATTTTAAGTTCTTGTTTTAGTTAGCCCATTGATTTTACTAATTCTCTGATGTTCATTCAGGTTTGGCCAATTAAAAAAATCCAGATTTTTGTCCACTTTTAACTTGGGCTTGGCCCAATCAGAATCTATTTCCTCTTGGTGTCTTTAAGCCCATTGTATAATCTAACAAAATTTGGGTTCGTTCCAAACCTTAAGTTTTTATTTCGATTTTGACCATTTCCTATTATTTGACCAGCTTAGCTTGTGGAAACCTCTAATTTAATATTGACTCGTGTTTACCAATTCACGAAACCTAATCCTATTTGGCTCGAGTTTGACCCGTGAGAAAATTTTAATTTAGTTGACTCGAGTTTGACCATCCCTAATCTTGTTTGACCATGTTGACCGATTTTAATCCCTAACTTAATTTTAACTATATTGATCAACTTCAAGCCCAATTAGTTTCTGACTCTTGTTGACCATAGTCAAGCCCAATTTAATTTTGACTTAGTTGAGCAGATTCAAGCCCAATTCAAGTTTGATTACTTTCAGCCCAATTCAGTTTTGACCAGATTGACCAAAATCCAAATTAATTTTGACTAACCCAATTAAATTTCCAGATTTACACTTCAGCCCTCAAATTTTCCAAACACTACCAAATCACCCCAAATTTCTAGAAACTACTCATTCACCCCCTAATTTCCCAGAAATACTAAGTCACCTCTATTTTTCCAAAATATAAATTTACCCCTATTTTTTCTCAGATTTACATTTAGCCCCCAAACCCTAATTTATTCCAAAAACCCTAATTTGCTCAAATTTTTCCTAATTATTCCAAAACCTCAATTTACTCAAATTTCCCCCAATTCTACCGAAACCAACCATAATTTACCCATTGGTTCCAAACTTCAAAACCCTAACCTAACCTTTCTGGAATGTGTGATTTTAACTATAAAATTCCTCTTCTGAATTTTGAAACCCTAATTCGATTTTAGGGTTCCTGATTTACGCATAACACCACGACGTTTAGAGTTCAAAGTCCATTACATAATGTTGTTCACGGTTTGTAGGCTACAAGCTAACAAAAATTCAAATCCAAATTAAAGTAAACACCAACAATCGTAAACGGTTTAGCCAAGATTTGTACAAAGTTTTAGCAAGAAAATTCAGACTCTCATGGCTCCGATATACAGATAAGAAGGAAAAGAAATTATCCCTAGGTTTTCGGTTTGAATCTAGCTAAAATCAACAAACAATTATGGTAGGTAGTTTCAACTTCCTTACCTTCACCGGCGCCCACCAAACAGAGCTTTAATTCCTGGTTGCCGTCTCTCGGCTTCTCCCTCGCTCGGATTTGGGGGTTTCCTCCCTAATTTTTCAATTAGACAGAAGTGAAAAAGGAAGTCAGTAAAGGTTTTCGACCAAATTTGAACCGGAATTACAAGAGTCGGAGAAACTTACCGTTTTCCTTATTTTTGAGCTTAATCCAGAACAGAGAGAAGAATCAAACCAGAAAAACAAAGAAAAAAGAAGACAGAGAGAGAGAGGATTCGGTGCCGGAAGAGAAGAATAGGGGCTCTCACGATTGAGTTTCTACCGGAAGATATAGATGTGTTTTACATAGGCTCCGTTCAAAAATGGGCTTCTTCCAAAATCGTAGCTTAAGTTGGCTTTATTTTAAAGTCTAGACCGACCTTTATCAGGTTTGACCACTACAAAAGCCCATTTTAGATCTATTCCACCCAGCTTTAAGTTAAAGGTGGGTTTACCTACGTTTGGATTTTCCAGCTCAATTTAGAGCTACTTCGGGTGTGGTTAATGACATTGTACCCTCACACTGTCACACAGAATTACAAACTCTACCATCATTTTTTCAAGTCTACACGATAGACATGGTTGTTCATCACCTCACATAGTCAGTGGCAGCTCTTCATCCCTCTTGAGGTTTCAATGCTCGCCGCCGCTACCAAATCTCCATCTGACAACCCAACACCCTCTACTTCCCTGGCAATGTCTCCTGGCAACAAAGCTGACCACAGTCAAACTGGAGACTGAAAGACCAGTGAGGAGAAGGCATCCAGCGGTATAAGCGACAGGAAGATTTCCTTCGATGTTATTGTCGGTGATGGAGTTGTGATAATTGGAACTCTGGCTTACAAGAAGAGGCAATAAAATATCAAATAGCCCGGTACGGTTACACTACTAGGACATGAATGATTTAAAAAGTTCAATACTCTGAAGCAAAGATGATGTTGATGATCATTCTTCTTCTTCCAAGTATTTTTATACTTAGGCGAGATATATCTTATAGATTTTGCTTTGCATTTGGTGTTGGTATAGTAGATCGATCGGTGATTAGTTGATTTCTCTTGTTCTTTATAAATTGATCTGAATTTTTGTTTTCTTACTGTTGGGAAGCCGATTCTCTTTGTTATCGGTGAATACCATGAATATGAGTTATGATTGCTATAGTTGGTAGGTGATGAGAAAATATTAAAATTATCAAACGTTATAATTAATCAAAAGAGATCATGTAGATTGGGGTCAAACCGTGTATCTACTGTGATTTTTTCTTCAGCATGCGGTCGTCTGATACACTACTGGTGAATCTGCAAGGGAAGAAACAAAAGGTCCACATGGAAGAGAAGTGCCAAAGTGAAGGGGCATAATGGTAACTGGGACAAAAATGGATCGTAGTTCATCAGCTCGTTTTCAAACTGACATATTTGGGTTTGGATAAAAGCCTCATTTTAAGACCTTGTTGTTGGAGCCTGAAAAATAGCGATTCGTAGCACTTAAAAAAAGACCTAGTTTTTGAACGGGGCCTTAATCTGTAAGAGATTAGAAAGCTTGGGGAAGAAGATTGAAGAAAAGCTTAGGGAAGAACAAGAAGGTCGGTGGCGACAATTCAGAAACGTGAGTGAGGTTGGATCGGGTTGGTCGGTCCAATTTTAGGCTGGTCGGCCCTTTTTTTTTGTTACTCTATTGGGCATACTATGGGTTTAAAGAGGTGAAAAAGTGGTCCAGTGGATTTATTTGTCAGTTTCCTAATCTGCTAATTAATCTCATTAATACTCGGTTTGTTGTTTAGGTCTGAAATTTTGTATGTTAATTTATAACATTATTTTATATCTTATTATGTATTATAGGTTGTAAAAAATTTATTATTTATTTCCTTCTTTATAATGTTTATAACTCATTATTTTATGTGAAATACTTCAGGTTATACAACCTACTATTTATTAAATATTCTTTATTAAACTTATCGGTGAATTCCATTAGTTTAAGTAGGAACATTTTAGTTATATTTTATTATCTAATTTCGTCTCTAATTACATTATTTTTATTTCATTATTTTATGTGAGGTTTTTAAATCTTATGTTTATTTATTATATTAATCCCTTAAGTATATATATTAATAATTCATCTCAATCACGTTTTTAACTTTAGTTAATTATTTAATTAGCTTTTATTTATTTAAATAATCTTAGGGATATTTCATCATCACATGTTTGGCTCGATTAACCCAAATTTTTTCGATGACTCGGTAAATGGTATTGCATAGCGAGATGGGCCTAAATCATATAAGACATTGGCTCTTGCCTTTTTGGGAACAAGAACAATATGAGTATGATTAAGACAAAAAGGCATAGCATTAGTATTAAGGAACTTCTGAACAGTATCAGTAAAGTCGTCATTAATATCTCCCAAAAGGCTTGGAGAAAAACACCATTAATACCCTGGCCTAGGAGCTTTGTTAGGATGCAATCTCTTATGGCCATCAGGTTTCTCACGGTCATAACATTTCCTAAGAGCCTCATATTAATCACCTGGGACCCTAGCACAAGCAAGATATGAGGGTTAGGCTATGGATTTGTAGGGGTGAAAAGATTGTTGAAGTATGTCCGAGCAACTTCTTCAGCCCCCTTCCAATTAGAGACTCTGTTTCCTTGGACGTCGATCAACTCATGGATAGTGAAATACCCCAACCTAAGTATGTTAATTAAACATCAATTTATGATGTAATAAGGCTAAAACATGCCTTAGAAATATTGGTAGACAATTTAAACCAAGGAAAACACGAGAAAACGCCATAAGGGCAATTTAAGCAAAAATGTGCTCTAAGCTTGAAGTGACTTTGATTAGCACCCAAAATATCATTATAAGACCTTATTAACATGCTAATGGAAATGTTAAATCAATTACCAAAGAAAACCAAGCTCAAAAACAAGCTTAAACACAAAATGTGCTTTAAGACTCCTTAAAGCACCTTTTTGAGAAATTGTCTTAGAAATGAGTTTTGAGTGGCTAAATGCCCATGATTACACCTAATCAACATGTGTACTAATTATTATCACATTTGGAAGCCTAAATCAATGAGAAACCAAAAATTTCACAAATTTGTGCACTAATTTGTGAATAGTGCCTAGTTTAAGCTTTAGTCAACATAAGTCAATAAGTTGGTCAACCAAGACCATAAATATCCTATCTAATAAGGGGGGGACGGTTTTAAAGTGTGGTGAGTCACCATAGGGGGCCAGCAAGTAAGGAAATAGGTGGGAAAGTGAGTAATTCACTATTTACTTTAAAATGACAAATATCTTATATTAGCCTACTATCTCTCCTCTCTTCTTCATTTCCTTTCTTCCCACTGAATTATTATTCATTCTCCCAGTGGGAAAACCGTGAGTGCAGCCCCCATTCTTGCTCCACCTTCATTTGCTCACAAAATACTCATTTTAGCTCCAAATCAAAAAGTGAGCATAGATAATCTTAGTTAGACCAAGGCCTTGCTTCCCTATATTTTCAAAATTGGAAAAGCTTCATTTTGGAGCCATGGGAATCACCATTAGAGGAGGAAAATTAGCTTGAAGGGCTCACTAGCTTCTTCATTCATTCAAGGTAAGGGAAATGTAAGAAAAATCATGTTTCCATCACTTCTTCACCATTGCCGAAAATTTACCTCTTAAGGTGGCTTGTTTACTTATTGTTATAGCCTTGATTCATTGTTCAAAAGACTTGGGGAGGTCTTGCCTTGCTTCATTATCAAAGCCATTCCAAAATTCAAAGGTAATCATCCACTTTTAAGCTTTAAAACACATATTTTAACCTAAGAATGAGCTCTATGAGTTTAAGCATATTGCTTAGTGCTCATTAGATTGTTTGAATGTGAATTAGAACATTGGAAAGAGGATTGAAGTCCTTGCTGAAATTCAATTAAGGAAACCAAAGGAGGAAAGTAAGAGAGCTTGAGAAAAATAAGGTAAATTGTTACCTAATGGTGGTTTAAGGTTTAAGGGATGAGGTTTAGATAAGTACTAATATAGCTTAAAGCTTACATTAGGTAATGGGTTTATATAACCTAGGAAAAAGGAATTTAAACAAGCTTGTGAACTTGTGACTAAGGAGCCAATGGGAATGATTTAGTAAGATAAGCTTAAGGTGAATTATGAGAACACTTATATTGCTATGGGAGCATGTTTTGTGTATTTGCAGGTTGAAAGCTTTTATATGTGGGAAATTTAGTGTTTAAGTTTAAGTCATTTAAGGGCCTAAGAGCCATGTCATTTAAGAGCCTTAGTGCTATGCAATTTTAGATTATTGCACTATATTGAGTTTATTGTGAATGAGTAAATTTGGGTGAGGAAATATGATGAGAAAGGATTTGATGTGTGTGAGATGATTGAATGAGAAAAACAATGCATTTGGGCATGATAATATACTAGAGGAGCTATGGCGAAATTTGAGTAGAAAACGAGGTGTTTAAGTGGTGGTTGTGAATTGATATGACCTAGGGTTTACTAGGATTCATTAAAGGAATTTGAGTGGAAATGAGTTAACTAAGGAGTTCTTGAGGTTTGGAATGGCCTAGGGTTGTCTAGGAGGAAATAGAGGTTAGGTGGGTGTATTAAACACACCAAAGTCATGGTATGAGGAATGGTAAGACTTGTGCAAATTTTGGAGGAAATGGTGTATAATGTTTTAAGATGATTTAGGTATGAACTAGAGAATATAACAATGAGAATTTTAGGAAGCTTGTGTAAGTGGTGAAGATGCTGGTGGTAGATTATTAAGGTTATAGTTTGGATGATAATGAGTGGACTTGGGTGATGGAAGTGAGAATTGTAGGAGAATGTTTGTAAATTGTCAAGGGAATGACTAGGAATGTCTAAGGAGAGTGTAGCATGGTCAAGGTAAATGAAGAACTATGTTAAGGTGTTAAGAGGATGGAAAGAATGTGTAGGTATGTTCAAGTTTAGGAGTGATGAGTAACAAATGGAAAGGAGAGAAATTTATGCATGAAGATGCAAGATAACCTTGGAAAGTTAGCAAAGGAAAGATGGATGAGTAATGATGCTTTAGGAGAATTTATATTGGTGAAAAACCACTTTGGATAGTTGGAGTTTTAGGCAAACAATTTGCAAGTTTGAAGTGTAGGTGGTTAAGTGTTAAGTGTTAGGAATTTCTTGTAAGAATTGAGTAAATGGTTAAGGTGTTTTGGTGGATGTTTTAGGTGGAATAAGGTACCAATTGGTGTTAGAACATGTTAGGATATATTGAGGAACTTGTGGAAGAGTTTGGGAACAAAATAGAATTTTTGGGAAGATTCTACAGTGGACCGACCCAGGGGACCGACCCTGTCTGGGTCGGTCGGACTGTGTTAAAACCAGCAGGAATGTTTCTGGAATCGACCGACCCAGAGGGTCCTTGGGTCGGTCGCGCAAATTTCTCGAGCCAAAAGTTACTGGAATGGACCGACCCAAGGGGTTGGGTCGGTTGGTGGGTCGGTCGGCCCATATAATAAAAAAAACTTTCAATTTTAAGAATGTTAATGTGTATTAGTATTAGCCATTAAGAGGGTAATGATGATTAGAAATATAAGATATAAGGGCTTAAGGGATTAAGTTAAGTGAAGGATTTAAGTGTTCAAGGTTAAGTTATAAGAACTTAAGTGGTATTAGATGGGGACATTAATGACTAAGTAAGTTAAGCAAGTTGAGTTGAGATAATCTAATTAACAACCTAAACTGAATGAATGTTTTAGGACTTGGGAACTGGACTCCGGAGGAGAGTAAGCAACCGAACGACCGACGGTGTACGGTATGGTTTTTCTTGTGACCTGCTTGCTAACGAGGTGTCCCTCGGCTTGTGTGCTATTTGTTTGTGTGTGCCGATTAAACAAGATAAAGCATGCAACCGAATATTATGTTTGTTTTGTGAATGTGATGCACTAATACAACCTACTATGAGAACTTACTAACAATGCTTTGTAAAGAATTGTGTGAGAATAAGGAACACTCCCAAATATTGTCCTTCTTAGTAACCGCTAGAGGCTAACTAACAAACATTGACTTTAACACTTCCACTAACTGAACTTGGGGGGAGTGAGAAATCCGGAATCGTTCCGGCACATGTGTATTAGGGGAGGTCGGTATTCTTATCAGATACCGACTTCCAAATATGACTTGTCTTCGGACTCATCGCGTAGAGGAGACATAAAGACTCGGTCACCTTGATTTCTGTTCAAGGTGAGAGGCACTACTGAGGAGGTGTGGTGGGATCTACCTAAATCCCACTAATTTCTAACAAATATTGTTTATGTAAACCAATGGAGCTGATACTCATTGGTTAGGGTTACTGGACCCCGACAAGATAAACAATGAATTAAGGAAAACCATTCTAATTAAAGAACATTTACTTAATTGAGAGGAACTGGGGATAAGATTGAGATAAGGTTTAAGATAAGATACAACCATTTCGATTTAAAGAATGGTTTGTATTCTAAGACTGAGATAAGGATTAAGATTGAGGTAAGATAGGGTTGGACTGAGATTAAGAGGAAACATAACTTAAGGAGTTAAATGATTAACTCACTAATTAAGGGAACGCTTTTAAGTCGTTCATTGTGTTTGAACTCTGATTGTTCATACGTGGCTTGTTGTTTATTGCACTTTCTATTATGTTATGCATCTAATCAACCTCCATGCTATCTACAATTAGACGTCGTAGCCATGTTAGCTTGGGGGCCATGAGAGGATCGCACCAGCAAAGTGCTGACCCCCTCGGGGGCTACTGTTTATATTTGCAGGTGAATGTCAGAAGGCGACCACCCTAAGAGTAAGATGGGGTAGACGTATTATGGGTTTAAGTGTGACCTACGAGTTGTGCATGTACACTCGTATGGCAATTTGAGTTATTAAGTTGTATAGGATGTAAGGAGTTTGTAAGAGTGTTATGTATTTGGTTAAGGCTTGTAAGTACTAATGTTCGGTATATTCGGGTCCATCAGACCGTAGCTAGATCTTGGAGATTGTAGTATGCCTAGTTGGTCATGTGGGTGACTAACGGCGGTAACACCAGATATTGTAAGAAATCCGCTGCAAAGTTAATAAAAGAGAATGGAGGTTTATGAGATAAGTATGGCTTTATGAGTTGGGGTGTTACAAAAAGTGGTATCAGAGCGTAACTACGCTCTGATGACAGGAATTACCGAACTTAGGAGAATACTGAGGTTGAGTTTGAGTTATGGGTTAAGGGTTGAGAGATAGAGTGTGAGGTGCGTTAGTTAGGACTTCTCGGTGTTTACCGGATATCCATAGTACGTAACCCGCCCACCACATCCCTAACTTTGAATACGTGGAACAAACACCAGAGAGAAGAAAGCCTTCTCTTACTCAGGAAAAACCCAATCTGGTAGTTAGTTAGCAGTAAGCAATACGAGGAACATCTTGTTGTACAATAGTTTACGAAAACTTGGAGGTTTTTAATGGAGCGCAACAGTGAAACAGGCGCTACCAATGGAATTCTATCAGTAAGAGAACGGAAATTACCGGCAACATGGGTCGACATGCTACGCAGTCGAGTTACACTGTAATACTAATGATAAGAAAAGCACTACGAGTACAATGGAAAGGAAAAGATAAGCGACATGAGTACCGGACAGTGGTCCGAATGAGCATAATAGTGGGATAATACAAACCATGAGAGTTAAGATTACGGGAAAGTCTAGTTAGAAACGGGAACTCCAAACCCCATACAATGAGAAAGGTTACAAACCTGCCGACATAGCGCAGGCGACAATAAAGACGCGTACAACTGTATACCAGAATAGGACTACGACGTAGTGCCTGGAGGAGAATCATTACTTAGTAACCACGACAAAAAGTGTGGAAACGGGAGTGAGGATTAAGACATTAATAAGTAAGGAAGGGTTCCCTTAGGAAGAGGAACACCCTGACAAATGACAGTACTGTCAACCAACCAGGGAGCTGCCGGATGGCTAGTTATCCAAATAAGAGAACATCGAAGGAGTCCCAAGGACTACCACATACACAGAAATTAGGTGGAAGTACCACTACCGACGTGCACATTACCGGTAGCCCATCTTGCATGGCGCACTTGCTATAGCAAGTGCTGCCATGATAAAGCGATACGGGAAGCCATCATGGCGAGATAGCAGAATGCTACTGTCGTAATACACACTAATACTAGATTGTAAATCCATAAGAACGAGAGAATAAGACCTTGGAAAGGCCTGACGGCCTGACCATGATAAGATGAGTCGACACACCAGCCAGTCAGGGAGCTGAACTTGGACGGAATACTAAATGGTATAAAATTTTAGCAACAGTTCAACCTACTACAGCAACAACATACAAGGAGTGTATTAAGAGATATAATGAAGGCAGTCGACAGAACGACTTCCAGCAGGAGCGGGATAGAACTCCCGAGATGGCCATTAAGAATACCAGCAATAAACATTCTTCATTGAAGATGTTAGTAAACCCCGGAAACAGGGACATAGGGAATAAACTTGAGCAGTAATCTACCAAGGATTAAAGACATACAACCCCGAAAGAAGAAAGCTCAGAGGACTACCCCACAGAGCGGGCATAGTCGAGCCGAACAAACTGGTGAACGACAGTTAGCATTACTACCTAACTAACTCATTAACACCCGAGTATGAATGATCATCAACGGGTGGCGTAGTCAATGAGAGTTGAACGAAGCATTGAGATGGAAGCACCTAATAACTTGGATAAATATCCAACTTAGACACCGGGAGGCAGATGCCTAATAAGGACCATAAACTTATGAGGATAACCTACAAATGAGTAAGAGTACAGCAGTGAACCGAGCACCGGCTCTCACTCAATGACATTAAGCACTAAGAGCCTACGAGCCAAGGATGTTAACCACATCAGAGCCCGAGGTGCAGTAAGTTGTAAGAGAGATTGTTTATGCCATTAAGGAACTACAACTTGTAGATATGAACGGTTACAAACCTATAACTTAGATTGTGGAAATGTTGCCAAGAAAAGGGCACCAATGAGAATATTGAGATAATACTATTGACAGGGGCGGAGAACGAACCATTCCTTTTAGAGTGGGGATACCTCTCCTTGTTGTGAGGCCATGAGTGGGAATAACCCCTCAATAAGGGCTTCCACTTGTTGGAGATAGAGTACGCTTTTATTAGAGAATGGAAACCGTAAACCTTGGAGTTACCTTAGAACATTTCAGTTACACATAAATAATAAGGAAGGCTACAGAGACAGACCTCACATCCAACACCCAGGATTTAAGAATCAGTAATCGTCAGAGATAAACGTTGTGAGTGCACTGTATGGAATGTCAAGTGACCAACGCTCAGAAGAGCTTGTGACTCAATGGATGAATTTTTCGGTAACCAGTTAATTACATGGTAAATAACATCATAAAGAATGAAATAATGTGAGAGAAATTAGCCTACTTACGAACCTGAGATTGATGCAGAACACTTTCATATTAAGAGATAACCATTTTACAACACGGTACGGCAACCGCCATACACCGAAATTAGAGAACTCCCAGTGTGTTTACACCAAGAAGGGAGATAAGACATTAAAATAAATGATTGAGAAGTTGTACCATCAATGGGCAACAGAATAAAGGTGAGCTACCATGGTAGCAGAAGCTGTAGAACAATACCTATATAGTGGATTAAGTCATGGTGCGCAGTAAGCGACCATTATGTATAAGCCATCAAATATTGACACTGAGGCAATTAAATTTATGAGCTAAGACCGATATAAGTAAGGAAATAAGATGGAAGACAAGCTGTGCATTAACGCCAGTAGTCTAGACCATGCGAGGTAAGATTTCACAGGAAGCACACTACTCATTCCTTAAGGAACTGGAAGTGCATTCCTAGTACATCAAAATATGAGAAACAAGATAAGAGGCTCTATGGGAAAGACCTCAGTTACTAAGAGACCGAGTTAGTACGGAATACAGAAAGGAGCTAGAGCATACCATACCCAAGAACACAGTAAATGAATTTCCCTTGATTAAGTTCAAGAAAAACAATAGTGTTATTATGAAACGATGAAGAGGAGATCGACAATAAATGCTTCATAATTAAAGCTAAACGTGTGACGGACACTGCGAGTTTACTAAAACGAGATGTGGGACGACTGCACCCCACAAGGGCTTGCAGGCCTGACAGACTCATTTATGAGTTAGTCGGGTAAGTAGTAATGTATCAGTAAGGTACCCCATGCATGTAGACGAGTGGTGTAAGGAACACGGGAAGTAGTCGACTCCGTACCACGGTCAACGACGCAAGATCAGACAAGAGCATCTACTACCACAAACAATCGAAGAGAAGGAATTCAGTTGAACCAACAACACAAGGAATTAGAGAACAAATAATTAAGGACTATGAAGTGCAAAGAGCACGGATTGTTAAGTACAGACATTGGACATGTCTTAAGACGTTAGAGATTAAACTGTAAAGCGCAATAAGCACTAAACAGTAGTTTCAGATTAAGAATCATCCTTAGACCAAAGGTCAGTTGAAAGAACGATTTACACACTTGAGAGAACACTAAAATTATGAACGTTAGATCTTCAGGAAGAATGGATAGACGAATTACAACTCATTAAGGCCGTGTATATATAAAGATAACACGTGCCTACTGAGAGACCAATATTCCTAAACTATAAGGAGGCAGAAGGATATACAATACTATAAAAGGATAAGAAAGGCAAACTAAGCCTAAGGTTATCAGATTCGCCAGCGGAAGCTAGCAGATCAGTACCTTTGAGATTAGACCAAACTAAGTTAAGAAAATGGTATAAGTACCGTTAAGAATCCTCGATACAGAGACTAAGCCATTAACATGGTTAAGACCCTTTGATCAATCATAAGTGAGATAAATGACATGGAAGCTAGAATGCTTAGAGAGAATTAGACATCTTGAACCTATGTTCAAGGATGATATAATGTTGATTTACGTGGGCGTAATCCATTTTAAGGGGGGTAGAGCGAAAACCGCTTAGCGTATGTTTATGTACTGATTACGTAAACTACGGTGTGCATAGCACAAAAGAATTTAAGAATTTGTTTTACATAAACTTTTGAGATAAATTATGGTTATTGCGCACAGAAGGTGTGAATACCATGCATATTAAGTACCTATCTTGTTAACTCCGGTGTGAGTACAAGTTAAGAGAATTAGTGAAGAGGATTAAGGAGACTTAAGGAATAAGGAATATATGAGATATGAGTCGATATGAAACTATGTGTGAGATAAGAATAAGACAACACTATGAGATATTATTTGATATGACTATGAGGTAGGAAATAGTAATGCTATGAGGTATAAGATGGTGAGAATTGGTATGAGACTGATATAGAACTTAGTAGGAATTTAAGTCCTGAGGCAAGTACTAAGAGGGGAACTGAGAATGATCGATGGACTGAGTCCACACCTTGGAGATGTATTGATTACGATTATAAAGACTAAAAAGATAGAAAATTGGAAATGAGTGAATTATTTTATGTTTGAAAATGACGTGGGAGGTGGAACTTGATTTTCTAGGGATCAAGGGAAACCAAACACAAATTGGGGTGGAAGGATAGTTCAACACTGATGCTGATCACATCAGGGTTGGATGATTCCTGAAACTCCCTACAAGTGGTCACAATTAATCACAGTAAGGATAGAGGCATTAGGATAAAACAGAATTGGAGTTGATTGTATTTTCAATTGGAGGATTATTCCTCACTTGACCTCGTAAAGGGATTCCTTTTTACTGAGTCTCGCCCATGAAGTCGAGGATGCATGAGCCTTTGTCTTCGGACCGTGACATGGGGAGAACAGAGTAGTTTTGTATTCTAGCCCATGAAGGCGAGGACAAATGTGCCTTTGTCTACGGACTGGTGACATGGGAGAATACGATGAAAATTATGTGCTTGTTTTAATCATCAAAAGGAACAAAGGGAATTTTGAGTGCTATACATGCTTAAGCATGTTGTGTGATATTTGAGTATAAGGATATGACAGCCATAATGAGTCAATAAGTTTAGTACATATAAGTATGATCTATATGATCCATGGAATGAGGTAAGCCATGTATGCTAACAAAATAAGATGCATGGGAACTTTGGGGACAAAGTTCTTTTAAGGGGGTAGATTGAAATACCCCAAACCTAAGTATGTTAATTAAACATCAATTTATGATGTAATAAGGCTAAAACATGCCTTATAAACATTGGTAGACAATTTAAACCAAGGAAAACACAAGAAAACGCCATAAGGGTAATTTAAGCAAAAATGTGCTCTAAGCTCGGAGTGACTTTGATTAGCATCCAAATATCTTATAAGACCTTATTAACATGCTAATGGACATGTTAAATCAATTACCAAAGAAAACCAAGCTCAAAAACAAGCTTAAACACAACATGTGCTTTAAGACTCCTTAAAGCACCTTTTTGAGAAATTGTCTTAGAAATGAGTTTTGAGTGGCTAAATGCCCATGATTACACCTTAATCAACATGTGTACTAAATAGTATCACATTAGGAAGCCTAAATCAATGAGAAACTAAAAATTTCACAAATTTGTGCACTAATTTGTTAATAGTGCCAAATAGTGCCTAGTTTAAGCTTTAGTCAACATAAGTCAATAAGTTGGTCAACCAAGACCATAAATATCCTATCTACTAAGGGGGATGGTTTTAAGTGTGGTGAGTCACCATGGGGAGCCAGCAAGTAAGGAAATAGGTGGGAAAGTGAGTAAATTCACAATTTGCTTTAAAAT
Organism: Limonium bicolor; assembly: GCA_023374045.1. Taxonomy (NCBI): domain Eukaryota; kingdom Viridiplantae; phylum Streptophyta; class Magnoliopsida; order Caryophyllales; family Plumbaginaceae; genus Limonium; species Limonium bicolor. Next base: position 364,089,839 of record CM041778.1, read on the forward strand.
GACAAATATCTTATATTAGCCTATTATCTCTCCTCTCTTCTTCATTTCCTTTCTTCCCCAGGAAAACCGTGAGTGCAGCCCCCATTCTTGCTCCACCTTCATTTGCTCACGAAATACTCATTTTAGCTCCAAATCAAAAAGTGAGCATAGATAACTCTTAGTTAGACCAAGGCCTTGCTTCCTATCTTTTCAAAATTGGAAAAGCTTCATTTTGGATCCATGGGAAATCGCCATTAGAGGAGGAAAAATTAGCTTGAAGGGCTCACTAGCTTCTTCATTCATTCAAGGTAAGGGAAATGTAAGAAAAATCATGTTTCCATCACTTCTTCACCATTGCCGAAAATTTACCTCTTAAGGTGGCTTGGTTACTTCTTGTTCTAGCCTTGATTCATTGTTCAAAAGACTTGGGGAGGTCTTGCCTTGCTTCATTATCAAAGCCATTCCAAAATTCAAAGGTAATCATCCACTTTTAAGCTTTAAAACACATATTTTAACCTAAGAATGAGCTTTATGAGTTTAAGCATATTGCTTAGTGCTCATTAGATTGTTTGAATGTGAATAGAAACATTGGAAAGAGGATTGAAGTCCTTGCCGAAATTCAATTAAGGAAACCAAAGGAGGAAAGTAAGAGAAGCTTGAGAAAATAAGGTAAATTGCTTACCTAATGGTGGTTTAGGTTTAAGGGATGAGGTTTAGATATTACTAATGTAGCTTAAAGCTTACATTAGGTAATGGGTTATATACCCTAGGAAAAAGGAATTTAAACAAGCTTATGAACTTGTGACTAAGGAGCCAATGGGAATGATTTAGTAAGATAAGCTTAAGGTGAATTATAAGAACACTTATATTGTTATGGGAGCATTGTTGTGTGTATTTGCGGTTGAAAGCTTTTATATGTGGGAAATTTAGTGTTTAACTTTAAGTCATTTAAGGGCCTAAGAGCCATGTCATTTAAGAGCCTTAATGCTATGCAATTTAAAATTATTGCACTATATTGAGTTTATTGTGAATGAGTATATTTGGGTGAGGAAATATGATGAGAAAGGATTTGATGTGTGTGAGATGATTGAATGAGAAAAACAATGCATTTGGGCATGATAATATACTAGAGGAGCTATGGCGAAATTTGAGTAGAAAACGAGGTGTTTAAGTGGTGGTTGTGAATTGATATGACCTAGGGTTTACTAGGATTCATTAAAAGGAATTTGAGTGGAAATGAGTTAACTAAGGAGTTCTTGAGGTTTGGAATGGCCTAGGTTGTCTAGGAGGAAATAGAGGTTAGGTGGGTGTATTAAACGCACCAAAGTCATGGTATGAGGAATGGTAAGACTTGTGCAAAAATTTGGAGGAAATGGTGTATAATGTTTTAAGATGATTTAGGTATGAACTAGAGAATATAACAATAGAATTTTGGGAAGCTTGTGTAAGTGGTGAAGATGCTGGTGGTGGATTAATAAGGTTATAGTTTGGATGATAATGAGTGGACTTGGGTGATGGAAGTGAGAATTGTAGGAGAATGTTGTAAATTGTCAAGGGAATGACTAGGAATGTCTAAGGAGAGTGTAGCATGGTCAAGGTAAATGAAGAACTAGGTTAAGGTGTTAAGAGGATGGAAAGAAATGTATAGGTATGTTCAAGTTTAGGAGTGATGAGTAACAAATGGAAAGGAGAGAATTTATGCATGAAGATGCAAGATAACCTTGGAAAGTTAGCAAAGGAAAATGGATGAGTAATGATGCTTTAGGAGAAGTTATATTGGTGAAAAAAGAACACTTTGGATAGTTGGAGTTTTAGGCAAACAATTTGCAAGTTGGAAGTGTAGGTGGTTAAGTGTTAAGTGTTAGGAATTTCTTGTAAGAGTTGAGTAAATGGTTACGGTGGTTTGGTGGATTTTAAGGTGGGAATAAGGTACCAATTGGTGTTAGAACATGTTAGGATATATTGAGGAACTTGTGGAAGAGTTTGGGAACAAAATAGAAATTTTTGGGAAGATTCTGCAGTGGACCGACCCAGGGGACCGACCCTGTCTGGGTCGGTCGGACTGTGTTAAACCAGCAGGAATGTTTCTGGAATCGACAGACCCAGAGGGTCTTGGGTCGGTCGGGCTGAGCTTGGAACCGTCGAGCAAAATTTCTCGAGCCAGAAAGTTACTGGAATGGACCGACCCAAGGGGTTGGGTCAGTCGGTGGGTCGGTCGGCCCATATAATAAAAAAAAACTTTCAATTTTAAGAATGTTAAGTGGTATTAGTATTAAGCCATTAAGAGGGTAATGATGATTAGAAATATAAGAATATAAGGGCTTAAGGGATTAAGTTATGTGAAGGATTTAAGTGTCAAGGTTAAGTTATAAGAACTTAAGTGGTATTAGATGGGGAACATTAATGACTAAGTAAGTTAAGCAAGTTGATTTAAGATAATCTAATTAACAACCTAAAACTGAATGAATGTTTTAGGACTTGGGAACTTGGACTCCGGAGAGAGTAAGCAACCGAACGACCGACGGTGTACGGTATGGTTTTCTTGTGACCTGCTTGCTAACGAGGTGTCCCTCGGCTTGTGTGCTATTTGTTTGTGTGTGCCGAGTAAACAAGATAAAGCATGCAACCGGAATATTATGTTTGTTGTGTGAATGTGATGAACTAACACAACCTACTGTGAGAACTTACTAACAATGCTTAGTAATGAATTGTGTGAGAAGGAACACTCCCAAATATTGTCTTCTTAGTAACCGCTAGAGGCTAACTAACAACATTGACTTTAACTTTAACGCTTCCACTAACTGGAACTTGAGGGGAGTGAGAATCCGGAATCGTTCCGGCACATGTGTATTAGGGGAGGTCGGTATTCTTATCAGATACCGATTTCCAAATATGACTTGTCTTTGGACTCGTCGCCTAGAGTCGACATAAAGACTCGGTCACCTTGATTTCTGTTCAAGGTGGGAGGCACTACTGAGGAGGTGTGGTGGGATCTACCTAAATCCCAACTAATTCTAACAAATATTATTTATGTAAACAATGGAGCTGATAACTCATTGGTTAGGGTTACTGGACCCGACAAGATAAACAATGAATTAAGGAACAACCATTCTAATTAAAGAACGGTTGACTTAATTGAGATAAGAACTGAGATAATATTGAGATAGGTTTAGATAAGATACAACCATTTATATTTAAAGAATGATTTGTATTCTATGACTGAGATAAGGATTAAGATTGAGGTAAGGTAGGGTTGAACTGTGATTAAGAGGAACATAACTTAAGGAGTTAAATGATTAACTCACTAATTAAGGGAACGCTTTTAAGTCGTTCATTGTGTTTGAACTCTGATTGTTCATATGTGGCTTGTTGTTTATTGCACTTTCTATTATGTTATGCGTCTAATCAACCTCCATGCTATCTACAATTAGACGTCGTAGCCACGTTAGCTTGGGGGCATGAGAGGATCGTACCAGCAAAGGTACTGACCCCCTCGGGGGCTACTGTTTATATTTTGCAGGTGAGTGTCAGAAGGCGAGCGTCCTGAGAGTAAGATGGGTAGACGTATTATGGGTTTAAGTGTGACCTACGAGTTGTGCATGTACACTCATATGGCAATTTGAGTTATTAAGCTGTATAGGATGTAAGGAGTTTGTAAGAGTGTTATGTATTTGGTTAAGGCTTGTAAGTACTAATGTTCGATATATTCGGGTCCATAAGACCGTAGCTAGATCTTGGAGATTGTAGTATGCCTAGTTGGTCACGTGGGTGACTAACGGCGGTAACACTAGATATTGTAAGAAATCCACTACAAAGTTAATAAAAGAGAATGGAGGTTTATGAGATAAGTATGGCTTTATGAGTTTGGGTGTTACAGATAGTGTTCTAGCGAATACGAGATTGAATGTGATGAAATAAGCAATATTTCTATCATCACGAAGCTATTGTCGCCTTGATCTTTAGGCCCATCGAGCTTTTTCCTTAAAGAGAAGCCAGTCTATTTCATGATTAAGACTTTTCTACCTGCTCATATTCCGTTGAGTGGGAGGTTGCTCAGCCACCTAGGCGATCTCTTTTTTATGCTCCAAGATAGAGGCCGCTTCTAGCCTAGCCTTCCTACTTCCCATGATTTTAAGGCACAGCCACACCGCAAAATTTGTCTTGGTACCCATTTCCACCAGACACACCCTGCCAATGTTTCAAACAATATGTCTACAAGCATAGTCCTCACCCAACAGTTACCAAATTCAAAGAGTTTAGAGTCATATCGGGCTGGTAGGCGGAGAGCAAGTTTAATAGGTCTATGGTACGTTCTTCCCCACCTCAAGTGATGGTTTAAGGCCACTGGGAATAGGCTCTTCCACTCAATATTAGCTAGGAATTGATCCAATCGGCTCCTAGTATTCAAAGTACTCCATTGTCGGCTTATGAAGGTGAAAATTTCACCAATAAACCAAACTTGAAGATCGTAATCCCCCAAACATGTTTTAAAAAGCTCACATGTGTGACCGGTTGCGTTCACCTCGACCTCTCTGCTCCTATCCATATAGGATTTCATTGAAATCACCAAAAATCACCCAAGGTTCACTAAAGCGCCTCAGAGATCTTGAACTAGAGCCTATGTTCACCACCAATCTGCAGTTGCTGACCATCCGTATACTGTACCATGCCAAGCAACCCCGGACCTCCATCCACCCGAAAGTTAACCTGGTGCACTGAGAAGGATTGTATGTGGACAAGAAATGTATGCCTCCAGTACAAGGTGAATCCTCCCCTACGACTCATACTGTCACTACAAAACCCGAATAATCTCATAATTTCTTTGAGCAAAACGCTTCATCTCCAGCTGGATAGCTTTGTTTCAAAGAGAAAGATAAAGTATAGGCTCTCATCTTTGATACTTGTAGTACCCAGCAGACAGAGTGGGGGTCACCTAGCCCCCACCAATTGATGGAAATTATACTCATTAAGGAGCAGTAGCAAAAGAAGAGCAAAGAAGGAACGTACGTAATGGCATGCATAAAGGGATGTCACTGACAAGATTTAGAAGACCTTGGAGATAAGCTAAGCCCTAATCATAGCATATCCACTCCAAAGCAGCATGATCAAGGCAAGAAAAGATAGAAAATGGGATGGCGGAGGGGAAATTCTAGCTAAAGATGAGAAGGCGAAAGAGTTGGGCTAGGGCTCCCCGCCGAAGGGAGAAAAGTAATTGCAGGTGGTACCAGGTAGTTGATAGCAATAGTGTCATTGCATGACAAGATTGAACTGGCTGAATGAACATTGTTGCTCTCACTACTACATGCAGCTTAAGCACTAAATTAACATAATCAGTCCATGTCCGGTAACAAAATTGTTTCTTTGTTTCTCATTGCTTCACGTAACCCGGCCTCCTCAGCCGTGAGTGTTGCCTATGAAATATTATAATCATGGCTGAATTTCGATGAATGTCAATCTTGTTCTAAGCATTTTCTAACTGTGGCATACCCCTTCATCCTCCCCTTATGTGATGCTTAGGATTATTTCCTTCCTAGAACATTTCCACAACGTTGCCGTCCTAGAAGCATTTTCCACAACTTTGCTAATAAAACTTGGCAAAAGTGACCCAAACCTGAAAACACGAACCGAACCAACCCGATCCAAACCCAAAATTCAACCCAATAATATAATTTATAAAATCACCCAAATCCGAGACAATCCGATTGAATCAAACTGGAACGCAAAATAGATTCACCCGAAAACCACCCAGATTGAAGTTACCTGAACTAAAGTCACCCGAATCCCCATTATGACCTAACATGTATATAATACTCAAATCAACATGATTTGTTACTTCTACCAAATCTCATCCGAACCAAGATTATGTGAATCTATCCGAAACAACCCGGAGCATATCACAAACCGAACATTACTGAAAAACTGAATTTACCCATTCCAAACCAAACTCGAAACGAATATCAAACAATCTTATGACCCAAACCTGACCGATTTGAATCAAACTCAAACCGAGTGACCTGAATTGCCAGATCTACAAAGAAGTTCCTTCGTCCTCTCTAGTAGCCATCCTTCTCTCTTTTTTCTCACTACCTTGCCTTGACTCCACACATGCACGAACACCAAAAGTCACCAACATGTAGCTAAACAGGGGACCTCACCTAAGAGGGAAGAAAACTGACAAATATGGAATTTTTTATAACCAATTTATAGATAACACGGGCCAAATCATATGGGGTGACAGCTTTTGAGATTGTCCCAAAGCCTGGTTGTGGAATTACAAGGTGTAAGTTCTTTGCCTTTTTTCAGCACATTTATCTTTTTACTGTCTGATGATGTGCAGATCATGGCTTCCGAGATTCTAAAACGACTCAATTAGGCTCTAATCTAATTTTGACTTGGAGACAACTATAAAAAAAATTAACTTGGAGGCATTGTACTGCAATGATGAGAAATGATTGTACTGTACGACTTTTTTTTTTAGATTAAGATTGTACTGTACGACTTAATATCTCTACTAATTCATGTATACTTTTGGATGCCAGGTTCCGTTTTAGACTATGTATATTTCTTTTTCACAGCATAATGCTTTATATTTCAAGCTGTGACCACACTGACGGCGATTGACAAGTAATGACGAATTTGTAGTATTTGAGAGACCACATAAAGTAATCATCTAACCGACTGCTGCTGCAAAAGAACCTTCAGTATCGGCATTTTCTGACAACCTAAAACTACCCAGCAAGTTTCTACCAGTATCAGCGGTAAGCGGGGGGAATATGAACAGATGGTCTACACACACAAGTAAGAAAGCAAACTGCACAAGGAAACTACCAACCAATTCCTCAACCACAAAAAACCACATCTTGTCTATTCTCAATGACAAATGACCCAGTAGAGTAACGAACAGGTTAGCCAGGACTTAATTTTGACTTCCACACAACTCCATGTTTCATCGCCCCGTGGCCCCCATGGTTCTCCCACAATACAATATTTGCTCTGGTTTCTCTCTCGCAAGTTGCTGAGCTCATATGAACCTGCTTGAGCAAGTATGGCAGTTAATGGTCGCCGCATTTCACCTCATTGAATTGTAGAGGGCAATGTGACTCCAATAGACTGATAGTACTCCTTTTCAGCTTGATTCATGCGTTCTTGAAACATCGTCCATTCATTTTTACACCTCTCCCTTACCTATCACAAGCAACACAAAAAAGTGAATATCATGAACACAAACAAATTCAAGTGAAGCCTGTTTGGGAGGTACTTATCGTCCCTCATCAGTCACGTTGGTCATTAGTCATCAGCAACAGTGTTTTCTCTCTCACAACAAATAGTACATTCATTTGAAACCAGTAATCAGGGACAGTGCTCCCAAACAGGCGAATATAAAGGTAAACTTACTCCTTCCCATGGTGCTTTCCCATTCTCAGATTGGCCCTGTCCAAGAAAGAACAAGTCAGATCTCTATTTGACTGCTACCATGCAACATGCATCGAAACACAGCAGAATGATATTAGCCCCTACCTGGTTCCCTAGCGAAGGAACAGTCTGATGAACTATCCACTGAGCATCTATAACTCCAATTTTCTCATGAGCAGGCTGCATCCATTAACCAGAAACATACAAAGGGTGTGATCAGTTTAACTTTAGTAAAAAACATGTTTAGATCGGACAATAGTGAACATATATATAAGAACTATTAACATCACTGAGTACAAAGAAGTGCTAGGCTGACCTCCACACATCTTCTTAGAGCAAAATCAAGACCCCAACCATGAACCAAATCGTTCTGAAAGTAAAATCCACATCACAGTTAAAGAAAGGGAACCTTCACTGATAAATATACACCATCGTTTTTCTAACTTACCCAAGGAAAAAAAAAAGAATCATAACTGAACATACCTGAATCATATGCCAAACACAGCGCCAGGCAGCTTTGGAGAATACGGGTGCCATAATTTCTATAAATCTGTTGAAACGAGTTGTCTTGATTAATTTAATTGAGGTGAATTCAAACAGTTGCATCAATGAACTAATTACATCATATCAGACTGCCCTAATACATTTCGAAGAACCAGTAGTTTCATCTATACTTACGCTGCACAAGGTGGACGCAATGTATCGCTACACCACCCAGGCTTTTCATCATTCACCACTCTACCAATGATGAAAGCAAAAGAGAAAAAAACAACATGTGTCAAACGGAAGCAAGGATCAAATTACTTTTCTATGAATCGGGGAGAAGGGAAGAAAATATCAGAGTATGGTATTTAACTTACTTATGCATCTCAGTTTCACCTCTTCTCTTTGTCATCTGCCATGTTAAACCTCTATTTGGTTCTAAACCAGGCTGAGAAATCTCCAACCCATGTTTTTTTACAAGTTCAAGGTACCTGAATCAAATGGGTTAGCAAATGCATAATAAAAGAAAAGGTTTCATAAAGGCAATTTGTGGGGATTTCATTTACTTCTCAGCATCAAAATGCTCCACTCCGAGATCTTCATCCCAGATAAAGATGTAATCATAAGCAGCAACTACGTCCGGGTGCAGGAATCTTTTAGCATACCACCTGCAAAACACATAAAATGCACATGAATTGGTCAAGAACACTCATCATAGGCAAATGAACAAAATTTGAGCTTCCATGACATGTCACTCTAGATATTGAGACAAAATCTTGATCAGAATCAGATCACATCCCGGAAGGATTTAGTGCAGACTCACCATTTAGTTTGTTTGTGAACACTAACATGTATAGCTCGTTTTGACCATTCAAATTCATCCCATTCACTTGTCCGGCCATCATAGTGAAACAGAAGAATTTGGAAATTTTCTGAGAACTGTTATCAAATGATAACAAATGTTGAGTGAACATATGAATATCATATTACACAAGTACATGTACGAGTCCATGCATATACATATGAAATATGCTTATCGGCGCATGCATGCGCACAGAGAAGGGAGGAGTGGCCAAAAGTAAGGTCATTAACCTTTTTAAACACATCTATCAATATTTTCTTTCTGATCATAGCCAACAGTGAACGTCACAAGGTACTTGGGTTTGTGAGTTAAATCCTGCATGCATACACCAGTTAGTACAAAAATATAAACTGTAATCTTAATAGTTCAGCAGTATGCATTGTAAGAAAGCAAAACTAAATGCTTCACCTAAGATACAATGTTTAAGCTAGCTCAAAGTCTGGACCTTACACTATCCTCGTTTGGCATGTAGTTTTGAACTAGACCAATGTAACCGCGAATAATAAATCTAACTGCACCCAAGCCTGTTCTCATTTACAAGAAATATATATTCAGCTTTCCCTTTAACCACTCACTCACGTAAGTCCAACACACACATTTACTATGAGAGACATACTAGTTCAGAATAGAGAGTTTTCTACAAGACTATATCTGTCTAGGTCCTACTGGAGGTCTTCACCACTGTTAAAGAATGGAGCGAATTCCATAGGCCAAAAATTACACAGGGTTTCTAGTATTTGTTCCTAAGGACCTCGTTGTATGAGAAGGTAGTAGTGGAAGGCTCCACCCTCTAGTAACTTTTTCATCCATACATTGATAAACAGTAACTATATGCTCAGGCACGGCTAGTAGAAAGTCATGACTAGCCTTTACTTTTAAGCAAAAGGCTATGTGAACAGAAGAACAAAGACTAGTAGCAACGGAATAAGGCTTTCACCCAACCCATGAAACATTAAGAGCTATACTCTTAACACAAAAAATCAAACAACGAAGATTTCACAAGATTTTGAATGAATGAAGTGATAATGGTGTATTCCTAAAGTTCTCTGGGTGATCAAACGACGTAAGGTTACTATATAGTAGAGAAAAAGCTACCTAAGATTTAGTTGTCCAAAGGATGAGGACTCGCCCAGGACCAGCCTACCTTTTGTTTTGGAAGGTCAAAGTGGGGGACTTCAGCCTAGCTTATGGTGAAAATTGGGGTGATATAAATCAGTCTCTTCCTAGCTGTGAATCAGGCTGCCTACATCCGTATCACACAAACACTAGCCTATATGGGACATAGCACTTACACTATCATTTTAAAAGACTCAGATATGTTCCACATCAGTCAGAATGAAGCCCCATTCACATGAATAAATAGAACTTAATAACATCTTTAAGCTATAATTCAACTAGCTAAGCTGCGGTCATCAAATAGTATATATTGCAATATTAGAATTTGTAAATCCTTATTGGTCCAGCAACTGCCAATTGGGTGTTACCCAAATGCACAGTAGATACACTGCAATATCTTAGAATTAAAAACAGGTGATCAAACACATAGTTTCACACCAAAGACAAGGAATTCAACAAATAAATACCTCTTCAGGACGTCCCCAAAGTCTGTGAAGATAAAAGTCAGTCTGAGGTTGAAGAATGCCTGGTGGTAATCTCTCAGCCCCTGAAGGATTTGTCTTCACCCAAAGCTGCATACACGCAAAACACTTAGTTACAAAATTTACCTAGAAATGGCCACAATTTGGACATATTAAATTGAATTAAGGATGCAGATCTAAGAAAGAATGTAACCAGCAAATCAGGCAGAAACCATGTGCAAAAATAACATTCTATGAGAGCCATGCCCATTGTTCAAAAATAGCTACTGCATTATTTTGCAAGATCAAAACTTAAACTAACGCTAGCAGGGTCAATGCAAGTTTATATGCCACCAAGCGTAGTACATAGTTGATAAACAAGTCAAATAAACATTTTAGCAGCACTTAAAGCCATCTGGGGTTAGGCCTAAGCAAGTGAATAATCTTTACGGCATATAGTAACCAACCTAGTTTATTCCAAAATTTTGCAAGCAGACTAATAGTCAATCTAAATTCTACCGCATTATATAAAAAGTGATGGCAAAGTATTTTGAAACCACTTGGTCATACAACAACAACAACAACAACAACATGAAAGCCTTTAACAATTGGGGTCGGCAAATCACTTGGTGATACTGTCATTAGAATTGGGATGTGTTATGTGATTGCAATGAAAAATACGGTAGCATTTTTGAGGTAAGGAAAGAGCTAGAAGTCAATATACTGATTCAGAGACACCAAAGAGACACAACATTCAACTCAATGATAAAAGTCATACCTTGGGCTCCTTATATCTTTGTGCTCTTGCTGGATCACCTTTTCCTTCTTTCAATGTTGACCAAGCATTCAGTAAAGCTTGGGTAGACAAGCCAGAATACTTATCTTCGGTATATCTCAAGTCAATTGAAGGAAGGAAAGTGGTCGGAAAGTTAATCTGCCAATATAAGAGCGACATAAAACACCATGTTCAAAAGAGAAAACAACTCAATAACATGATGGAACGTTGAAAGTTTAATTAGATGAATCATGGGTCACTAAAAGAGTCCCATACATTGGAGATAGAGAGAGCTGGAAAAGAAGTTCCTAAGAAGAAACCAACTACAATCCCAGCAAAAGCTGTTATGATAAGCCTCATTGTCTCATTGGCGGTTCTGACATGTCCACTGGCATCAGTAACAATAATCGTAAGTCACAATTTTAGAAAAAAAACAAACACTCATCACTTAGAAGACTCCCCTACTTTAAATGTAAGCAATGCCCAGTTACAAGAAGAGTGGAAACTCCAAGTTGCAAATGGGAATAACAACAGCTCAAAAGAAGTAAAACCTGCGAAGAGGTCCTGCCATTTTCACTTGAAGGCACAAACAGAGGTCCTGCTAGAACGGATGCTGCTACCTTTTTGAAAATAGCTCCTCTTGCAGCTCATCAGGTTCTCTAGACAAGGCCAGACAACCTGATAGCAAGAAGGTCAATCCTGTAAAAGAAAATTGAAGCATTTAAGCTCCTCATAATGAACTATTTATGGGCAAATATGACTTGATACAGGGTTGGGGGGGGGGGGGGGGGGGGGGGGGGGGGGGGGGAAAATCAGAGATAGTCCTCCACAACAATTAAGGTGAACGTTAAGGAACAAAAAGTCTCCCATCAAAGAAGATGCCCCTATAATATAGCCAGAATTAGAGTCCTTGAGCAAACCGGCGTATCACAACACCGTTTTCATTGTTTCAAATTCTTTGAAAGCACGCCCAAAGATAGCACAATACCCTTGGTGCATCTGTTAATCAGATTACCGAGGAGAAATTTCAGGTGACAGATGCACCAAAAGAAATCTCAGGGGAAACCTGAGAAGCATACCTACATATAATGAAACACTATACCTCATCATTTTGCCCCTAGAACTTGAAGGAGAAGCTTAAGTTGCCTGCTTAACAGTTAACACTCGGGGTATATTCTATAGGTGGCCTTCCGAGACATTTTTGTAAGACAAGCCATTGGTTCAGGCTGATGCATCAAATTAGACAAGGGTAATCATCCTTGTGTTGTGACGCAAAATTAAATAAAGCCAAGTCGTCAGCATCAAATGAGAATCAAATGTTTCAGTTTCATCCTCTTCCATTTCTCTTTTACAGGAAAATTAGCAGGAGGCTCGAAGTCACCTAGCAGAGCAATATTCATCATAATTCAAACGAAACTGCAATGCTTTAGGCTCAATATGCAAACAATTCAAGAATGATCACGATTACTTGAATCTTAAAGCGTATTTGCTTGTAAGGCACGATTTATGGTTAAATGTGCCCCCACCTCCAACCAGAGAACCCCTGCTTATGAAGAGTACGTATAGTGGTAATCATATCTCCATTTGTACAGAATTTCAATCATTCGCTCTTATTATTTGATCACTTTTTCTCTCTATACGATTCGTTTCAACTGTCATATCAATTTTTTTTTTTTTTTCACTTCTCACAACTGAGATCAGCTATCAACTTTTCAGATTTGCAAAACAATGGGGCCATATTTGACGTGAAGTAAAGTGAATGCTTAATACAGGTGAATTACGAAAATAACGAGTATTCAGAATTTACGAGAAAATAATTGCAACGTCAACAAAGACTACTTGTGAATTGTCAAGAGATGAACATTTTGAAGATCAAATACTCAAATAGAAGGAAAAGGATGTTGCCCTTATAAAAAAAAAACTAAAACGGAAAGCGACATTTAAAACACTAAAAGGAGCTCGATCATTTTCATCCTGCAGCAGTAAAGGAATTCTGTTCAGTAAATTACCTTTAAACAATGATAAAACCCGCCGGAAACAATGTAGGGCAACAGCCTTGGGGAGTAACCCTACACCAACCTTCTGCGGAGAAAGACGCTTCTGCTGCTGCTATTACTCGGAGAGTTCGAACCAGAGACAAAATATGAGAAAAAAAACTAGAGGGATAAACAGACACGGAGAGGAAGCTTTTTGTTTTTCGTTTCTGCTTCCTCTAGGTCTGGATAATGAAAGATAATTTGGGGAGAAGATTCTGAGAGGTAGATAGTGCTTGACAATGGATTTTTGTAGGGTTGGAGAGGGAGGAGGAGATTCAGAAATTCAATCGCCCAAGTACCTAGGCACCCTCGGTTTCAGGCGTCCTTTGCCCCCCCTTTTTTTCCTTTTTCCGCTATTAATAAATGTAAGGGAATTTCCTATTTTTATTTGACGGCTACCCGGCCATTGAAAGCGACAGAAAACGGTGCTAAGATTCAGACGAAATTAAATGAAATGAAAAATAGCAACAATAATTCATAAATGAAGCAAAAACACGACGAATCTGCAGCCAAGCGCGCCGGACACGCAAGGCGCCGTTATTTTTCGACATGAGCCTAAGTTGTTCGCAGCGGTCCCTGACAGATAAGATGGACCGTACATCCTTGGTTGTTTGCGGCAGGGTCAAGTGAATTTGAATTCCCTGCTCCCGCCTTCTTTTTTTAATTTGTGCCATTGTTGTTGAGCACATGATTGTTTGATAATGGTTCGTGATTTATGGAATAAGGTTTGTGTTTCATTCCTTTGGTTTATTAGTACAGCTGTTTAAATCCTACTCCCTCCGTCATTGACCGTCCTGTTTACTTTATGACACATTTTTCCACTCCAATATTGAGCGTATAAGATAAAATAGTTTTATAAAACTAAATTTTGTAATATATAGTTTAACATGTAAGGAATCATATGCAAAACTTAAATTTTAAAAATTATTTTATCTTATATGTTAAAAATTGAAGTCATACGACATGTCCAAATAGTAAACGAGGACGATCAATTCAGGACGGAGGAGTACTTCCCAGTCCCACTTTAAGTTTTGTTTGACAAGTTTTTTCTACTTCAATACTAACATATAAGGGCATTTATAATAGTGTTGAGTTTCTTAGCACATTATTATGTATCATGTCAACAAAATATATTATTTTGTTATATAAGAAACTCGTATCACTACAATAGTGAAGTTACTTAATGTTCATTTTACTTTCATCCACTATTTTTCTATTAGGACTTTTTATTTTATTTTTTTTATTATTGTTTTAGTGTTGTAGTCAATAGTGTTGGTTTACGGAGTGTTAGACTGTTATTTTATTAAGGAGCGATAAAAGAGATAAAATGGGGATTTCACACCATTGCATTATTTTCTTACTGACACACAAGGGTAGAATTCACACCCCCCTCAAACTAAGTTTTGTGATATATAGTTTATCAAGTAAGGAATCAATTGCAAAACTTACATTTATAAAGTTATATTATCTTATATATTAAATATTAAAATCTCCCAACATGCTCAAATAGTAAACAAGACAGTCAAGTTATGACAGAGGAGTATACTTTTGCACAGCTAAAGTTGAGAAAAAAGGATACTATAACAATTGATCTGTGATGTTTGGATAAAATAGACAAATTCTTACCTACAAGTTGGGAGCAGATCTTGTGACGGAAACAGTTTTCCCGTCAAAGACGGATTGCATCTCCACCATTAAAATAGCCTCTACAATATTCTAATCTCATTCTTCAATATTGTCATATGAATTTCATTTCTTGTTTCTCTTATGTTGTTGTTCTCTCCCCGTATAGACAAAAACTAATAGGACCATAGTTTCAGTATACATGTTTTGATTTTAGTATTTTTTTATAGTTGTATTTATAATGTCATAATAAAACAATTATTGATAAGTTTTAATAAAGTAGTACTTTCTTTTACAATGATTATATATACGATTGTTAAAGATCTATTCATGACTGAGTATTACATTTTTATTAGAGAAGTGTTATATATAATCACCAAATTATTTAATGTACAAATAAAATAATTGTAATTTTTATAAAATAATTGTAATTCTTTGCTGGTTTATATTTGTAACCATTTATCTATAAAAATGTAAATTTTGTCACAATGGGTAAAATAAATTAACCAAAAATGCAGCCTACCGTCTACAAAAGAGGAAACCGACAACAGGCTAAGAGCCCCACCGTCAGCTGGAATAGAAGGTTGTGTATATGTTTATACTCATTTGAGAAAATGTTTATAAGTTGTCGTAGATGCGTAAAAACCAAGGTCAATGAGTACGTAAAATCGAATCCAACAACTCAGTTGATTGCTTCTAAACATTTATAACCTTCAAGTTTATCAATCAGTTAAGCTTTGTAAACTGATAAATGCTAAGAATATTCTTATACATTATGATTCAATAAGAACGGCCAAATGAAAAGATATATAACAGTGAGTGTTATCATTTTTATAACAGCCATTCTGAGCTACAGCTGCATGTAGCCAGGATGGCTACATCTGCTGATATGGCAGTTAGGATGCCTTCACTTACTGACATGGCATTGACATGGTAATTAGTATGTAAAATAAAAAATTAAATAAACTCAAATGGGAGAATTGGTACATACGGTGCGCGTCCGTTTCGCTTTCTTTTTTTTTTTTTCTTTTTTTTATTTTTTTTATCACAAAAACTTTAAAGTATTGTAACTTTTAAAATATAAGTCCAAAATGAAAATAAATTATATCATTGTTTACCTAAATTCAAACTCTTCAAAATAAGACCAGTCATGCATATGTTTTGACAACTTTTAGAAAAATTTTTTTACATGTATGGTGCACAGAACGTAAAAGAAACTTGTACAGATGATCATACAAACCTGTACAAATGTTCACTAAAACATGTACATCCTCACGTAAAAACATGTACATCCTCACATTAAAAATATATAGATAGTCATATAAACATGTACGAATCATTGAATATGTACATACTTAGATTAAATACGTACATATAAGGAAGAACACTTGTACAGACGGTCATACAAACATGTACAGATATTCATTAAACATATACATTCTCATAATTGAACATGTACATTCTCACATTTGAACATGTACAGCATCACATTAAAATATGTACATTCTCACATTAAAATATGTACATTCTCATTATAAAGTATATAACGGTTTCCAAATAGATTACCCTAACCCCACACACCCTAAAACCCATCATAGGAAAGCTAAAAACGTCGAAGGCATTTTTAGGGTTTGAAGTGGCAGGTTTAGGGTCTAACCGCGACCACAAACCCTAAAAACCTGTCGAGTTAGTCGCTACAATATAAAGTAAGAACAAATTCCAAATAGATTACCCTACCCCAAACACCCCAAAACCCACCCTAGTAATGTTAAAACCGTCAAATTCACTATTTATTACTTAATGAATCATAATATCAATTTTAATGAATCATAATACAAAATTAATTAATCATATTATCATTTAGTGGTGTCACCGTATACATATAAAAATATTTAAAAAAATGGTTGTCAAAACATATCCATGTCTGGTCTTGTTTTGAAGAGCTAGAATTTATGTGTATAGTAATATAATTTTTTAATTTTGTACTTATATATTAAAAGTTTTAAAGTTTTTGATAAAGAAAGAGAATCATAAAATATCAAAAACAGAAAAAATAAAAAAACAAAAAAAACAAACCATGAGCGCTCCAGTAGGCGTCGCCATGAAAAAATACAACAATCTACTGTTTGCGCGTGTCTCCTCTCCCCCATAGGTAGCTCTCCTCTGTATGTAGGCAAGAAATTGCGTCAACCTATAACAACATCTTTTCATAGTTTTTATTTAATTATACATCAATGTAGAGATAACATTATTAATTTTCTACAAACAATTAATTACGAATTTAAATATGCACTTAAACAATAACTAATTTCAACAACAAAATTAATTCAACCTATAAGAAGTTTCACAAATTAATTTCAACCTATAAAACTTTTCTACGTAGTTTTTAGGTTATTATGCACCAAATTAAAAGATCTACAAATTATAATTGAATTGTCTTAATTAATTACAAATTTAATATGAACTTAAACAATAAATAAGTACCACAAAATTAGTTTTAATCTATAACAACATTTCTACTTACTTTTTAGGTAATTATACTCGAATTTAGAAGATCTACAAATTAATAATTAATTACAACAATTAATGACGATTTAATAAATAATTAAAGAATAAACTAAGTATCACAAAAATTAATTTTAACTATAACACATTTCTACATAATTTTTAGGTAATTATACACTATTTTAGGAGATCTACAAAATATAAAGTAACTGCAAAAACTAATTACAAATTTTATATATAACTAAAAAATAAACAAGATTACTCCCTCCGTCCCAACCACAGTGCCCCTTTACTATTTGAATATGTCGATTTTAATATTTGTATATGATATATAATATTTTTATAAATCCATATTTTATAATGGAATCATTATGTAAAAACCTATATATTGCACAAATTAATTTTTTAAAATTATTTTCTTTTATATGTTTATTATTAAAGTGGAAAAGCTTGTCAAAAAGCAAACGGGACACTTATGACGGGACGGAAGTAATAATATGGTAACACCTAGTGATTAGAAGTAGATAACATTTACAGAGTAGAAAAAAATGCTGAAAATTAACAAACTAACATTTTCTAATTCAAAGAAGGAGAAGAAGCTCTACATCTTACATATTTAAATTAATTGCAACAATTAATCACAAATATAATAAAATAATTAGAAAATAAACTAAGTTTCAAAAATTATGTAAAACTAGTATTATACATGTAGTAAAAACATATAAAAGTGAGCAAATGCTGAAAAATTAACAAACTAAACTTGTCTAATTCAGTGGAGAGTAGAAGTTAAAAGATGTGAGAGAGTTTGGTGTGTGATTAGTGAAGCCTCAAGTAGTGGCAGCTTATATAGACCACCATTTTTGCTGGCAGAAACCAACCCTAAGGGCGAGGTGGTTTCTATGCCACTTGAAAATAGCCATTATTAAGGAAATATTGAAATAAAACTGTTATCCAAAGGCTCAAATTGTCTTGGTATTCCGCTGATGACGATAGATGAGGCACACAAAACCGCACCTGATGGTGGCGGTTCCGCTTGCCAAATCCTGAAGCGCCTTCGAGACCAGGGCGTTTTTTGCTTAAAATAAGCTGAAACCCCCTCAGGACAATGCGGGTCTACTGGTTTTTATATTTTATAAACAGCACCGCCATCAGGGCGTTTAGATTATGTGCCAACACTTTGACACTTCGCGTATTTTTTTGAAAAAAAGTGACCACAAGTAATTTTTTTCCCGAAACGGTTTTGTGAAATTTTTTCCCCAAATATGCCAACTCCGAAGGTCAGGAATATTACACAAATTATCTTATATGCTTACTGAGTTGGTTAATTCAAACAAAATTTTACTTTATTTTGACAAATATGTTGATTTTCACCAAAATATTCATTTGAATATGTAATGCTTCCCTAGTGATTAGTAGTAATTACTTATAGGCTTAAACATTAATTGTAACACATATAGTATCTAGCAAAGATAATGTAAAACATTTGGGTTTGAAAACTAGCCGTTTGAAACCCTTTGTCTCACTCGATTCTCGAGTCTAAATGTGGAAAGATTTCTGATAGTGTATTGTATTTTTGTAATCACATTATCATCATGTATCATTATAACTACTCACATCAGTACTCATGTTCATATGTATACCTTAACTATTTCATTCACGTCATTCTAACCAATCCCAATATGAAATGGGATATTACTGATAAGTTTCTCCTTCATTTCAATTTTATAAAGTCCTTGTGGTGTGATGTTTTTTTGTAAGTCACACTAATTTGGTTTTCTTTTACTAATATAATTTTAACTTTCAACTTTAACTAGTAATTTACTTTTATAACGATAAAAAATCAGTATATAAGAGAGATTGTATAAAAGCTATTTTAATATTTTAAAGGCGAAGTTAGGGGTACTACATGTTTCCCCACTGAAGGAAACGCTATATACTCATTGCAAGCCTAACATTCAAGTTCTATAGACCTTCTCAGTAGGTGTCGGGTAGTCCATCCCGACCCGGTCTCGAGTCGGCTCTTAATTGTTTGTAACACTCCATATGGGTAGCTGCCTAACAACCTAGCTCCCAACCATTTGGACTTGAAAACTAGTTATTTTAAGCCATTTTTGTCTTCACTTGGGTCTATAAGTGGAAGACTTGGTTATTTGTTTTCGAAACCAAACTTTGTTGTTATAATCAACCCATATATATTCTTAAAACCACTCACATTGCTACTCATATCTTATTACAATAACAATTTCTATGAAATAATGGTATGACTATAATGTTTCAATTTTGACGTTTACTAATGTCGAATACTTCAATCATATGTAGGGTTTTTAGTTTCTAAATTCAACACATGTCATATCAATCTCTGATCAGCTTATTTTTTCCGGCAGGGTTGCGCTACATCTGAATGTAGCCATTCTGGCTACATATGATGACATGGTAAATAAAAAAATGTATTTTATTTTTAAAAAAATTAGAATTGATGCTACTAAGGGTTATAGTGCAAAGAACGCAAAAGAAACATTGTACAAATGGTCATACAAACCTGTACAACTGTTCATTAAAACATATACATCCTCACGTAAAAAACATGTACATCCTCGCATTAAAAACATACAGATGGTCACATAAACCTGTATGAATCATTAAATATGTACATCCTTAGATTAAAACCTGTACCTATAAGGGAGAAAACTAGTACAGATGGTCATACAAATATGTACAAATGATAATTGAACATGTACATTCTCACATTTGAACATGTACATCGTCACATTAAAACATGTACATTCTCACATTAAAATATGTACATCGTCACATTAAAACATGTACATTCTCACATTAAAATATGTACATCATCACATTAAAGTATAGAATGTTTCCAAATAGATTACCTACCCAAAACACCTAAAACCCACCCTAGGAAGCTAAAAAACGTCAAGGCATTTTTAGGGTTTGCAGTGGCGGGTTTAGGGTCTAACGACCCTAAACCCGCTACCACAAACCCTAAAAACGTGTCGCGTTAGTTGCTACAATATAAAGTATAAAACAAATTCTAAATAAATTACCCTACCCCAAAACACCCAAAACCCACCATAGAAAAGTTAAAAATGTTAAATTCATCAGTTATTACTTAATGAATCGTAATATCAATTTTAATGAATCATAATACAGAATTAATGAATCATATTATCATTTTAGTGTATTAAAAAAATTTTTTTAAAAAAATTATCAAAACATATCCATGACCGGTCTTGTTTTGAAGAGCTTAAATTTAGGTGAACAATGATATAATTATTCTCATTTTGCACTTATATATTAAAAGTTATAACAATTTAAAGTTATTGTTATTATGATATAGATAAAGAAAAGAAAAAAAAAAAAAGAAATCTTTCCAAAAAATAATGCATTCACCCCTTGGTTCAGTGTTGTTGCACGATCCCCTCCCCTCCCTCCCATCTTTTTGTTTTAATGTTTTTAAAATGCCCTCAACAGTAGCCATCCTAGCTATTCTCAAGTGTAGGTAAGAATTTATCTATTTTTCTCCAAACATCACAGATCAATTGTTATAGTATCATTGTTTTTTACTTTTCTCTTGCATACCTTTTTTCTCAACTTTAGCTGTGCAAAAGAATACTCCTCTGTCATAACTTGACTGTCTTGTTTACTATGAGCATGTTGTGAGATTTTCATATTTAATATATAAGATAATATAACTTTATAAATGTAACACCCCTACCGCTAATACCGTCATTACTGTACAAATACTTACCTTCGCAGCGGATATTACTTACTCAACGGCGGGTGTACAATGCCGTTAGTCACCCACGTGACTAACAAGACGGATTACAATACTACATACTATCGGTCTGATGAATATGAACATACGAGTACTCTACATAATACAATACTTCCCATTGCTTACTCATCCATAATTCAATTACAACTTCAATTCATTACTATACCGAGTATACTACGATCCTTACATTACCGATGCAGTTTAGACTTCCAAATTCATAATACGTACAAATACAATTCCTTTACTCAACTACCCATGCTTATGTAGCAGTCCCCGTCCTACTCTCTCGAACGGTGGTCAGCTTCGAATACCTGCACACTAAAAACGGTCCCCCGAGGGGGTCATCTTCCGCTGCATATGAAATCCGCATATACCGCGTGCTAACCGCGGTACGCCGACTACTTTGGGTCGGATATACATGGAGTTCATTTTACATGCATACATACATACTCATACTACAACAATATAATCAAAGATACCTACATAAATATACAAGTTCAATGCTTACTGAGGAAGACAATTCAATAGTCAACCGTTCATATTTGTTATACATTCATTACTCTTCGTACTGAGTTCGATATTCGTTACTCTACTCATACTTACTCCTTACTCTTGCATACTCATCACTCCATGTTCAATGCCTTACTCGTACCCGATCCTTACTCTGTACTCGTTACTGTACTAGTGCATACTCACTACTCAATTCTCCATATACTTACTCTTACATACTCAATACTCTATACTTACTCGTACGTACTCAATACTCGGTACTCATTACATACTCATACTTGCTTCTTACTCGATACTCATTACTTTACTCATACATACGCAATACTCATTACTCATTACTTTGGTCTCTGGGCGGAGTCATACACAAGACTCGCCACCGGACCTACAATACGAGGGTTATACGCTTAGCTACTCAAATACTCAATGTCCGTTCTTACCGGACTACTCAAATTCCCAACACTCTTCTCTCAGAGCACAATACAATCTCATGGATTAGCCTAGAAGTATCTCTCTTGATAACCTCCACGAGCTTAGGGAATTACTACCGACTAGTATCCTCAGATTTAAGGGTTTCCCCAACTATCGAATACTCTCATGTTCGGGACATACTTACATCAGTCGGGTCCTCTCATAATGGGTCGACTAATTGCTAAGGGGTTTGGAGATCCCTCATCATTCTTTACTACTCTCATGGTTCATGTTTTGCACCAAGATTAGTTCCTCTAATATAGGTTACTTATGTACTTCCACTACTTTGTTTGTGGATTATTCATTTCGTTTCTCCTACCGTTATCGGAAGGTTATTACTCCCGTACACTCTCTCACATTCTAGTGAGTTCATTGATTTACGTTATCGTTTATTGGTTCGTTGGTTTAGTGCGTTGCTACGGTTCCATTAATTCACACATGACTCTCACTACGAGTCATTACACAATAAGACTCATCTATGAGTCGGTCTACGCACTAAGTAAAGCCACACAATCAATCAAGAAGGTTAGCTCAATCAACATACAGCAAGACATATAATGAAAGGCAATAAACCGTTTTCATGCTTAGTCTTGATTAGCCGGCATACAGCACACAAATCAACATAACTCGGTTAGCATACGGGGCATGAGGAAATCATACCTTTCACCGGAGTTAGCTTTACCATGTGTTCCCTTGTTCCTTGGTTCACACTTGTTCCACTGATAATGTTTTCAACATTGTTATTAATACTATGCTCATACGATATACACGTAATTACTACTCCCTTACTTACCCCGTTATCCCGGTGTACTTAATGCTTTCATACTTGCAACTTACTTGGTTACTTTTTACACTTGTTTTTCCTACTCATATACTTACTTTCTTACCATTACTACTTCATTATGGTGTATTACTACATACATATGCATATGTGGGCATAGGCATATATATTTACATATGATTACTATAATCATATAATAAAACATTTTTTTTTACTCGACCGGACTTGCAGGGTCGGTCGCAAGTCCGGTCCATTCCAGTAGCTATCAGTATGGAAATTTTCTAGTCTCGGCCGAACTTGCAAGTCCGGTCGCAAGTTCGGTCCATTCCAGAAGCTTTCATCTGCGGAATTTTTCTGGCCGACCGAACTTGCAAGTCCGGTCGCAAGTTCGGTCCATTCCAGAAGGTTTCTGACGGGAGAATTTTCTGGTTCGACCGAACTTGCATGTCCGGTCGCAAGTCCGGTCTATTCCAAAAGGTTTCCCGTCTTTGAAATTCTGGGCTCGACCGAACTTGCAAGTCCGGTCGCAAGTCCGGTCCGGCCCAGTACTTCAGTTTTAAAATCTGTTTTTAGTTCTCTCTTTTACCCATTACTTCCCCACTCTTCCTACATGTAATCCCACATGTTTTAGTGCCATTTATGCTTCCTATTATACCTCAATCCATCCACCAAATCTATTACTAAATCCATCAAATAACTTACACAATTCCCTTACTTCTTTTTCCAACACTTGTAGCAGTTTTTGTTACACTTATGCTACAGATTTTTACAATTCAATTCTCCCATCCAATACTCTCTCAACCAATGCCATTCCTAGCATTCTAAATACTCCTCCTTACCATACCAATTCATTCCCAAGCCATTGCATTACTTATGCCCAAGTTCCAACACTCATCTTACCAAATTCTGCACATTAAATTCTCCTAACTTCTCCAATGTATTCTTATACACTTTGCTACAGATTTTACACTTCTTATTTCTCATACTACAATTACCATTCCATAGCTACTAAACCTCTCTACTAGTCCCAATACACACCTTGGTTCTCCCACTCACCAAGTCATCCTTAAATATATAATCCTACTAAAATTTCGCCATAGTTCATCTACTTTCCTTACTTATCCACACACATCCTTTCTCAACAAATTCATCCCTATTCTATCCAAACCACAAGGGTTCTACCAGCACACATTCAAAATCCCAATACACCAATATTTCCTCAATCCACAATACACAAATACTCATATACAATTATTTGGCTCTAAGGCCTACAATCCACATACTTGCTCTTAAATACTCAAACTTCACAATTCTCAATACTAGTACAAGGTTTGGGTTCTTTAGATATTTTACCCATTCACATTATCCTAATGCATTAAAATTTCGCATTATGGAAGAGCTCTTACCTTGAGCTTAAATTTCCTTCATTTCCTTTCCACTTCTTCTCCTTCTTTTTTCTTGCAAAATCGGCCATGTGGGGGATGGAGTTTCCAAACTCCATCCCAACACACAAATTACATAAGGAGAATATAATTAGAATTCTAATCCCTTAAAACTTCACTAATTAAATGGAGGGTTTAAATTACCATTAGTTAGGGTTTTTACCTTGGAGCTTTTAAGAGAGGTTTTCAAGCCTTGAATGCAAAGGAGGGTTCCTCCACCATTGGAGAGTTGAACCAAGCTCAAACAAAGAAGAAACAAGGCATTACAAGAAGGGGCAAAATCGGCCACCATAGAGAATGGAGGAAAAATGGATTTTTCTTGAAACTTTTTACCTTAGGAGGAAGAGGAGACTCCAAGCTCCACAATGGTGTGCTTTCTCTTCAAATGGGGAAAACCCATGGAGATGAAGTTGCTCATTTTCGGATTTTGAAAAGATAGAAATGTAGAGGAGGATGAGGGGATTACAAATACGTAATTATTTTTACATTTGGAGCTCACATGGAGGTAGAGCATGAAGAAGAAGATGAAGAAGCCATCGTTGCTTCCTTTGGGGCTTCAAAATCGCCACCCAGCAGAGAGAGGGAGAGCAGCTCGGTGGGGTAGGGAAGGAAGGGAGAGAGAGAGAAGAGAGAAATGAGGGGAGAGAGAAAGGAAAGTACCTTTTCTACTTTTCTACTTGCTTTTGGTCCCTTTTACTTATTAGCTAGTTACATGTGTGTGTGTGTGAGGGAGAGCTGTTTACACCAGTAAAAACCGGCCCCCTCTGTAATACTAGCTGGAGCGTTTTTCGTTTTTTTACAGAAAACGCTCGTTATTTTACCCGGTTTTGATACTATTCACTAACCGGGCCCGTTTTCCGGAATTTCCTCGTTTCTTTATTTTATTGGTTATTAAGCTTCCATAAATGCTTAATAATTATTATTTACTGATTTATAATTTTTACGGGTTTGTTTGACCACTTAAAATCACGTTTTTGGGTTTCCTCGAAAAACGTGCGCTAAAGCTCTATTAGCGTTTTAATACATTTCTTGAATCCGTTTTCTTCGGGAATTATTCCCGTATACTAATTAGGCATGAATAAGCCTTAGAAATCCTTACGATACTATAACCGAGGTCTCGTACCTCCTATGGTTATTTAACGCTTATTTTAGCGTTTTCCGCTTTCTAAGCGTTCTTCTCATTTCTTTTGGATTTATTTTCCTTACCAAAATTACTAGGCGCTATTAGGCCCTTAAATACTATATTAGAATAATATAATCACCATATTTAAGTTTGGGGTATTTCAATCTACCCCCCTTAAAGAACTTTGCCCTCAAAGTTGGTGAATCTAATACTGTTACTCGTACATATACTCTATGCTAAGGTTATGACCTCTACATATAACTTGTCAAACTCCAAATGTCTGACATGATGCATACTACGCATCCAAACAGCACGTCACTGCATGCATAGCAATCAAAAATATCCGTTTTACTCCTCTCCAAGGGGGTCCATCCGCAGACAATTAGGTACAATCCTCCCCCAATGGCGAGTGATCCCTCAAGTACCGGTCACGTTTGAACACTTACGCTTTCTGGTTCATGGCCGTCATGACTTGAGCACTCACGCTTTCTGGCTCTACGGTCTTTGGTTCTGATCAAATTCATTTGCACATATAGAGATCCTCCGGCACTTACTCATACTTACTTACTCATACTTTACTCATACTACTCATACTTACTCATACTACTCGGGACTACGCTGCCCCAGTTCCTTTGGAAAAAATACAAAACACACACTGTTACCGTACAACCGGTGTAGTGGTTTTAAACTACTCTACACTTCCACAGACTCAAAACTAGCTTCACCTCCTATGGTTTCGACCGGATACTCGTGCCTAGGCATGGAAGATCCACTAGCGCCGTGGGAGCGGTTTTAAAACCGATCCTCATTCTCAAGTTTAGAAAATGTTGTACCAAATTAGTTTTGGAAATTCATTTTGAAAACTTTGCATACATCTCCCAAGTTCAATTTATGATGATTATTCCTATTACTAGTGTTATTATTGTGGCCACTTAAGGGAGCTTCCAGAGTCCTTCAACCCCAATGTGATCAGCATTGGTGTTGAATTATCCTTCCACCCCAATTTGTGTTCGGCTTCCCTTGATCGCTAGCAAATCAAGTTCCACTTCCCACCTCAATACAAACAAACAGATTGTCAAACATTATTTCATTTTCTATCTTTTAATCTTGCTACTCATAATCATACACATACATTTTCCAATTCATATGATTCACTTACTTACTTACCAATCATTTCATCCATCATTACTACATCTTCTCCAGCTACTATACTTAAGGAATTCGTGGGTATACCATCCCATTGGTTTGCTATACTCCAATTATACTCATAAAATACATCGGTTGTACACCAATTCATACTCATTACATACGTCGGTTCCATACCGATTTATACTCCTCAAGTCTCCCATACATACTCATTCCTCATACTATTACCAATCGGGGTACTCATTCCCCTGGAGTTTCTCCACTCCTTTCTTATTCTTCCTCAAATAACTACAATTACACGATGAGTGAATACAAATGTTTATGTAACATAAGTATCAATCATCAAAACAAATTCTTTTGCGCTATGCGCATTGTAGTTTACGCACCTATCACGTAAAACATAAATTTCGCGGTTTCGCTCTACCCCCCTTAAAAGGGATTACGCCCACGTAATCTACCATGTGCCAACATTGGACATTGGTCGAAGGCATTCAGCCGTCATGGAGTGGTTCAGTTTCCATGCGGTCTATTATACAATGTTCCTTGATCAACGGGTCTTAACCGTACTGTCTGAAATACCCCGACCTTAAATATGGCGATTAAATTATCCTAATAGGTATTTAAGAGCCTAATAATGGTTAAGAAGTATTTGTAAGGGAAAATAAATCCAAAAGAAATAAAGAAACACTTTAAAAGCGAAAAACGCTAAATAAGCGTTAAATAACCATAGGAGGTATGAGACCTCGGTTAGCGTATTATAAGGATTCTAAAGGCTTAATTAAGTCTAAATAAATATGAGGGAACACATCCCGAAGAAAACGGATCCTCAAAGTGGATTTAAAAACACTAATGAACACTAAAGCACGTTTTTCGAGGTAACGGGAAAACGTTGTCTTTAAGCGGGTCAAATAGACTCGTAACAATTTTGGTCAACTAAATAATCATTAATAAATATTAGTGAAGCTTTAGAACCAATAAAATCAATAAAACGAGAAATTAGTAAAAAATGTCAGAAACGGGAAGTTGTGGGGTAGAAATATAAATAACACAAACTTATGTGTCCAACTTTGTAAATAAAATTTTAAGACCCTCATGGTCTGTGTGGGCTGTCCGATTTTGGCCCCTCTTCACACTCTCTCTTTACTCTCTTTTTACTCACAAACAAACAAAAACAATAAAGTAACCTTACTTTATTTACTCTCACATTCTCTCTCCAACTCCCTTATTTCATTCTCTTCACTCGCGTAATACCCTCACCCAGCACCCTCTCTTTCTTCTTCTTCCCCAAGCATGCGACATTAATGGAGAAAGGAGAGAAAACACATAAAAACCTCACCTTCTCTCCTCTTGTAACCCACTCAAATCTCTTCCAAAAAATTACAAAAATTACACCATTGTAATCCTCTCACCAAGAGCTACGTTTCTATCTTTCAAAATTCAAAAACACACATTTCGTTTTTATGGGTATACCCCATTTGGAGCTTCAAGACCACCATTAGAGCCACCTTGTTCTCCTTGTTCTTTTGAGGTAAAAATCTCCTTAAAACTCCATTGGTTTTCTAGCCTTGAAGGCAAAACGAATCTGGAGCTAAACCCTTGTGTGCTTCTTTGAATGCTAGCCGATTTTGGCTTCTTTGGAGAGTGAGAAGTCTTGCTCTTGAACCATTCCAAACAGCTCTTGCACCTTTGGAAGGTAATATAAATTCTAACCTAAAACCTATATTAGAACTTACATAATGGTTAGGGTTAAATTGTGTATTAAAGTGGTGTATTGAAACATATATGTGAACGGGATGTAGTGTTTGAATTCGGTTTACAAACCGGTGGGGGAGAAGAAGGAAAAGGAAGGAGGAGGAAAGGAAAGAGAAGCTTGTGAGGATAACAAGGTAACTATACTAACCCTTGTGTGTCTTTGTAGATAAGTATGTAACAGATTTTTGGTAATGGAAATATGTATTGTAAAAGGGTAGTGTGGTAGTAGTGTAATGTATGAGAGAATACAAATGTTTTGAAACCTTAAAAAGGCAATGGAAACTTGTCAAAACAGATTTGGGAATGAGAGGTGAGTGCAGGAATTTAGGGTTGTTAGTGTGGTATTTTGTATATGAGAATGGGTATATTGGTATTGGTTATGAACAGGAGGTATGGATCAATCATGTGAGTGAACAAAACTAATGTGGTGAAACCTTAAGTTTTTAGGGGATACCATGTCAAAATTTAGAGAGGAAACTATCTTGCTTAGGAGCTGGTAACATTTGTGAAAGAAAGAAAAGAAAGAAACAGAAGCAGCAGCAGCTCGAACTCTGCAACAGAAAGGAAGAAAAGAATGAAACAGTGGAAATGGTGAGATAGCAGTAGGTTGAGGGAATTGATTTTGGTGAGGGATTTAGGTGAGTTAGATGCTTGGATAAGTAGTTAAACATGTAATATTAAGATTAGAAACCATTAGGAAGTGATTAGAAGAAGAAGAGAATGAAACAGAGCAAGAAAGAAAACGCAATTCGTAGCAGACCAGTGTTGGTCGGGACTTAGGCCTTGTATTGAGTCCCGGACCAACCATTCAAAACACCCGAGAGTTTGTCAAAATTTAGGTCCGGGACTTACCCTGTAAGAGGACCCGGACCAGTATGTCAAATAGGCCGAGAGTGGTGTAAGCTCATGGTCCGGGACTTGGGTTAAGCATGAGGACCCGGACCACTCGTTAAAACCATTCGAAACTCACGACCAAGGTTGGTCCGGGACTAAGGATAGGGACAAGGTCCCGGACAACACTAAATTCACCCGAAGAATTTAAGTGGGCTGTAAGTTAAGGCTTTGTTTGGGGATGGTGTATAAGTGGCATAAGACTAATTAATCATAATTAAGAGTCATTAGGAGTATAAAAAGCTAGAACAAGAATGAGGAGTAAGTAAAGAATGAAAATGAAATTGTACAAGTAAGAATTAGTAAGTAAGTAAAGTGGATGAACTAAGGCAATTTGAAGGGCCTAGGTAGTGTTTAAACATGTGAGATTACATGTAAGAAGATTGGGGAAACAATGAGTGAAGTTGGGAAAGAAAAATAAAACCTGTAGCAAGGTTCTGACTCCGTCCGACCCAGACGGTGAGTCGGACGTGGGTCGGACGGGGCTTGAGAGACGAAAACCAAACTTTCTGGAATGGTCCGACCCAGAGCCGTGAGTCGGACGTGGGTCGGACATGGCTTAAACAACGGACCAAAACCTTCTGGAATGGTCCGACCGAGAGAGTATGGGTCGGACAGAATAGTGCTGGGTCGGACAGGGTAATTTTCTGGGAACGAACCCTACTGGAATGGTCCGACCCAGGGCTTGGGTCCGACGGTGGGTCGGACGGCCCTATACTTACAAAAAAAAAAAACAGTAAGCTTATACTAGTATATATACATATATTATGTACATGTATACCCACCTATACATACGTGCATATATGTGTAAGTAAACCATTGTTAAGTAATTAAAAGTAAGTAAATAAAAATGTAAGTATAGGAATGTGAAGACCTAGTAAGTATGAGTTAGGAAGCGTAAGGGTAACCGAATTAAGTTAATGATAGTTAAATTAATGTTCGGTTGTATGTATATCATAGGATTTGAATTGTGAATACCGGAGGAACGTTGGGATACAAGTACAACAGTGAAAGGTATGATTTCTTCATGCCCTGTATCCTAATCTGGTACCCCGATTTGTGTGCTTATTTGATCACCTAATAAGATAAATGCATGAATCGGACTATATGCACCTACTTGTGCTTGTTTACATTGTTCTTGATATTTGTCTTGAACAATAGTTTGTATAATTCATGAAACATATGAATGATGATGAAGTGTATCATACTTGTAGTGTACTTGTATATTGTAATGTATTTGTATGTAAGTGTATATGGGTATTGTATTATTGTGGTGGATGTTGACTTGTACTAATTCTAACTATCTAACTCCTAACTTAAGTGAGTAAATTGGAATGAGTACAAGTCCGATATAGCTTCGGCCACGCGGTGAGGATGCGGAAGTCACAAGAGGTTGGCTGCAATTCCTGACTCTTAAACTGGTCCGCGGCCCAAATCCCTTAAATGGGTAGCATCCCGGATTGGTGAGTCAAGTAAATCCCGGAGGGGGGACGGTTGTAGTCCCCAGGGCCGGAGGTCCCGACGACTTAACTTGAGTAAGAGTAAGAGTAAGTAAGTATGGATCCGTAAAGGTATGAGTATGAGTATGTATGTGTATGAAGTAACGAGTAAAAGAGTAATCTCCACCGATTAACCGGGTGGACCAATGAAGCTAACAAAATTGTATATTGTGTATGTAATGAGTATGTGTATTTCGGGAGAAGGTAAGTATGTATTGGATGGTTATTGTATTCCTTGTATGTAATGTAGTGTATGTATGTATGCCTTGCGTAAGTATTGTTGTATTGTGTATAAGAGCATGTAAGCATGTATGTTTGAATGAAATCAACCGCATGTATTCGACCAAGTGGTCGGCGTACCCTCACTAGTACGCGGGGTATGCGGTTATATGCTCGGCGAAAGCTGACCCCTTCGGGGGACATTTTTAGTGTGCAGGTACCCGAAACGAATATGGTCAAGGAAAGAGACCGGAGGCACACCCTGGTATTTGGAGTAAGAAGTAAGTAATAGTGCTGTGAGGAACGGGGTAGGTAGTAAGTAGTCTCTTAGTGAGTATGTATGAACTTGAAAGAAGCATTGTAATTGTATTGGGAACCTAGTAAACTCGGTATGTATTTTGTATTGTAGATTAATGAAGGAGTAAAGTATCGAATGGAACCTTGTAGTATTCGTTTGATGAACGGAGTATGTATCGTGGAAGTGTAGTACTCGGGATTCCGGTCCATCAGACCGATGCTGTATGTAGAAGTAGTAGCCTTTTAGTCACGTGGGTGACTAACGGCATTGTATCACCCTCTGTATGTACTTAAAGTATCCGCTGCATGAGTCTGATTGTATAAGGAGATTGGACGGTTAATGACAGTATTAGCAGTAGGGGTGTTACACTGTCGGTTAGTCCCTGCATCAAGATTTTCCATCGGAGTTTATTTTACTCTTAATCGGGTTCAGTTCTAGGTGTATTTCACTTAGAATTCTGGGCCCACTAGCTTCTGTTGCGCGACCCTGATAACTTGGGTTATTCGCCCTTCTTGTTATTTTAACTGTGCTATACACCACCTTTTTATCCCTTTATTGTGGGAATAAGGTCTGTTCCATCTCGCGAGGTATTCTTTTACCGGGCGTGAACTCAATGAGTTTTAGATTTATAACCAGATCCCTGGCCATCTATATACATACTGTTGTGTTTGTAGTGTGATCATTCACTTGGTTCCTCCGACTTATTGTCGGTTGAGGTTAAGTCACTACTTAGTTGTAGTGCTTCCTCTGCTGTTAGTAGCTTCTGAATTATACCAGTTCTAGGTTCATTACAAGTGGTCTTTACTTGTATGACCTCGCATTTTCAATGCGTCGGTCCTTGTGACTTTCTTAAGTCTCTTTCACCTTCATTCCAATGAAATTCACGTCTTGTGATGTTGTTGTGTTTCACACTCCTCGGTGCTTCTTTGGCCTTAGGCCGCACGGTTTGTTTCTACTAAGCTTTTGCTTGACTGGCTTATGCCATGTTTACTGGTGAAAGGAATAATTTACCACGATTTACATTTCCTCATATTCCTAGCTATCCCACTCGATCATTACTATTGCTAAGTGCAATACCAAAACACTCAGTCATACAGAGTGCAGAGGCGTAACTCTTGGCAGTAAGTCTCTTATGAGGTCGCAATAGGACTGATCGTTACTCTTTCAGGTGGTGCTTCATCATTTGGTGCAGACTTTGGCTTGTTGCCCGGTCTGTCTACCATCTTGTATTAACAACCCCATAGTATCGGGTGGTTATTCACATACGTTGGTCGCCTGTTGCGCACCATGTTCTTACTGATTTCACGGTATTGGTCTACATGGCATCCACTGTTGCTAGCTTCAGCTCATGCGTCTCTATCATTTATACATGATTCCATGTATTTGGCAATACTGAATATGGTATTACTTTGTTTTTCTGAGCTCTCCAGCATCATTGGTTTTATAGCCGGTTATTCCTTGTTGTCAACATTGCTGCTGAAGCTTATTTCACATTGCTTGACAATAGTTGTATGCTCAAGCTTGACTACACTAGTAGTTCTGAAAGGAATATATTTCCCGACAGTTACTGATGGTATCCCCTTCTTGGGATCCATGTGTTCTCCACTCTTGTGGTCTCATATTATGAGGGGCGTCCTCATTCATCGGTTGTTACTCTTTTTAATCGGTGTCGTCCTTGACAACTTCCATAACGTTGGGTTGTGTGGTAATAGTTTCATGGCCTACTAGCCATATTGCCTAGAGCTCTGCTCATCATAGGTTGTTTCCAAGTGATTATTTCTCCCATAAACCATCGCTGGGTTTGGAGGTGATATCGGGCTCCCTGACACGATCGTCACGTCACGCTTCCGTCTGTTGGAGACCCTTTTTGTAGCTTGGTATCGATCGATACCATTTATTGATTTGGGGTATCCCCTGTCAAGTGGGATCCCTTCGGTGTTCTAACCGGTTGCTCGTTCCGATTGTGGTGTTTTTGCCACGACATCTCGTTCAACTGTGTTGACTTGCTCCCCTTTATGGATTGCTCCTGGGTAGTACCGATTATGCGGTAGCATCTGGTATGTATGAGTATTTCCAGTTTGTTGTCCTAGCTTGCGGTTCTGGATCTGAGTTATCCGTTTAGGGTCATAACGTCTCCCGTTCTTAGGGTAGACCATTGGTGTTCTTCCTTGTGTTATAACGGATTGATATCCCTTCCGGTGATGAATGGTATTTCGGGTACCTTATAACATCAACCCTGTGTGTTTGTGGTAGTTGATCTGGGAATTCTATCCCCGTCCATTGAACACTGATGTGTTAATGTTAGGCATTTGCCTTACTGTGCTTAGACTGGGTATTCCTTCCAGTTATCATGCTTTACTTAGATATTCGAGACATATCCAATGTATTATCCCTTGTTAGTGCTTCATGCACTTTCAACTCTTAATGGTTCTCCTGAAGTGAGTTTCTGACTCCTTAGCCTGTAGCTTATCTGAGTTTCCTTTGTTCGGTTGAGGTAAACCAGTTGTTCTGTTTAAAATTTACTTATGGTCCGTAGAACAGAGTTGACTACTTCCCATGTTTCGTACACTACATGTATACATACGTGGGGTACCGTCTTGGCACGTTACCACTTACCTAACTACATGTCAGGCCCGCAAGCTCCTTCGGAGTGCGGTCGTCCCACATCCCGTATTTGGGTACACTCGTAGTGTTTCGTCACACGCCTAGGTGAAGTATTCTATTGTCAACTCCTCTTGTATCATTCTATGATACTCACCGTATTTTTCCGTTAGTTTGGTTTTAAAAATCCGAGGTTTAAAAGAAGGATTTATGGTTTTGAAAGAAAAATTTGGGTTTTGAGTAACAGTTTGGTGTGAAAAGAAATTCTTTATGGCGTTGCCATGATTCAGGTCCTGACCAAGTTCAGCTTCTCGCTGACCGGTATACTCTCAATACAATGGTCGGGCCGTTAGGCCTTTCCGAGGTTTCATTATTCAAATACTCAGGATTGGTGATCCTATTTTTGCTCCATTCGTCATAGCGGTACTTTAGCAAGTATTTACGGGTTGTTAAAAGTCTTCCAACCATCCTGTAGTTGCTGCACTTGCCCTAGGCAAGTGCGCGGGTAGGTTGTTTTTCGGTTAACTGTATACCGGTGGCGGTATCGTTCCATCCATGATTGGTGGTTTTATTAGATCTTCCCTCGATCTTTTGATCTTGGTGATCGATCTCTTGAGTCGTTTCTCAGAGTACTTGACATGGTCGTCGTCCATCCGGGTGCCTCACACCTTCACTGTGGTTAACGAGACTTGACTTGTCCTTAGGAGCCAGGTTGTGGTCCTATAGGTCTGTGTTATGATTCCCTTCATAGTTATCTGAACTGTTGTTCGGTGTATTACAGCCTCTTAGTTAACTCTGAACTTGTTGATATTTATCTCGTGTAGGTTTGGTATTAATCCACCTCGACTAATTCCTCAGTCGGTTTGTATACCGTTGTTGGCATCATCAAAGATTACAGTCCGTAGACTCTCTTGTCTCGGCTTGTTACTCCCTCTTCCTTGCTTCATTGCGCGATTGTGCTTCTCTTCTGCTGGCTACTCATGTTCTTGCGACTGCGAAGCATGTCGCCCCATGGTGCCATATTCCACTATCCTTTATTTAGGATCTTCAATCCTCCGCCATTAAGTGCGGTCCTAGTCTTTCAACGGAAACCGTCTTCTGGACTTCCAGTTCTTGGACTCTTCCGTATGACAGGTTCCTTTCTAATAAGGTTTGTTTTGTACTACCAGATCGGGTTTTACCCGAGTGTGAGAGGTCTTTCCATCTCTCTGGCGTTCTTGTCCCAACTTACAACGGGGGACGCGGAGGGCGGGTATGGTTTACTGTAGGATCCAGATCACACTGGAAATTTCTATCTAGTGTCCTCACACACTAGCACTCAACCCTTAGCCCTAAGTCTCTACTTCCTAACTCGGTATTTTCCTAAACTCGGTATTTCATCCATCAGAGCGATACTTCACTCTGATACCACTTTTTGTAACACCCTTACCGCTAATACCGTCATACTGTACAAATACTTACCTTCGCAGCGGATATTACTTACTCAACGGCGGGTGTACAATGCCGTTAGTCACCCACGTGACTAACAAGGCGGATTACAATACTACATACTATCGGTCTGATGAATATGAACATACCGAGTACTCTACATAATACAATTTCCCATTGCTTACTCATCCATAATTCAATTACAACTTCAATTCAATTACTATACCGAGTATACTACGATCCTTACATTACCGATGCAGTTTAGACTTCCAAATTCATAATACGTTACAATACAATTCCTTTACTCAACTACCCATGCTTATGTAGCAGTCCCCGTCCTACTCTCTCGAACGGTGGTCAGCTTCGAACCTGCACACTAAAAACGGTCCCCCGAGGGGGTCAGCTTACGCTGCATATGAAATCCGCATATACCGCGTGCTAACCGCGGTACGCCGACTACTTTGGGTCGGATATACATGGAGTTCATTTTACATGCATACATACATATTCATACTACAACAATACAATCAAAGATACCTACATAAATATACAAGTTCAATGCTTACTGAGGAGACAATTCAATAGTCAACCGTTCATATTTGTTATACATTCATTACTCTTCGTACTAAGTTCGATATTCGTTACTCTACTCATACTTACTCCTTACTCTTGCATACTCATCACTCCATGTTCAATGCCTTACTCGTACCCGATCCTTACTCTGTACTCGTTATGTACTAGTGCATACTCACTACTCAATTCTCCATACTTACTCTTACATACTCAATACTCTATACTTACTCGTACGTACTCAATACTCGGTACTCATTACATACTCATACTTGCTTCTTACTCGATACTCATTACTTTACTCATACATACGCAATACTCATTACTCATTACTTTGGTCTCTGGGCGGAGTCATACACAAGACTCGCCACCGGACCTACAATACGAGGGCTATCCGCTTAGCTCCTCAAATACTCAATGTCCGTTCTTACCGACTACTCAAATTCCCAACACTCTTCTCTCAGAGCACAATACAATCTCATGGATTAGCCTAGAAGTATCTCTCTTGATAACCTCCACCAGCTTAGGGAATTACTACCAACTAGTATCCTCAGATTTAAGGGTTTCCCCAACATATCGAATACTCTCATGTTCGGGACATACTTACATCAGTCGGGTCCTCTCATAATGGGTCAACTAATTGCTAAGGGGTTTGGAGATCCCTCATCATTCTTTACTACTCTCATGGTTCATGTTTTGCACCAAGATTAGTTCCTCTAATA
Organism: Limonium bicolor; assembly: GCA_023374045.1. Taxonomy (NCBI): domain Eukaryota; kingdom Viridiplantae; phylum Streptophyta; class Magnoliopsida; order Caryophyllales; family Plumbaginaceae; genus Limonium; species Limonium bicolor. The sequence goes on from CM041778.1 coordinate 364,126,335, forward strand.
TAGGTTACTTATGTACTTCCACTACTTTTGTTTGTGGATTATTCATTTCGTTTCTCGTACCGTTATCGGAAGGTTATTACTCCCGTACACTCTCTCACATTCTAGTGAGTTCATTGGTTTACGTTATCGTTTATTGGTTCGTTGGTTTAGTGCGTTGCTACGGTTCCATTAATTCCACATGACTCTCACTACGAGTCATTACACAATAAGACTCATCTATGAGTCGGTCTACGCACTAAGTAAAGCCACACAATCAATCAAGAAGGTTAGCTCAATCAACATACAACAAGACATATAATGAAAGGCAATAAACCGTTTTCATGCTTTAGTCTTGATTAGCCGGCATACAGCACACAAATCAACGTAACTCGGTTAGCATACGGGGCATGAGGAAATCATACCTTTCACCGGAGTTAGCTTTACCATGTGTTCCCTTGTTCCTTGGTTCACACTTGTTCCACTGATAATGTTTTCAACATTGTTATTAATTCTATGCTCATACGATATACACGTAATTACTACTCCCTTACTTACCCGTTATCCCGGTGTACTTAATGCTTTCATACTTGCAACTTACTTGGTTACTTTTTACACTTGTGTTTCCTACTCATATACTTACTTTCTTACCATTACTACTTCATTAATGGTGTATTACTACATATATGCATATGTGGGCATAGGCATATATATTTACATATGATTACTATAATCATATAATAAAACTTTTTTTTTACTCGACCGGACTTGCAGGGTCGGTCGCAAGTCCGGTCCATTCCAGTAGCTATCAGTATGGAAATTTTCTGTCTCGACCGAACTTGCAAGTCCGGTCGCAAGTTCGGTCCATTCCAGAAGCTTTCATCTGCGGAATTTTTCTGGCTGACCGAACTTGCAAGTCCGGTCGCAAGTTCGGTCCATTCCAGAAGGTTTCTAACGGGAGAATTTCTGGTCCGACCGAACTTGCATGTCCGGTCGCAAGTCCGGTCTATTCCAGAAGGTTTCCCGTCTTTGAAATTCTGGGCTCGACCGAACTTGCAAGTCCGGTCGCAAGTCCGGTCCGGCCCAGTACTTCAGTTTTAAAATCTAATTTCAGTTCTCTCTCTTTTACCCATTACTTCCCCACTCTTCCTACATGTAATCCCACATGTTTTAGTGCCATTTATGCTTCCTATTATACCTCAATCCATCCACCAAATCTATTACTAAATCCATCAAATAACTTACACAATTCCCTTATTTCTTTTTCCAACACTTGTAGCAGTTTTTGTTACACTTATGCTACAGATTTTACAATTCAATTCTCCCATCCAATACTCTCTCAACCAATGCCATTCCTAGCATTCTAAATACTCCTCCTTACCATACCAATTCATTCCCAAGCCATTGCATTACTTATGCCCAAGTTCCAACACTCATCTTACCAAATTCTGCACATTAAATTCTCCTAACTTCTCCAATGTATTCTTATACACTTTGCTACAGATTTTACACTTCTTATTTCTCATACTACTACACAATTACCATTCCATAGCTACTAAACCTCTCTACTAGTCCCAATACACACCTTGGTTCTCCCACTCACCAAGTCATCCTTAAATATTAATTCCTACTAAAATTTCGCCATAGTTCATCTACTTTCCTTACTTATCCACACACATCCTTTCTCAACAAATTCATCCCTATTCTATCCAAACCACAAGGGTTCTACCAGCACACATTCAAAATCCCAATACACCAATATTCCTCAATCCACAATACAAATACTCATATACAATTATTTGGCTCTAAGGCCTACAATCCACATACTTGCTCTTAAATACTCAAACTTCACAATTCTCAATACTAGTACAAGGTTTTGGGTTCTTTAGATATTTTACCCATTCACATAATCCTAATGCATTAAAATTTCGCATTATGGAAGAGCTCTTACCTTGAGCTTAAATTTCCTTCATTTCCTTTCCACTTCTTCTCCTTCTTTTTTTCTTGCAAAATCGCCATGTGGGGGATGGAGTTTCCAAACTCCATCCCAACACACAATTAAATAAGGAGAATATATTAGAATTCTAATCCCTTAAAACTTCACTAATTAAATGGAGGGTTTAAATTACCATTAGTTAGGGTTTTTACCTTGGAGCTTTTAAGAGAGGTTTTCAAGCCTTGAATGCAAAGGAGGGTTCCTCCACCATTGGAGAGTTGAACCAAGCTCAAACAAAGAAGAAACAAGGCATTACAAGAAGGGGCAAAATCGGCCACCATAGAGAATGGAGGAAAAATGGATTTTTCTTGAAACTTTTTACCTTAGGAGGAAGAGGAGACTCCAAGCTCCACAATGGTGTGCTTTTCTCTTCAAATGGGGAAAACCCATGGAGATGAAGTTGCTCATTTTCGGATTTTGAAAAGATAGAAATGTAGAGGAGGATGAGGGGGATTACAAATACGTAATTATTTTTACATTTGGAGCTCACATGGAGGTAGAGCATGAAGAAGAAGATGAAGAAGCCATCGTTGCTGCCTTTGGGGCTTCAAAATCGCCACCCAGCAGAGAGAGGGAGAGCAGCTCGGTGGGGTAGGGAGGAAGGGAGAGAGAGAGAGAAGAGAGAAATGAGGGGAGAGAGAAAGGAAAGTACCTTTTCTACTTTTCTACTTGCTTTTTGGTCCCTTTTACTTATTAGCTAGTTACATGTGTGTGTGTGTGAGGGAGAGCTGTTTACACCAGTAAAAACCGGCCCCCTCTGTAATACTAGCTGGAGCGTTTTTCGTTTGTTTTTTTACAGAAAACGCTCGTTATTTTACCCGGTTTTGATACTATTCACTAACCGGGCCCGTTTTCCGGATTTTCTCCTCGTTTCTTTATTTTTATTGGTTATTAGCTTCCAAAATGCTTAATAATATTATTTACTGATTTATAATTTTTACGGGTTTGTTTGACCACTTAAAATCACGTTTTTGGGTTTCCTCGAAAAACGTGCGCTAAAGCTCTATTAGCGTTTTATACATTTCTTGAATCCGTTTTCTTCGGGAATTATTCCCGTATACTAATAAGGCATGAATAAGTCTTAGGAATCCTTACGATACTATAACCGAGGTCTCGTACCTCCTATGGTTATTTAACGCTTATTTTAGCGTTTTCCGCTTTCTAAGCGTTCTTCTCATTTCTTTTGGATTTATTTTCCTTACCAAAATTACTTAGGCGCTATTAGGCCCTTAAATACTATATTAGAATAATATAATCACCATATTTAAGTTTGGGGTATTTCAATAAATGTAAGTTTTGCAATTGATCCCTGGGGTGTGAATTCCACCATTGTGTGTCAATAAGAAAATAAAGAATCTCATGTAATGGTGTGAAATCCCCATTTTATCTCTTTTATCGCTCCTTAATAAAGTAACATTCTAACACTCTATAAACCAATACTATTGACTACAACACTAAAACAATACAAAAAAAATAAAAAGTCCTAGTAGAATAATAGTGGATGAGAGAAAAAAGAACATTAAGTCACTACTATTGTAGAGATAAGAGTTTCTTATATAATAAATAATAATATTTTGTTGACATGATACATAATAATGTACTAAGAAACTCAACACTATTATAAATGCCCTTATATGTTATTGAAGTAGAAAAAACTAGTCAAACAAAACTTAGGGTCCGTTCGGCAGCATCATTTATGCTGCCTTTATTTTAAAAGTAGATTATGATAAAGGTGTTCCATGTGTCTTAATACTATTGGTTCAAAATATTAGTCAGACCCACTGAAATTTAACTTGAGTACACTTGTCAGTTTATTATTAGTTAATCACACTTCAAAAAAGTAACCAGAGGCACTTTATTGCACATTTATCATAAATGTTGAAATACAACATTTACCGAACAGAACCTTAAAGTGGGACCGGGAAGTAGGATTTAAACAGCTATACTAAGATTTAAGAATTAAGAAGCGGTGGCATACCAAAATTATGTGGAACGTTCATTTATAATAAATACAAAAAATAACAAATTTACAAGATTTAAAATATTTTACTAAAGCGTAATGTATACATTTTTATTAAAATATAGCTATTATAGTAATTTGACTAAAAAAAATAATATATAGACGACTATAAATAATCGTGTTATATGTTTTTCGTATCTCTTATTATAATTTATTATAGTTTACTAATACATTTGTTTATGTTTCTATAATATTTTATTTAATATGAGTAACATTGTAATTATAAAATAACTCACAAATTACATAAAACCATTTTATATGGACATATATAAACATATACATATGACTATTAGAGTAATACTTTTCTTAATTCTATAATATACATATGAAAAAAATAAGTATACATCAATTCAAACTTAAATGCATGAATGGAATTAATAAATTAGATAACGTATAATTATCTTAGAAGGCTAACTCAAAACACACCCTCAAATAAATCTTCAACGATTTAACATTTCTACTGTATGTTTGGGATTTATGGTATCTTTTTGTGATTCATTTTGCACTCTTATAATGTTGCAATTATCGACCCTAAACCCTTGACTTCAAACTCTAACTCTAAATAACCTTTGACGACTTAGCATTCCTAGGGTATGTTTTAGGGTTTACCGATATATTTTTTGTATTCATTTTGTATAATGTTTCAATATCTTAGCTGACTTTTTAACGATCCTAAACCCATGAATTCAAATCTTAAAATAAACCTTTAACGATTTGTATTATTTCTATCGTATGTTTGGGTTTTAGGGTATCTTTTGTGGTTCATTTTTAAAACCTTATAACATCACAATTTCAAGGTAGTTTTTAGGGTTTGAAATTAAGGGTTCCATGATAATTAATACACGTTTCCACTGATGATTAGAAACATTTACACATCCTTCTACAGTCGTTTCCATCACTATTATAAAAAAAAGATGATACTAATGTTTATATATCTTTTCCTTTGACAGTTCTCATCGAATTATTTCGTATGAGAATATCCTTTTAGCATTTATCAGTTTACAAAGCTTACTAATTGATAAAACCTGAAGACTATAAATGCTAGGAAACAATAAACTGAATTGTTGAAGTCGATTTTTACTTATTCATTTAGGTCTTTATGTATCCATCATAGTTTTAAAAAGATGACACTAATGGCTATATGTCTTTCCTTTGGTTGTCACTATTGAATCATTGTGTATACAAATTTTCTCGCATTTATCAGTCTACAGAGCTTAAATGATTGATAAACGTGAAGGCGATAACGTTAGGAAACGATAAACTGAGTTGTTTCATTCGATTTTACATATTCGTTAACCTTGGCTTTTACGTATCCATGATAAGTGATAACTTATAAACGTTTCCACTGATGATAATAAACATGTACACAACCTTCTGTAATCGTTTCCGCCACTATTATAAAACTCGTCTGGATTTTGCAGTCAGCTTTTTGATTTTCACAGTCGTTTTATAAAAATGCAGTCAAATTTTTAAATTCGCAATCGCCAACATACAATCTATGTTTTAGAATTTACAGTCACTATATTTTTAGAATTTACAGTATTAATTTTCTTTTATATATTATATTCAAAATATATGAATTTTAAAATATTATCTCCAATATTCATCTTTAAATACTATAAAATATATTTTAAATTCTGAAGTATATAATTTAAGATTTACTTATAATACACAATAGATATTAATATAGAAAAAAATTTGTCTCAACGTGTGGTCTGATTTATTGTAATGTATAAAAAAATCCAATTGTAAACAAAAAAAATCAATCTTATAACTCATTGGATAAAACAAATCAAATAACTAATTCATTTTTTATAATGTTTTGTTTCTGACCGTTTTTTTACTCTATTTAAGTGTCCGTTTTTTTCAATTAATTGTTTTGTCCGTTTCAAACTTTTAATGGACGACCCCGCAAAACTTCATCCTTAACGGACTGTCATTTTTATATCATAAGGTTAGCTGTAGTTACTTTGTCCGTAACGGATGAAGCAATTTATTTTTCTTTTTATTCAAAATGGATACCACATGTTTGAAACAATTTTTTTTGTTTTCTATATTAATATTTATTGTTGTATTTATAAGTAAATCTTAAATTGTATAATTTTAAATATATTTTAAATAATAAATTTAAAGATGAATATAGAAAATAATATTTTGGAATATTAAAAAATAACAAAAAATTACTACCAATTCTAAAACATTGACTATATAATTTGTATATTAACTGTATTAATTAATAAACTGATTGTAAAATGAATACTATTTTTTTGACGACTGTAATTTTAAAAATATAAATTGTATTTATGACTGTAAATTCTAAAACACTGACTGCATATTTTTCATAATGACTGTGTCAACTAAAAATTTGATTGTAAAAACGGGGCGGTGCGCGTGACTGCGGCAGTTTTTTTTTTTATTATTTTTTTCTTACTTAATCATAAAAACTTTAAATTGTTATAATTTTTAACATATAAGTCCAAAATGAAAAAAAAATTATATCATTGTTCATCTAAATTCGAGTTCTTCAAAATAAGACCAGTCATGGATATGTTTTGACAACTTTTTAAAAAATTATTTTTACATGTATACCATGATATTTTAATGTGAGGATGTATGTACATATTTTAATGTGAGAATGTACATGTTTTAATGTGACGATGTACATGTTTAAATGTGAGAATGTACATGTTCTTGAATGAACATCTGTACATGTTTGTATGGTTCATATGTACATGTTTGTATGACCGTCTGTACAAGTGTTCTTCCTTATATGTACATGTTTTAATTTAAGGATGTACATATTTAATGATTCGTACAAGTTTATATGACTATCTATATGATTTTAATGAGAGAATGTACATGTTTTTACGTGAGGATGTACATATTTTAGTGAACATTTGTACATGTTTGTATACCATCTGTACAAGTTTCTTTTTTACGTTCTGTGTACTATACATGTAAAATAATTTTTTTTTTAAAGTTGTCAAACATATACATGACTGGTCTTGTTTTGAAGAGCTCGAATTTAGGTGAACAATGATATAATTTATTTTCATTTTGGACTTATATATTAAAAATTACAATACTTTAAAGTTTTTGTGATAAAAAAAAGAAAAAAATTAAAAAAAAAAAAAAGAAAAAAAAAGAAAAGCAAACGGAACGTGCGTTGCGTCCCTCCCGTATGTACCAAGATAGTTTTCCATTTGAGTTTATTTATTTTAATTTTACATACTAATTATCATGTTAGTAATGAAGTCATCCTAGCTTGCCATGTCAGCACATGCAGCTAGCTCAGAATAGTTGATTTTTCAATCTATGAAATTGGTGTATAATTAACTAAAACTACGTAGATAAGTTTTTATAGGCTGAAATAAACTTTGTGAAACTTGTTTATTGTTTAAGTGCATAATAAATTCTTACTTAATTTTTGCAATTCATTAATAGTTTGTACGTATTTTAAATTAGTGTACAATTACTTAATAACAATTTAGAAGCATTGTTATAGTTGAAATTAACGGTGTGAAACTTTAGTTTAATTATATGTTAAATTCATAATTAATTTATAATTCGTAGATCTTCTAATTTTGAGTATATTTACCTAAAATTAGTAGAAATGTTGTTATAGGTTGAAGTTAATTTTGTCAAACTTAGTTTATTGTTTAAGTGCATATTAAAATCGTAATTAATTGTTGTAGAAAAATTTAATAATATATAATCTTCTAAATTGGTGTATAATGACCTAAAAACCATGTGGGTAAGTTTTTATAAGTTGAAATTAATTTTTGAACCTTAGTTTATTTTTTAAGTGCATAATAAATTCGTAATTAATTTTGCAATTAATAATAGTTTGTAGGTATTCTAAATTAGTGTACCCATTATTTAAAAACTATTAATGTTGTTTAATGGTGGCCACGGTTCCGGTTTCCACCGGTTCCGGTTCCGGAAAATGTGTATTCAGATTCGAAACCGGTTCTAGGCGGTTCCGGGGCAGTTCCGGTTCCGGTTCTGGACTCTGTATTCGCTTCGGATTCGCTCAAATCAACGGTTCCGACCGGTTTCCGGAGTGGTTCCGGTTCCAATCGGTTCCGGAAAGATTCGACCGGCTCTAGTTTCTTCTTCGTTTTAACTCCGATTTTAGATCCGTTTGCGCGCACACGTTGCTCTTTTTCGTCCAATTTTACTCCTAGCTAGGTTATTCCTCAAGTTTATAATCTTAATGTGTGAGACCAAAGACTTAAATTTTTATACTGAATTTGCAAAAATAAAGAGCAAAGTGGATTTTATTATATGATTCACTGACTCGTTAAAACCTGATTAGGTAAAACCCATTGGGAAAACCCTAATAAGGAAAAGAGTACAGCTACTAATAGGTTACATGATTTCAATTTGGAAGTCTTAAAAGATTACATGGAAGAAGTAGTACTAATACATTCTAAAAGATTACAATACAAAATAGAAGTCCTAAGTGGTATTGTCCCCATTCATCTCGTACCAATCATCATGTTGCCCCCGTATTCCAACGGTAACTTCGAACCGTTTCCAGGGCGGTTCCGGTTTCCGGTTCCACGTTCCACAGTTCCGAATCCGACCCGAATCCAGGCGGTTCTGGGCGGTTCCGGTTCCGGTCCCGGTTCGGTCTCGAATCTCAAAACTTGTATTCGGATTCGATTCGCAAGGGGGCGGTTCCGGTTCCGAATCGGTTCCGGCCCGGTTCTGGTTTCCAATCGGTTCCGGGTAGATTCACCGGTTCCAAGTAGATTCGGATTCGGTGGCCACCATTAATGTTGTTATACGTTGAAATGAAGTTTGTGAAACTTTTTGTACCATTTAATTATATGTTAAATTCGTAATTAATTAATATAATTAATTCATAATTTGTAGATCTTCTAATTTCGAGTATAATTACCAAAAGAAACTATGTGGATGTTGAACCTCCTTACCTTTATTTGAAAGGTGGAAATTTGAGACTCATACATTTATGTTACCATTTGGCGAGACAACTACTACTCTTGAGGATGTCCATTGTCTTTTTGGTCTGAAAGTGGATGGGAATGCTGTTGTTGGGAGGATGAACCAGCCCGTGACTAACCTGTGTTTTGAACTCTTGGGCGGAAAAACTAGAAGATGATGACATTAGGGGTTACTAGATTTCTTTGTCTTGCTTGCACAAGAAATTTTGAGATACCGACCAAGGACCATAATAGGTATGTGCTCAATTTAGCTGGGGTCGGTAGTGTTGGCACACACATATCGTGGTTCGTGCAACACCACCCATTTTGATTTTACTCACATTACTGCGTCCATGAAGTTGATAACATTATGGGTGTATTCTAGAATTACTTCATTCTTTCGAGCACTCACATTGACCATTAATGATCTATTTATGAGTGGGTACATGTAAGTGCGAACGGTCATTACTATTACTTATTGTTTCATACAATTTTGAGTAAATTACTCTAAACCCCTTTGAGATTTGACGATATTACAAGTTAGCATCTTGAAGTTATCAATATATCTGACAACCCTCGAGGTATAAAATTCCAGACAATGGGCCCCCGAAACCATAAATATATTTTCGTACACACTAATCCTTCCCACCTGACAACTTATCCCTTAATATGTTAGATTTTCGCTCATTGTGTCATATTGTCTCACTAGGCTATAATTAACATATAATCCTAACAACAATCACTCTCTCCATAAAGCCTGTTATTTAACAAAAACCATGAGTGGGTGACTCCTACGTACAATTTTGTTGCTCAATTGGAGTTACGGTTCTTTGTTTTGGTGATGCGAAAGAGAAAAGGTGATTTGAAAATAGAGACAGGTAAGAAGAGAGAGATTATGGGTGTTATTTTGTATTAAGTATTGTCTGATGTGACAATGTGACGTGAAAAGTTTTGCTAGGATGGAGGGAATTAATGCCTAAATTTACAAATTTATAGTTTTAGGGGTTTTATTGTTCGGAACCCCATACCTCGAGGGGGTTTCAAGATATAATGATAACCTGAAGATGCTAACTTGTAATATTACTAAACCTTAGGGGGGCTTCATATTCATTTTCTGTTTAACACTTGTAGCTGGGAAAATCTAGTTGTCCCCATTGTGAAGTTACGTGAAGCTCGTTGCGTACTTGATTCAATTCATCTGACCCACAGATGAAGATGTAAGTTCTTTTTTAGAATTACTTAGTCTATAAATTTGTTCTTTTTTATGTTAGAAAGTATAATTATTTTTGAAAATATAATGAGAGAGGGTATGCCAACCATACAGTGATACTCCACTTGACACTGCCACCATAGTTGCTTCACTTAAATTGACAACATTATAGAGGGGCATCAGCCGAATCGGGTGATTAGACATTTGGTCACTATCACTGATCCCTGCAGCGTCACTGGATTGTGATAAGCTCCATAACCCATAGCGCACTTGCTAAGTTGAATTAAAACTGGTTTGTTGTGAACACAAGATACATTGAGCTTTGGAATGACAAAGAAGATAGACAAAAAAAGCTGGAAGAGTACCGTTGCGTTGTTTTCCTGAAAATCAGCTATGAATACATGTTGCGATATCAACGACACAGCTTACGAGAGAATACTGTTAAGGCACATTGGCAGTCCATATTGGTATATGTATTATACTTTCTTTGTATTACATAACAATTTAACAATATAACTTGATTGTGTCATTATCTTAACTATTTTGACAGGCTGATGGCTTATATCAGCTTTGACATTATATGCAAGACCCTGATGGGGAGACTATTCCGGTTATCTATTACAACAACATGAATTTCTTATCACCAACACTACAGAAATGTCCAAGATCCTATGGATCATCACGCACCATCTGATGTCATTGTATATTAGCCTCCTTTCTCATGCAATGATAACCCAACAGAAAGGCCGCACGACGACGACCGTGAAGTGAAGTGTATTGACCACTGCATGCCTCTTTACTTGATCCCAAGTCAGAGGTTGTCCATCAGTCTAGCTGGACCTACCTTACTCAACAATCCTATTCGGCTGACCAGACACAACAAGACTATGGGCACGAAGTAATTGCTTGGATCGTGTCATATACACTACTCGACTACTAGTCCGTGGGGATCATCACAATGGGGTGGTCAAATAAGCCAACAAGATCACTATGCTTTGACTGATGTGAGTATGTATCTTGACCAGACGGTGGTAAGTCCCCATACTACGTTGAGTTCGTGGGATATCCCCATCAGTGACCAGCCGATTCAATGGGGAGGCCAAGTCCGCTGTGGCGTGTCAACTACAAGTTCAGATCATCCACTTTACTCACACTCATATTCATCTCCTTATACTGATCCAAACACATCTTACGGACAGACACATACTTTTCCCCTCCTACTGTGACACCAACAGGTGAAGTGTCATCAAGATCTGGTGGCAGACATGTGGTGACCACACAGCTGAAAGTTTATCACGGATGAATACTAGCTTCGCCAACCTGAATGTGTTTGATGATGACGAGGAGGATGACGCTGCATGGAGGTCATTGAATGCGCTCATGCAATCGAACCCAATTACTCATCCACCTCAGGTTAGCTCATGGGACATGTCTTTAAGGGGACCGAACTCGTTGAATCCCCCCCCCCCCCCAAATATTACACTCCAAGCGAATATGATTATCCTAGAAGAGGTGGACGGGGAACAAAGTTGGTAGGGTAGAGAAGCGGAAGGAAATGAATCTTGAGAGTGTTAGTTTTTTTTAGTTTATCAGTATGGTTGTTTTTCAGACATTGAACCGTACTACACTTATTAATGGTAATTTCATGCTTGTTAATCATAAATAAATATCCCTGTAACCAATTACAGGATGGTTTTTATCCAATTATCATTGAAGTTAGAAGGTGCTAAAAGTCATCGGGCAATTGTAGTTAGTTCTTTAATATTCGTTTTTTGGTGGTGCTTGTTTAAGGCACTGAAATACCCCTAAATTAATTTAAATTAATTTAGGGGATTTCTTTTTTTAAAACCTTTAATAATACTATTAAGTATTAATTATTATATGGAATTATGATATTAATTATTATATGGAATTATGAATATTAAATTATTATATGGAATTATGAATATTAAATTAATATAAGGGGTTGTGAAATTTATTTAGGGGTTTTCTCCTAATTATTATATATTATTGTATAGTATTATGAATTTAATAATAAGATTTATAAGTCAATAAATCTTGGGAAAATTATTAAACACTCCAAATATATTATAAAGATTTTAGGAAGTGTTGGAACATTGTTTTGAAATATAAAAGTCAATATAAATTCTAGAAACCTTAAAGCTTATTAAGCCTTGCTAGAGTTGACTTTTTGAGAATGGTCAAACCAGGCCATGAAACCTATACCAATAAATAGGTTATGAAAAACCATGAAGATCGATAAAAAGAACGTCAAAAACGGATCATCCTAGCCAAAGTTATGCTAGATTGAAGTTTTGAATCAAAATTTTAAGAAGTGCCACGTGTCACTCTGTAATGGGTCGCCCACACTTAGCCGATTTCCTTCCCTGATTTTCGTAACCGATTTCACTTCCTAGCCCTAACTTTAGACGGCTATAACTTTCACATAACTCAATATTTTTCCATGCCGTCTTCACCACTCTCTTCTCCTACAATTTCTCTTTCCAACCATTACTCACACATACCCTAATTCATTATAAATCAGCCGGAAATTCGATCCAAAGTAGCCACCTTGCAAAACCGAAACTGCAGTTTTCCAGTTTCTCTTCGAATTCAGGTAACTTCGACTAGCCATAACTTCTTCTTCGTTTCTCAGCCAAATTCCATGTTCTTTAGCTCGTTTTGAAGAGCTCTAATCCCTCTATAACTTTCGTGTTGATGACCAAAGCCAATTCCAAACCGTTTGTAAGAGAGAGGTGTCTAAAGTTTCGAATTCATCACAGCATAAAATCACAGTTTTCTTTCCAGAAAACGTAAGGTAAACTCGCAACTTCTAGCTTCAATATCTTTCTGTATGGTGCGAGTTAGGGTTAGTGCTTGCTATCATTGTGTAGATCTACAATTCTTCTTTCCAATGAGCCCTTACTCATTATCTAACTCGTTTGATACTGCTAGTTATAGATCCGCAAAGTCGGCACCACGAACTGATTAAAGTTCGAGTCTTTTTCAGTTTCCGATTTGGAATTCACCAAATTCGCTCAATCTGGTGAGTTTTTCTTCAAATTGTTCCTATGTTGCTAATCGAAATTGCAATACCGATCTAACCCATGTCTCAATTTAGTCAATTACGTGTTAGATTAAGAGAATTTGTAGGATTTGCAATCGATTTGAATTCTGAAATCGAAACTAACCCTAACCTTCGAATTGATTTCGAAACTGGATGTATACTGCATTATAATTGGGGAAACCGGTACCAATAGAACCGAAATTTGATTACGAATCCATAGAAACAAAAATCACTCAATTTCGTTCTGTAGATTAGGAGTTATAGGCGATTTAGTACTCGATCTGTTAAATGCCTTCGCTGACGAACTCGACGTACAGGAGCCGTCCGATCTCGACTTAAGAGATTGGACGGCTGAGATTAAAACGTTCCAGAATTTAGTTATAAGGGTTTTAATAATTCCAGTAAATAGTCTTAACTTGTTGGGTTAATTTAAATATCTTCCCGAAGGTATTTTGACTTGAAATTATAACCATAGATTCCTTATTTAATCTAGTTTATTTTGATGTAAATTATTATGGTTGGAGTTTTTAAACATAAGTTATGATTTTTACAATTACGGGTTTTGCTGGAATTATTTGGCTAAATTAAAAAGATATTTTTATGAAATAAAAATTTTATAATATGTCTAAAATGTTATAGTTACTGTATATTAAATTTGGGAATTTTTGGGCAATGGTAAAAGGTTTTAAAAATTGTGTTTATGAGTTTTTCATAAGAATAACTTATAATATATGGTTTTTAATGTAATCAAAAATTAAAGTATAGTTGATTAATGAACTTTATAGGTTGGGGAAAATATAATAAGACTAATTAACATTTAATACAGTATGTTTATAATATTTTGGGTATTAACTTTAAGTGAAGTAAAAATCGTTACATATATTTATATATATATTTATATGAGAGAAATAAATAGAAACTTATATTAAATCAAGGAATTTAACTAAGCTACATTTTATTTATTATATATAATATGGAAGCTAATATGTTTAACTAAAACTAAGGGAAATACTTTATTTTATAAACCATAAATCAGTTTTGGATATGTCTAAAAGATATTAGATATAATTAAATACAATAGAATTTCTTAAAGAATGTTCTGGATAAATCTTGATATATGTGGATATATTATATATATATATATGTATATAAATACAATAAAAATAGATAAAGAAATAACATTCCCTTGTGAGAAATGTAATAGGAAGGATATATATATATATGCGATAAATAAATAAATAAAAGGAATAAAATACCTTATAGAAAATATAATATGAAGGAATTAATGAGTTAAAACTAAACTCTACATGATACTAATAAAAGAATATTATATGAGGTGGTATTAATTTATGGTTATAGGTTGAGTTTTTAGTTATCTTTGAGTTCCTAAGATTTATATAAACCGTATTTAAACACATGTATTTATTTAGTCAATAACCACAATGTAAATTTATAATTTGGTTAAGAAATTAATAAGTTGAAATTTAGGAGTATTTGGAATTAGTTTACATAAAGTGTTACACAAATAGATCTTATTATATAATTAATAATAAAATGAATGAAATACTTTTACATTTAAATGTTCTTATTATATAAACAATAATAAAATAAATGAGTTACTTTTACATCTAAATGTGAAGAGGATAAATAAGTCTAGATTTAATTATTTCTTAATATTTATAGTATTGAGTAATAGCTTAATATTTTAAGATAAAATCATTAAAAGGATTATGATATAAAACTATATTAAACTATGATTAGGAGATTAATCTAAATAATAATCCTTAAGTTTCTTGGAATTAGTTAAGCCATATAAAATACATTTAATACCAATGTTCAGGATGTGAGTTTATAATTAAGTAGTGTATTTAGTAGTTAGACTTTATAAGAAGGTTTATAAATAGAATTAGATACTTAAAATCTTTAAACCTTTAATTAGATGAAACTGGGTTACGTAAGAGATTATATTGATTTACCTTTTTGACACTGGAAATATTAATGTGTCATTTGAATATAAGGTATGGGGATTTTCAGAACAGATTATCTTGATACATAATTAACAATTTCACTTATGAATCAGAATTTAGTTCTTAGATAGATTTTACCTTATGTCGAGATATAATGTTTATCCTAAAATACAATAAAGGAAATTAATTTATTAAGTTATTCCTTTGAAACCTTTGGTCTTGTAAGTAATATAAAATATATTTAAGACATAAGTTTATTAAAATTTAGTACAAGAGGATTATACATACTCTATGGAGAGAATGTGTGTAAAAATCAAATACTTGGGAAATTAAAATGTAAGTAAGGATACATAAAAAGGGTTATCTTAAAACACCTTAATATAGGTAATAATTAAGCGAATAATATACTTTGTGGATACTAGGTAAAAGAGTTGGAAGGGTTTGAGTTAATTAAATATAGTTGTTCCGGGATGAAGAGTAATTGAACATCTTAAGACAAGATAATTAAATGGCTATAATATTAAGTCATTCTAAAGTAAAGATAAAATAATTGGGTCTAGTAGTTGTCTCTAAATTCTAAGATCAATGAAGTTGTAATGAAATGCATCTACGACACTATGATTTCGATATACAGGTTGTAGGTCTTAATTAAGTTAAGGGGAAGACTTAATCATAAGGATTATCTAGTAAATATTGATAAAATACCTAATCATTACCTTATGGAATAATAGTATAGTATTCTAGGATAAATCCATCATAGGTTATAATACGATGTCTGTCCTAAAGTAAGAATAAAGGTATTGAGCTTAAGGGTTATTATTGAGATTCTAAGACTAATTGAGTAATATAAATGCACTTAAGATATACAGGTATTAATGTGAGAACTACGGTTAAGTATTAGTAAAGTGGATAAGAGTGGAACAATTGATAAGTGTTAAAGGAATACATCCCTTGATCGTACACCCTTGGGCTATACAACATTCTAAAACAAGTCGAAGGCTATACTTAACAATTAAGCGAAGGGCTTACAAGATGATCGAGGTTTAGAAATAAGAGTGAGGAATCTATTTAAGTTTGACTTAGGGTATGAGTTATTGATGATAGATTACCTTTAATATTCTTCAGAGTACTGTTGATTGTTTACGCAAGTTGATTAGAGACACTGCTACAGCGTTACCCAGGTACGATTTCTCGTACTCAGCTTGTTGTGTTTTGGACCTTATGGAATGTTTTGTACGATTTCTCGTACTCGATACTTTTGCTGATGGACTTTATGGAATGTTTGGAACACCAACTGATCTTGAATGGATTTCAAAAAGGAAACTGTTGGGTGACTAACTGAGCTTGCTGTGACTAACTGAGCCTGTATATGAAACTTCCTTGGTTATTGGTTCCTCCTATCTAGTTGTTTCACTAGATATTAACTGCCTAGGGTTTACGCTTCTGCACTCTGTAGGACTGAGTGTTTTGGTATTGCTCTGGTGCAGTTAATGATCTAGTGGGGTAACTAGGAATATAGGAAAGTATCTGGTATTGGTAAATTCTTCCTTTGGACTATGGGTATTGTTTCATCCATGAGTCGAGTTTGATCAGCCTAATTGGGAATGGATTCTTTCTATTGGGTATTAATTGTTGAGGGTTTACGCCTCTGCACTCTGTAGGACTGAGTGTTTTGGTATTGCTCTTGTGCAGTTAATAATCTAATGGGAATATGGGAAATGTTAATCTTGGTACTGAGTATGGATTATTTATACTAAGTGGTGCACACACTTTTCACCGATGACTGAGAACGGGTCGGTGGCAGCGGAGGTCTGCTATACCTCGCCCTTTGTGGCAACTGACAGCGGAGGTCTGTTTACCTCGCCCTTTGTGGCAACTGACAGCGGAGGTCTGTTTACCTCGCCCTTGTGGCAACTGACTGGCGGTGGGGGCCATCTCTCCCAATTGGTTTATTCCACTCTTGAGTATATTTGGTCTATGGGAATCATCTTCTGAAATGGTGGAGACATAAACTGTCTACCACGGGTTATGGATATTAATGTCACTCCTGGTCCTTTGTGACTACTTAAGTCTTTCTCTTCTTAACCAGAATTGGTTCTAACATCAACAATGGATGCTTACTAACTATGTGGTGTGACTGCTTAAGTGGATGACTTGGTTTGGAAGTTCTCTATCTTTATCTTTGTCTTGTTTTCCTTTCTCTTTAAACTTGATTGTTTTGAAGTGCTCTATCTCTGTTTTACTTTTAAGAGTTTGTTTTCATGTTACTGTTTATTTGAAGAGTTATGTTTTATAAGTTTATTTTTGGAGAATTGTACCAGTTCCATTCCAGGGAACTGACCCGCCCCTTTCGGGGTGGGCTGCTTGGTTTCATCTTGCAGGTACGAATTGATTTACAGGTGGCCACGAAGAGGATGAGCGTTTGGGATGGGACTAGGTTTTGTGGAGAGAGAATATGTTTAATTTCTATTATGTTTGTGTTAAGTTTTCTCGAGTTCAGACCGTAGCTTTTGTGGATTGTAAGTTGTAAATGGTGAGGTTTGGTGCCGGGTGTTTGGAACCCGATGATCTGTACGCCTTTAGTATTTTATTTCCGCTGAAATTATGATAAGTAGGGGCGTTACAGAAAGTGGTATCAGAGCGTAGTTACGCTCCGAACCCGAGAAAACAAGCCGAGTGAAATACTTAGATTATAGGTGCACTTAAAACTGGGGAACTGGGGTAGAATTGGGAAGTGAGGACTCCAGTAAGGCACGACTCCTAACCCTTTTTGGAATTGTGAACGATTCCTTTACATACTTTTTCTTTTGTGAATGTCTGTTGAGTGTGATGTGTTGTTATACCGTTCCAACAACAAACTACAGAATATATATATGTATATATATAAGTTTGAAACATCCTATATTAAGTACGATAAGATTTTGGTTGAGATATCCAAATATTAAGCTATTTTTTTTTGAAAGCATACTCATGGAGAATACATTGCTAAAAATGCAATCCTTTAAAAACTAGTACACAAATTCCTAGAATTTTAAAGAATACTTTTGGTTGAAAACAGTATACAAATAGAACTTTACATAATTAAATTAGTATTGATATTATGTGAAAGTACTTCAACTCCTTTAAAGTTTGAAAATAAATCTCATAACTACTTGGTATCAATTTATTACCTAAGATAATGTTTAAGATAAATCTTAAGTCTAGAAAATTATTAAGCTAACAAGAACTAGTAGCGTATTAGAAAAGATCAGCATCTGAACTTGTAAAACACATTAAAACTCTATGTTAACTTTAGAAAGAAACACATAAACCTAACACCTTACGGGAAGTGCCTGGTGCGACGAACTCCTAGGCTGGAAGTAGTGGGGGTGCACACCCACTTCTGGAAGTTTAGGGGCTAGACAAGCCTTGTCATCTAACTGTAAATAATCTTCTACGCAGTGATGGATTGTGTTGAACTTGAGGGGAAGTGGTGGTAAGACGTTACCATCATGAAATCTTGAGCTAGGCATATTTCATTGCTAACCACAATGAACAAATCAAAATTTGTATCTTAAGATCCGGTATTAAAACTCATAAATGTAAAGCATTTATTGAGTTAAATCTTTGGTGAAAATACCTATATATGGAGGAAAGGAATTTAAAATTTGGGTAGTTCAAGGTAGAACATCTACCCCTTGTTGAATATAAAAAAGTCAATAAAAGAAGTTACTTAAAGATTGAGTGGAGTAATACTAAACTAAGTATCATTGATCCTTAATACTTGAGTATTGAGCAGCTTAAAAAAAAAAGAAAATTGAGAGTTACTTAAAGATTGAAAATCCTCATGTTTACTTGAAGTTTAACATTATACAGGTATAAAATTTTAAAAGACACACTAAGAGTGATATATTACCAAAAGCCACCATTGTCTAAGAGAGTACTAAGATTTAATAATCAGAAGAATACTTACATAGAACAAACCTTAAGGGAAAATAATTATCAAGAGTGAGTGAGTTTTCATTAGACTAATGCATTTGACCTAAAATTTTATACAGGGTCCCTACCTTAAAAATATATATATATAATGTATAAATTTTAAGATAAAGGAATCAGATTTTGGACGAACTTTCTAAAATTCTGCCTTGGGTGAAGTTATATAATAAGTAAATTTTATAAGTAAATACTGAATGAATCGTCCAAAATACGATAGTTAACTATAGAAACAATTGAAACTTGAAAAGTCACAGAAAATATTTATCTTATAGAGTTTTAACATATGGTTGGCCAATAAACCTTTGAAGATACTTTGGAAGATTATTGAGGATTATTAAATGATCGGGAATATTATGTTAAACTACTCAAGTACGTTACACCTGAGGTATAGCTTGGTAATATAATTGATATGATAAATGATCATATATGGACATATAATTCGTATCAGTCATTAGATGAATGGATAATAATCATAAGATAAAATTTTATAACCACCAAGGAAATACAAATACATAACAATCAAGAGATACAGATATATATAACGATCATATATATCATCACAGTGCAGTAAAATTCAACAAAGCTGGTTAATAAGGTGTTGAATTCTTTGAATGTGCCATTAGTAGCGGTACGAGGGCGTACCTTAGCTCTTTTAAGGGGGATATGCTGGCATACTCCTCCTTCGTTATCTCATCCGGATTATGCCTCGTTGCATTATTAGCAAAGGGAGAACAGTATTAGCAGAATGAGAGGTGTTTTGTATGTGCTTGGTTTTGCATTATGACTCAGTATGTGACTTTTGATTTTCGTCATGCTATATCTTGGTATATCCTGATTCAGTTCGATTTTGAGTAATCTTGAGTGGAATGTTGTTACGGAAATGGATGGAAATAAAGGATTGGTTGGGTATGGAATTTCATTGGAACTTTTATTGTCTCAGCACACCCGAAGCGGTGTGAGTGCTTATTAGTGGATTTTTAAACTTCGAGGCGAAGTTTCTTTTAAGGGGGATATGCTGAAATACCCCTAAATTAATTTAAATTAATTTAGGGATTTCTTTTATAAACCTTTAATAATACTATTAAGTATTAAATTATTATATGGAATTATGAATATTAATTTTATATGGAATTATGAATATTAAATTATTATATGGAATTATGAATATTAATTAATATAAGGGGTTGTGAATTTATTTAGGGGTTTTCTCCTAATTATTATATATTATTGTATAGTATTATGAATTTAATAATAAGATTTATAAGTCAATAAATCTTGGGAAAATTATTAACACTCCAAATATATTATAAAGATTTTAGGAAGTGTTGGAACATTGTTTTGAAATATAAAAGTCAATATAAAATTCTAGAAACCTTAAAGCTTATTAAGCCTTGCTAGAGTTGACTTTTTGAGAATGGTCAAACCAGGCCATGAACCTATACCAATAAATAGGTTATGAAAAACCATGAAGATCGATAAAAAGAACGTCAAAAACGGATCATCCTAGCCAAAGTTATGCTAGATTGAAGTTTGAATCAAAATTTTAAGAAGTGCCACGTGTCACTCTGTAATGGGTCGCCCACACTTAGCCGATTTCCTTCCCTGATTTTCGTAACCGATTTCACTTCCTAGCCCTAACTTTAGACGGCTATAACTTTCACATAACTCAATATTTTTCCATGCCGTCTTCACCACTCTCTTCTCCTACAATTTCTCTTTCCAACCATTACTCACACATACCCTAATTCATTATACATCAGCCGGAAATTCGATCCAAAGTAGCCACCTTGCAAAACCGAAACTGCATTTTCCAGTTTCTCTTCTCTTCGAATTCAGGTAACTTCGACTAGCCATAACTTCTAACTTCTTCGTTTCTCAGCCAAATTCCATGTTCTTTAGCTCGTTTTGAAGAGCTATAATCCCTCTATAACTTTCGTGTTGATGACCAAGCTATTCCAAAACCGTTTGTAAAGAGAGAGGTGTCTAAAGTTTCGAATTCATCACAGCATAAATCACATTTTCTTTCCAAAACAAGTAAGGTAAACTCGCAACTTCTAGCTTCAATATCTTTCTGTATGTGCGAGTGGGTTAGTGCTTGCTATCATTGTGTAGATCTACAATTCTTCTTTCAATGAGCCCTTACTCATTATCTAACTCGTTTGATACTGCTAGTTATAGATCCGCAAAGTCGGCACCACGAACTGATTAAGTTCGAGTCTTTTCCAGTTTCCGATTTGGAATTCACCAAATTCGCTCAATCTGGTGAGTTTTTCTTCAAATTGTTCCTATGTTGCTAATCGAAATTGCAATACCGATCTAACCCATGTCTCAATTTAGTCAATTACGTGTTAGATTAGAGAATTTGTAGGATTTGCAATCGATTTGAATCTGAAATCGAACTAACCCTAACTTCGAATTGATTTCGAAACTGGATGTATACTGCATTATAATTGGGGAAACCGGTACCAATAGAACCGAAATTTGATTACGAATCCATAGAAACAAAAATCACTCAATTTCGTTCTGTAGATTAGGAGTTATAGGCGATTTAGGGACTCGATCTGTTAAATGCCTTCGCTGACGAACTCGACGTACAGGAGCCGTCCGATCTCGACTTAAGAGATTGGACGCCGAGATTAAACGTTCCAGAATTTAGTTATATAGGTTTTAATAAATTTCAGTAAATAGTCTTAACTTGTTGGGTTTTTATTTAAATATCTTCCCGAAGGTATTTTGACTTGAAATTAAAACATAGATTCATTATTTAATCTAGTTTATTTTGATGTAAATTATTTGGTTTTGGGAGTTTTTAACATAAGTTTAATTTTTACAAGTTACGGGTTTTCTGGAAGAATTTTTGGCTAAATTAAAAAGATATTTTTATGAAATAAAAATTTTATAATATGTCTAAAATGTTATAGTTACTACTATATAATTAATTTTGGAATTTTGGGCAATGGTAAAAGGTTTTAAAAATTGTGTTTTATGAGTTTTTCATAAGAATAACTTATAATATATGGTTTTTAATGTAATCAAAAATTAAAGTATAGTTGATTAATGAACTTATAGGTTGGGAAAGATATAGACTAATTAACATTAATACAGTATGTTTATAAATATATTGGGTATTAACTTTAAGTGAAGTAAAAATCGTTACATATATTTATATATATATTTATATGAGAGAAATAAATAGAAACTTATATTAAATCAATGAATTAACTAAGCTACATTTTATTTATTATATATATATAAGCTATATGTTTAACTAAAATAAAGGGAAATACTTTATTTTATAAACCATAAATCAGTTTTGGATTGTCTAAAGATATTAGATATAATTAAATACAATAGAATTTCTTAAAGAAATGTTCTGGATAAATCTTGATATATGTGGATATATTATATATATATAATGTATATAAATACAATAAAAATAGATAAAAAGAAATAACATTCCTTGGTGAGAAAATGTAATAGGAAGGATATATATATATGCGATAAATCTAATAAAAGGATAAAATACCTTATAGAACTATATATGAAGGAATTAAGAGTTAAACTAAAACTTACATGATACTAATAAAAGAATATTATATGAGGTGGTATTAATTTATGGTTATAGGTTGAGTTTTTTAGTTATCTTTGAGTTCCTAGATTTATAATAAAAAACCGTATTAAACACATGTTTTATTTAGTCCAATAACCACAATGTAAATTTATAATTTGGTTAAGAAATTAATAAGTTGAAATTTAGGAATTTGGAATTTGTTTTACATAAAGTGTTACACAAATAGATCTTATTATATAATAATAATAAAATGAATGAAATACTTTTACATTTAAATGTTCTTATATATAAACAATAATAAAATAAATGAGTTACTTTTACATCTAAATGTGAAGAGGATAAATAAGTCTAGATTTAATATTTCTTAATATTTATAGTATTGAGTAATAGCTTATATTTTAAGATAAAATCATTAAAAGGATATGATATAAAAACTATATTCAACTATGA
The DNA here is from genome assembly GCA_023374045.1 of Limonium bicolor. NCBI lineage: Eukaryota > Viridiplantae > Streptophyta > Magnoliopsida > Caryophyllales > Plumbaginaceae > Limonium > Limonium bicolor. The sequence goes on from CM041778.1 coordinate 364,149,516, forward strand.
TTAGGAGATTAATCTAAATAATAATCTTGCCTTAAGTTTCTTGGAATTAGTTAAGCCATATAAATACATTTATACCAATGTTCAGGATGTGAGTTTATATTAAGTAAGTGTATTTAGTAGTTAGACTTTATAAGAAGGTTTATAAATAGAAATTAGATACTTAAAATCTTTAAACCTTTAATTAGATGAAACTGGTTACGTAAGAGATTATATTGATTTACCTTTTTGACACTGGAAATATTAATGTGTCATTTGAATATAAGGTATGGGGATTTTCAGACAGATTATCTTGATACATAATTAACAATTTCACTTATGAATCAGAATTTAGTTCTTAGATAATTTTACCTTATGTCGAGATATAATGTTTATCCTAAATACAATAAGGAAATTAATTTATTAAGTTATTCCTTTGAAACCTTTGGTCTTGTAAGTAATATAAAATATATTTAAGACATAAGTTTATTAAAATTTAGTACAAGAGGATTATACATACTCTATGGAGAGAATGTGTGTAAAAATCAAATACTTGGAAATTAAAATGTAAGTAAGGATACATAAAAAGGGTTATCTTAAAACACCTTATTATATAGGTAATAATTAAGCGAATAATATACTTTGTGGATACTAGGTAAAAGAGTTGGAAGGGTTTGAGTTAATTAAATATAGTTTGTTCCGGATGAAGAGTATTGAACATCTTAAGACAAGATAATTAAATGGCTATAATATTAAGTCATTCTAAAGTAAAGATAAAATAATTGGGTCTAGTAGTTGTCTCTAAATTCTAAGATCAATGAAGTTGTAATGAAATGCATCTACGACACTATGATTTCGATATACAGGTGTAGGTCTTAATTAAGTTAAGGGGAAGACTTAATCATAAAGGATTATCTAGTAAATATTGATAAAATACCTAATCATTACCTTATGGAATAATAGTATAGTATTCTAGATAAATCCATCATAGGTTATAATACGATGTCTGTCCTAAAGTAAGAATAAAGGTATTGAGCTTAAGGGTTTTATTGAGATTCTAAGACTAATTGAGTAATATAAATGTACTTAAGATATACAGTATTAATGTGAGAACTACGGTTAAGTATTAGTAAAGTGGATAAGAGTGGAACAATTGATAAGTGTTTAAGGAATACATCCCTGATCGTACACCCTTGGGCTATACAACATTCTAAACAAGTCAAAGGCTATACTTAACATTAAGCGAGGGCTTACAAGATGATCGAGGTTTAGAAATAAGAGTGAGGAGTCTATTTAAGTTGACTTAGGGTATGAGTTATTGATGATAGAGTACCTTTAATATTCTTCAGAGTACTGTTTGATTGTTTACGCAAGTTGATTAGAACTGCTACAGCGTTACCCAGGTACGATTTCTCGTACTCAGCTTGTGTGTTTTGGACCTTATGGAATGTTTTGTACGATTTCTCGTACTCGATACTTTTGCTGATGGACTTTATGGAATGTTTTGGAACACCAACTGATCTTGAATGGATTTCAAAAGGGAAACTGTTTGGGTGACTAACTGAGCTTGCTGTGACTAACTGAGCCTGTATATGAAACTTCCTTGGTTATTGGTTCCTCCTATCTAGTTGTTTCACTAGATATTAACTGCCTAGGGTTTACGCTTCTGCACTCTGTAGGACTGAGTGTTTTTTGGTATTGCTCTGGTGCAGTTAATGATCTAGTGGGGTAACTAGGATATAGGAAAGTATCTGGTATTGGTAAATTCTTCCTTTGGACTATGGGTATTGTTTTCACCATGAGTCGAGTTTGATCAGCCTAATTGGGAATGGATTCTTTCTATTGGGTATTAATTGTTGAGGGTTTACGCCTCTGCACTCTGTAGGACTGAGTGTTTTGGTATTGCTCTTGTGCAGTTAATAATCTAATGGGAATATGGGAAATGTTAATCTTGGTACTGAGTATGGATTATTTATACTAAGTGGTGCACACTTTTCACCGATGACTGAGAACGGGTCGGTGGCAGCGGAGGTCTGCTATACCTCGCCCTTTGTGGCAACTGACAGCGGAGGTCTGTTTACCTCGCCCTTTGTGCAACTGACAGCGGAGGTCTGTTTACCTCGCCCTTGTGGCAACTGACTGGCGGTGGGGGCCATCTCTCCCAATTGGTTTATTCCACTCTTGAGTATATTTGGTCTATGGGAATCATCTTCTGAAATGGTGGAGACATAAACTGTCTACCACGGGTTATGGATATAATGTCACTCCTGGTCCTTTGTGACTACTTAAGTCTTTCTCTTCTTAACCAGAATTGGTTCTAACATCAACAATGGATGCTTACTAACTATGTGGTGTGACTGCTTAAGTGGATGACTTGGTTTGGAAGTTCTCTATCTTTATCTTTGTCTTGTTTTCCTTTCTCTTAAACTTGATTGTGTTGAAGTGCTCTATCTCTGTTTTACTTTTAAGAGTTTGTTTTCATGTTACTGTTTATTTTGAAGAGTTATGTTTTATAAGTTTGTTTTTGGAGAATTGTACCAGTTCCATTCCAGGGAACTGACCCGCCCCTTTCGGGTGGGCTGCTTGGTTTCATCTTGCAGGTACGAATTGATTTACAGGTGGCCACGAAGAGAATGAGCGTTTGGGATGGGACTAGGTTTTGTGGAGAGAGAATGTGTTAATTTCTATTATGTTTGTGTTAAGTTTTCTCGAGTTCAGACCGTAGCTTTTGTGATTGTAAGTTGTAAATTGGTGAGGTTTGGTGCCGGGTGTTTGGAACCCGATGATCTGTACGCCTTTAGTATTTTATTTCCGCTGAAATTATGATAAGTAGGGCGTTACAGATATATTTTGATAGAAAGATTTATAACTTGAAATACGTTGGCTATATATAATGAAACAATTCTAAAAATGTCTAACTGAAACTGATTCACTAAGGTCAAGTATCTTTTGTATCTAATTTTTCAGATAATTTCTTTTTTTTTTTGCACCAGAAGCTTGAATTTGCTCCAATACTCAATTTCCAATTCAAACCATAATGAGCTATAACATTAACCGCATGATGCCATTTTATAATTAAATACTAAGACCACCAGCTACAAGCTCCTAAATTAGTAACTGGTAGAGCTGTAATGCTTATGTTGTTGATGAAGCTGGCAGTTATAACAGAGCTGATCTCCAGCATCAACAGAGAAATTACCATGTTTTTGTGAAGTTAACAAATTATAATTAAGAACCTAGCTAAATAATGAAAAGATACATTATTGTGTTTATTGTCTCTTTGTTCTATGATATACTTGCTGGTACATGACTATTAATTTATCACGATGTTCATAATTATTAATTTGCTAGTAGTATTTATTTAGAAGACAAGGCTATACTTTATCACGTGTTTCAACCAACTTTACTTGATTTGTAGGATACTCCGACTGAAGCAACACCTTCACTTCGATTGAGAATCTTAATCTTAATTACCAATTTGACCATACAAAGACCAAGCAAACCAAGAATCCTTTGCGGTTATATCACGAGCCAGTAAGAGCAGGTAAAATGTTCTATTTTCTTTCACTCAATCTGTTGCTCATTACACTTTCTATTTTTCTAATTTCTTGTTCTTCAAACTGTATGCTGCTTGCCTTTTTTCTTCTCGTCTGCTTTTGAGGATTTAACTTTTTTTTATTGGCAAATTTGTACTTCTAAACCAACTAATACAACTTTATAACTTCCCTTGCATTTGTGTGAGTAGTATGAAAGAACATATTTTGCGTTTTGAATCAACAACTTCTGATTTTTTTGTTTGTTGTAGAATTTTAAGGTCCAAATGCAGTATGCCCTTGGTTCAATCAATTAGCTCCATTTATTTATGTCCTGCCCACGCTTTACTCATCCCAGTCTAGTCTTACTTTAGAGATTCTTATAGTAGCTAAAACACACCATGGTTAAGAACTCCTTGTAACTTGCTTCATCAGCTAAAAATAACACAAACACAATCAGCAAACCATCAGTTATGTTTTAATAAGCATATGTATGTATATTTATATAAAACTCATCATGATGTTCCGTGCCCTTTTCATTCTTTCTTATTTTTCTTTCAATCCCTCCGCCATTTGACAACAACTTGTTGTTTGTTTCTTTTATCTCCATCATTAGATTGACAGAATGTGATGACCAGACCATATGTTCTTCCATTCATACAGTCTGACATGCAAACTGCCTTGTCCTATCCAGTCCAAAAATCTCTTGACTTGTGTGTCTGTGTCTCGTCAGAATTAATAGAAGGAAGCTCCGACTATTTTCTTTCTCTTTTATTATTCCAACAAAATAGATAGTTACTAGTTTCTGAAGCAAGCACCAAACCCTCCACTCCACCCTGGACCGGTGTGTGGCTCCTTTTCCTTTGCTGCTGCAAATGCCACACTTATAATCGTATCATTGCAGCATTGCTGCAGCAGATGCAGATGCCTTGCAGCATATGAGCAAACCGCCATAGCACTAGTAGTTTTTTTTACATAATGCACTTCTTGAGTGTTCAAATCTATATTCTAGAATGATTGATCGAATCGTAAGGAGCATTATAAAGTCATAATTGCTCTCCAAGATCTCCTACAACTATATCCAAACGTAATAATTATTTATTTAATTAGGCAACAAATCATGCTTTTTTTTTTTTATATTAAACAGACCTGGCCCACCCTGACTTAACTGGTCTCTGACTCCCTGATTATGTAATGTCATAAAGATCCCCGCAATCTCTCGGCTTCACATCTTCATTCTCTCCTCTAATCCACGTGTGTGTCTCCCAGTATGTCATGTTTCGTAGCAATCACGGTGGTAATAATCATGAGCTAGTTTTAACAGAAGATAACCATGAAAAGGAACAAATTCATCAACAAGCACTCGCTCAAAATAATGAGCTTCTTGCAGCCTTCTACTGGCACAACAACAACTCCACAACCGGCAGTTCTGCTAACGACAAAGGTAAAGTAGTTGTTCAGGCAGATAGTGGTCATGGGCAAAAATCAAGCGCAATCTTCTTCTTCTGCTGCTGATTCCAGTGGTCCTTCCAAAAATCTCTTTTTTTTCGACAAAAAAAGAAAGAAAGCAGAATGATTGGATTAGTTCTTTGAGGTTTGGTGACTGGTCCCAGAGTGTGGAGCATGTTCATCTGAAATATGTCTTATTTGTACAATTGTTTATGGTTAGATTTGTATACATCTGTTTGGCATCTTTATGCAATGTTTAAATGGTCAGATGTTGAGCATTATTGGAGTGATCTTTATGCTAAGTTTTCTATTGTTTTTGCAATTTATATAGAAGCGCTTTTTTGCTCAGAACTTGCCATGTTCACTAGTTGATTTCCGGTTCTGGTAATTTACTCAAACTTATCTTCATGTCTTTGGTGAACTAGGAACATACATGCTTCGATCCTCTGTTCATTCACTTCTGGTGTCCACGCCTCTGCAGAGATAAATCACTCGTACAATCTGTTCATAAAGTAAGTGGCTGCATTTTCAGCAATGTACATTTAAACGACCATAATTGCTTTATGTGTGTATAAATATGTCTGTTTTCCATTGTTTGTCTATTCTAGTACTGCTTACATTTTATTTACCTCATCAGTCTAAGCCTATATACATAATAAATATTTGATTAAAATTGACATGAACATTGAAAGTTAAAAATTTGGGGATTCGTATATGTACGTTGATGCAGGAAGAGATTCAAAAGATTAAAACTAATAATCCTGATATCAGCCTTAGAGAGGCATTCAGCACTGCTGCCAAAAATGTTAGTTCACTACTTAATTGTTTATGATTCAACATAACTAGCTAGCTATAAGGAATGCAATTCTGATCTATTTATGTTTTCTATATACTGCAGTATACTAGCTATTGTCTTTTTATTCTAAGTCCCTAGTGTAGTTTCTATACTGTTTTGAGTCTTAAAATGAACCAGATTTATAATTTTGCTTGGTAACTGATATTCCATAGTATCCAAAGGGTGCAAAAGCTAACAAGCGCTCTGTAGTAGATGAGGACGAGGAAAGGTTGTCTATAGCTGTTAATGATGTACATCGTCTGGTAAATCGGAGTTACTCTATTGCTTTCTGTCTTTTGTAATTTCATATGTCAGTATTGTATTGGTTAGTGAAATTTTCATTTGTATTTTTGGATTCAGGCCACTTTTGTCAGGTCCACTCTTGAGGCTGCTTGGATCTGGTCGTTTAAAATTTAAAGGGTCTGGATTCACTAGTGTTATTGCCAAGATGAATGGAGTAGTTAACATCTCCAAGGTAGTATAAACTGAGATAGAAAATAATGGACACTAATCCATGTTGATTGAAATTTTTTACTCATTGAGACATAATGGCTTGATGAGAATGAATTCAAGGCAATTTCTAATATTCATATTTTATTTACCTCATATCTCTATTTGTGCCTGTATATGTACTGTACTTGTGCTCTGCTTTATACCCACCTGTGCCGTCTGGTTGAGTACATTAAGGATCTACTCGAGGACAAAACAATCACTGTTTATAGATGTGGTCCTTGGTTGACCTTTATTGTGGGCTTCATATCCTGAATATTGCCTGCATTATATATACCCGTGAACTGTATATTTAATATGTAGAATGCTCAGATATTAATGCCAGTTTATTTCATATATAAGTTATTAGCAAAAATATCTACAATATGAATTTTTGGAAACATCAGGGCATGCTGCCAACTACAAGGAGAACATGTTTTTATTTGAGGTTTGGTTTTCTCCAGCTCTTCACAAGTCAAAGGCTACACATATTGGTTGTCCTTTTACTTTGATCTGCTGAACGCTGGTTATGTTTGGTGTACTTAAATTTTCTGTTGCCTGTGCAAGTTTGAACTTGTCTAATTGAGCAAACTACTTCGTATGCAGATTGAAAAGCAAGAGTTTGGAGTTAAACCCATGAACTGCCCTGTGCATTGCTTGATGTTTGAGCATAGAGTGCAGTCCTACAGAGGTATCATGCTGTTCATTATCTTTTTTATCCGGGGTTTAATTTAAACATTGAAGATCGGAAGGTTATTGTTTGATCACCTACATCATAGTTAAACAATATAATTTCTTATGCAGAGCTATCTCTTAAGATGGCTGACTTTGGAATGTTGCACCGGAATGAAGCCTGAGGTGCACTTACTGGATTGACTCATGTGAGGACGCTGCTTTGTGATTCTGATATTTGAAAATATTCAATCAACTAGGATTACTTTGGTGATGTTGCTCTGTGGGAGCATGAAGAAACTGATGTATCTAATCTTGTTTGGAAGTTTATCCCTATGTATACAAATAGGTTGAATTCTAGAAGTTAATAAATTGTTACTTTTCCAGCTTCTTTCAACTAAATCAAGTCTAGGATTATGTTATGAATCATACATCCCGAGCATGAAGAAACTGATGTATATTTGTTATCAACGATTGGTGATGCTGCTCTGTGGCTTGGCTTCTGAGTGAATCTGATTGTATGTGAAATATATTCCGCAGGTAGCAGAATTGTAATTTTTTTTAAAAAAAATGCAAGATTTACCCACGGAATACCTACTGTAATTTCAGTATGTAAAGCGGATTGTGGGTATTCTGTGGGTAAATTGCATGGCAAACTGAAGCTTAGGATGTGGGTAATCCGTAGGAAATACCTACGGAATTATTCCGTGGGTAATCTGACCGTGGGTATTCTGTGGGTAACCGCATTAAAATATCATTAGTTCTGTGGGTATTCCGTGGTGTTTACCTACGGAAATTTCCGTAGGTAAATGGTCCCGTGGGTATTCCGTGGGTATCCACGTGGCAACATAACATGAGTTCTGTAGGTATTCCGTAGGTGTTTACCCACTGACTTTCCGTAGGAATTCCTAAGGTAAAACTGAATACCTACCACTTACCCACGGAAATGTCCGTAGGTAAATCCGTTTTTTCTAGTAGTGCTACCAGCTTTGCATCATTCCTCCCCCCTAGTATCGGATCACAGTCCCATGACCATCACCCCCTCCCCATCCCAAACCCCCGCAAAAGGAGCTTCAAATTCCTAAATTTCTAGACCAATGACCCCTCCTTCCTCCCCCTAGTGCGTGAAGTTTGGAACCACCCGTCATAGGGGAGCCGCCTCTTCTATGTTGTCCACAGACTCAGGCTTCTTAAAACAAGTTTTTCCTCATTGCACAAATCTGAATTTGGATCCCTTGGGGATAAAAGTCTAACTATCAGAGACAAGTTTGAAGACATCCAAACAAGGATGAATCGTAACCCATGGAACCCGACCCTCATTTCTAGGGAGAAATCCCTAGGCACAAGCTCTCACTAGGGACTACTATGAACTTCTCTTTCTCCGCTAACTCTCTAAAACCCGCTGGCTTAAGTTTGCGATTCTAATACCTCCTACTTCCATCGAGCTGTCAAGCGAGACAAAACAAGAAATCCATAGTTCGCCTTACAATGACCAGGGGGTGGACCTTAGTGCTCCTGCAGACATTGTACCCTGTCTCGTTACTCACTTTCAGAGCGCTTTAGGAACAAAGTTTCCTTTCCCATGCACCCTAGATGACCTAAATCTGGAGAATACTAGAACCTTAGACCAATCCATGTAGGGCCCCTTAATCCGGCCTGGGATAATAAGGACATTAAAAATGTGCTCCTCTCCATAGACGATGACAAAGCCCCTGGGCCGGATGGGTACACTGCTAAATTCTTTAAAGCAGCATGGGATATCATCGGCGAGGATATCTACCTGGTAATCAAAGGATTCTTCAAGGAGGCAGACTTCTTAGGAAGGTTAACACCACCCCTAATCACCTTTATCCCTAAATTAGAGGCAGCCTCTACCCCTGGGGACTTAAGGCCCATCTCTTACTGCAATACCCTGTACAAAGTCATTAGCAAAATTCTAGCGACTAGACTGAAGGATACCCTCCCCCTTTGATGAGCAATAACCAAGGTGTGTTCATCAAAGGATTTCTCATCTCCGATAATATCCAGCTCTGCTCTTGCCTGATGAAAATTCCAAAGAGCCCATATCTCCCCCGTTGCATTATGAAGATGGATATTAGGAAAGCTTTTGACACTGTAGACTGGACTTTTCTCCAGAACACCCTGTCATTCCTAAACTTTCCCTCCAGAGTTTATCAACTGGATAATGCAATGCATCACTACTGTTTTCTTCACTATTAACGTTAATGGGTCCCCGTTGGGTTTCTTTAAAGGTGAGCGAGGACTCCGCCAAGAAGACCCCATTTCCCCTTGCCTCTTTGTGATGGTCATGATATCTCTCCAGGCTTTTGACAACTCCCCGTCACCTCAGGTTTTCACCTCCACCCGTCCTGCAATTCTCTTCGGCTCACCCACCTGTTCTTTACTGATGACGCGCTCTTATTCTGCAAAGGAGACCTTAGCTCTATATCCCTCATTCTCAGCAAAATAAAACTTTTCTTGGAGGTTTCTGGCCTCGTGCTGAATCCTGCGAAATCATACCTTTTCCTTGGAGGCGTCCCCCCCACTAACGGATGATATTCTATGATTAACTGGTTTTAACCTTGGTACCTTTTCTTTTTTGCTACCTCGGTATCCCTATAACCTCTAAGAAACAAAAAACCTCATATTTCAATCCCCTTATGGATAGCGTCCGCAAATCCATCTCATCTTGGGCCGGCAAATCCATCTCCTCTGTGGGAAGACTTTACCTTATTCAGAGCTCGCTCTTTGGTATCGTGGGATTCTGGGCCTCCTGCATCTCCATCCCAAAGTATGTAATAAAAAACATCAATAAACTATTCCACTCATTCCTCTGGTCTGGAGAGTCTGATAACAACACCATCCCCCTGTGGCTTGGGAAACCATCACGGGCACCAAGAAACAAGGTGGTCTCGGGCTTAAAGATATCCATAAATGGAACATGTGCTTCATGGTAAAAACTATCTCAGCCATTGCCAGCAACCCAGAGTGGTTGTAGATCCAATGGATTCACAGCCAATTCTTAAATGCCCAAAATATCTGGATGATAGGCGCCAAGGGTAGTGACCCTTGGTCCTGGAAATCCATCATCCATGCTAGAAATTGGTGTGTCAACCAATGCGGATCCATGGAGGATGCCACCTCTTTGCTTCTTTCTTACTCCTTCAACCTTAGGGTTAGTATGCTCTATAGGGATGTTTCCCACCACCCTGGGCCTTTAGATGGCATAACATTTGTTGGAAGCCCTGGGCTACCCCGAAAGTGAAATTTATTTTATGGATCACTTTTAGAGGTAGATTAAAAACTTGTGACATGCTCCAATTGTGGGGCATTTGTCTTGCTAACCGATGTTGGCTCTGTGAGAATGCTCAAGAGACTAGACACCACCTATTCTTTCAATGCAGGTTCTCTAACAGGATTTTGTGGTCCATATGCGACCGGCTGAGGATCCCTACCAACAGAACGAGTCTCCGCAGCTGTGCTCAATGGATTTCTCACTACTGCAACCGGAAATGCCCAATTGACTTGGTTAAACAATTAGCCATAGCTAATGTTGTCTATCACGTATGGATAGAGCGATGCAAGCGAGCGATGGCCAATCAAGCTAAAGACCCTGATTTGATCGTCTTGGATATCAAAGCTGCCATCAAAGCAATCATCTATACGAAGATGCCCTGTTCAAACAAAGACCTTCAGTGGCTAGATGAAATTCTCTGCTCATAGTTTCCCTCTCTCTGCCTTCCCTTGATTGCTTCATTTGTTGGCTCTCTGCCATTTTGTATATGCTAGGGGATTTTTGTCTATGCTAGGGGATTTTTGTATATGCCCCTCTAGGCACTTTTGTACCCTTTTGATATCTGATATATAGCCCTCTATATATCAATTTTGTAAAAAACCATTATTCATATATATATATATATATCATTACCTCTATTCAAATAAAAAACCTAAGGATGCTATCAATCTCGTCTAACAAGGTGCTATCTGGAACGGACTTAATCAACACCAACCGCCAAGCTCTAGGTAGAGAGGAAGTCTTCTAATTCGAGGGACGCTTTTCAATCTTGTCAATCACCGGTGATTTGAATTTTTTGACGTCCCTTTAGTCGAGTGTAATCTAAATGACAGTTAACAACGTCGTTTTACCATTTTATTTTAACTAAGACTGATTTTAATGTTAACAAGTATATTAGAAAGATAAATGAAAACTTATAATAAATATGTTGCATAACGTTGATCAAATAAGACTCTTGGCCCAGTAGTTGTGGGTCCATGAGTCAATGTCATCGATTTTGATTTCGAAACCCAACATAGGCCATATTTTTTCATGCACTATTTTTCATTTCGTTGGACTTTAGATTACGGATCTATAAAAAAACCGTAATCTAAAGTCTAACTTTAGATTAACGTTTTTTATTGAACCGTAATCTAAGGTCCTTATAACCTGAGAATTTGCCTATTTACTATTCACACTTATAGTAACCTCTAACCTCCCGCGAAAACTTCTCTCTTGGTACTTCCTTGCTGAAAGTGCATCCTCGCTCCCGCCACCTTAGTAACGCCCATCGCCGTCGTTCACCACCCACTAGCCACCACTGGTCGTCAATGTTGTCGTTGACTGTCTCTAACCTGGTATGCGATTTCTGAAAATGTGTATATGCATAGGCAGAATGTGTATATCCATGTCGATTTCTGAAAATGTAATAACAAAAGGTCTAACCCTGTTCATATATGTGTGCCCAAATTCACAGTTGAAACCTAGTTTGTGGGCTGATTCTCGAAGCGTTGCCAAATTGCATTTGTTGTGCGCTGCTTACTAGCAGTAATTTTGCAAACCTAACTGTCAAATGTTGTAGTTATATTTCTTTGTTTATTGTTTTGAAGAGTAAATTTGATTTAGTTATTCTTAGCATTTAGTTTTACAGTTAATACATAGTTGTCTAGTTTTAAAAGATAAAATTAGTTTATAAGTAAATTTGATTTAGCTCATTATTCTTATTAGTATTTAGTTTATAAGTATTGATTACATCTTGTATATGCCACGTGGATTTATTGATGGTGTGAATTTGATGTTGATAAAAGTTATTTGGAAATGTTAGAAAATTAGGGGAGATGTTGTCGAATTTTTACCACGGTTTAGCTAACATTTTCACTTTAAATTTTTAATGAATTATAATGTTGTTGTTCTTTATTTATGCATCAGGACTACGACATTATTTTGGCTTCCCATCTCAATTGTCTCAGTATCGGCTAATCGTCTACTAGATCAGGTAAGATTTACATATATTTACCAGATTTAGTATTTTAAAAACTATCGAACATAGAGGTATATCTTGAACAGTCCCCTCGCACAACTAGGGTGTGAATGTGTTTTTAATATGTAGTTTACTGATTATTTCAGTAGTATCTCCTTATTGTTCTTCAGGTGCATATATTATTGATTAATATCATAATATCGTGCATTTGAAGAGCTGTAGGGCGATGCTGCCAAAATTTCCAATAAATTATATATTAAAAAACGTTCACTCGGTGGGATTTAATGTGACTGGATGGATTTACGTTTATGACATACAAAAATTTAAAGACTCAGTCACGGGTGACGGTATGAAGTGGCTGCGTTCACATGTATAGGTAGAAGGAGATGGAACGTTCGTGGATTTACAACGGCAAGTTAGACAACATATTTTTAGAACGAGTCGATAAGTTTTGCACGGTGTTGGCTAACAATTTGAAACCTTCAGACAAGGGATACATATTTTTTCCGTGTATCAACTGCCAAAACAATCTGAGGTATCGTGGGGTTGAAACAGTTAAGGAACATCTGATTCGCCACAGTTTTACAAAGGATTCCGAAGACATAATCTGATGGCATGGTCAAAGCGTGGTTGATGTTATTAAACCCGACGAAGGAGATTATGGTCAGGAAAACACAGAAATAGAATTTGAACACAATACTGTTGCGGGTGATACGGAAGACGCTACAGTTGACGTTGAGCCAGATTTCTTTGACAATGACATTGAGACAATGCTCGAAGATGTGGAACGACATCACTCTAACACGCCAGACAAGTATGAAAATTTAGGATTCATCCAAAAAACAATTGAACCATGGGTGTGACCCTACAAAGTTAAGCAAGTTCAGTGTCATCCAAAAGCTATTCAACTTGAAAGCAAAATATGGCTGGAGCGACGTAAGTTTCACTGCCCTCTTGGAACTATTGAAAAACGTTCTTCTGGTGGACAATGTTTTACCAACGACTACTTACTCAGCCAAAAAATTGATGTACCCAATGGGTATGGAGTACCAGAAAATTCATGCTTGTCCAAATGGTTGCATGTTGTTTTGGAAATCGGATGAATTTGCTGAAAGCTGTTCAGCATGTGGAGAGTAACGCTATATAAAGAAACAACAAAATGACATCAGCGGTAGTAAGAAATGTTCATCGGCTAAGGTACTGTGGTACTTGCCCATCATTTCAAGGTTCAAGTGTTTGTTCTCTGTTGAGAAAGATGCAAAGAATCTTAGGTGGCATTCAGTTCACAGGAAGATGGATGGTAGATTGAGACATCCCGCTGATGCACTACATTGGAGAAACATATACATAATTTTTTTTTATTTTGGTAACAAACTGAGAAACCTAAGGCTAGGCTTGTGCACGGATGGGATGAACCCTTACGGTACTTTGTGTAGCATACACAGTACCTAGCCCATGTTTTTGGTTATTTACAATCTACCGCCTTGGTTATGCATGAAACCAAGACACATCTTGTTGTCTCTATTAATATCGGGTCCGAAGCAACCAGGCAACAAAATTGATGTATTCCTACAACCTTTGATAGAGGATCTACAACTCTTGTGGAATGAAGGGGCTACGGTCTACGACCCATTCAGCAAAGAGGACTTCAATTTGCATGCTATGTTGTACTGCACAATCAATGACTTCCCCGCCTATGGTAATCTTTCAAGCTATTCAATCTACGGGGCATTGGCGTGTCCGATTTGTGATTAGAACACTTGTAGCATCCGCTTGAAACATAGTGGAAAAAATGTGCACATGGGCCACTGAAAATGCTTCCAAAAGGACATAAGTACCGAAAGATGACGAAAGAGTTCGACGAAAAACTGATCACAGCGTGGCGCGCCAGCCTTTGACAGGTACATATATTTACAAGAAGGTGGATAATATTGTCAACAACTTCGGGCTGCCTACCGAAAAATGCTGAAAAAAGTGTCTGAAAAAAGAAATCAATATTTTGGGAACTTTAGTAGTAGCAGCATCTGGAGGTTAGACATTGTATTGATGGGATGCATGTCGAGAAGAACGTGGGCGAAAGTATCACTAGCACCCTACTAAACATAAAAGGAAAGACAAAGGGTCGTTCAAAAGGGAGGAAAGATTTAATTGAGTTGGGCATACGGACAGAGCTTGGCCCACAAGAACGTGGAAAACGCACATTCTTGCCCCCCCTCCCCCGCCTGTCACACTCTGTCTAAAGAAGAGAAACAAAGTCTATGCAGTATCCTTCACAACATCAAGGTGCCTTCAGGATACTCCTCAAACATAAGAAGCCTAATGTCCATGACAGATCTGAAATTAGTAGGAATGAAATCTCACGATTATCATGTCCTAGTGCAAGAATTTTGGCCAATTGCAATGCGTGGGATCTTGCTTGATGTTGTCAGACACACAATCACAAATGTCAGTGTGTTTCCCAAAACCATTTAGTCTAAGGTTCTTGATGCGAACACTCTGTCTAAACTACAAAAGGATCTTATTGTTACAATGTGCCAACTGAAGATGTATTTTCCTCCCTCTTTCTACGATATAATGATACATTTGCTCGTGCATCTTGTAAGAGAGATTCTGATGTGCGGTCCTTTGTACCTTCGCTACATGTATCCGTTCGAAAGGTACATGGGTGTCATGAAGAAGAAAATGAAGAACCATCGTCACCCAGAGGGCAGTATTATAGAGGGCACTGTGACAGAGGAAGTTGTAGATTTCTGCACCCATGACCTAGAAGGTGTCGATACCATTGGACTGCCACGTTCTAGACACGACGACAAACTGAAGGGTGTTGGTATGGTTGGACGAAAACTGAAGCGAATTGATATAGACACCCTTAAAAAAGCTCATTTAGTTGTGCTGAGTTATCTTGAAGATGTTGAACCGTACTTTGATGAACACTTGTGCGTTTTAAGAGCAAACTATCCAGACATGAGTGATGTTAGACTACAGAATGAGCAGAACAAGACATTTCACAGTTGGTTCAGAGACAGAGTGTTGTTTGATTGGTCCACGAATGCGCCTGAACTGATTAAAGTAATTGCATTTGGACCAAATCTGGATGTTATTTCTTATGAGGGGTACAATGTCAATGGTTTCACCTTTTTCACGGAACATCAGGATCGTAAGTCGACGAATCAGAACAGTGGCATAGAGCTTGAAGCTTATCAGGACTTATATGACATCAGCGTGTGGGTCGAAGTCCAGTCTCAGTAAAACAATCATATTTCGGTGTTATACAAGACATCTGGGTATTGGACTACCAACAACTATGAAATGTGAGTTTTCCGGTGTAACTGGGTTGACAACAAACATGGCTACCGTGAGGAGGAGCATGGTATGAAACTGGTTGAACTGTGCAGAGCAACTCCCACGGTTGAGCCATCTGTTGTTGGGACGAAGGTTAAGCAGATATTTTATGTAATTGATCCCTGTAATCCTATATGGTTGTGGTGCTTAAATGGAAAATCGGAATAGCTGGTGTGGATGGTGTGGTTGATAAGGATAAGTATGACGTAGAAGATGAAACTTTAACTGTTCATATTTCATTGGAAGAGGCTGAGGTCACTGGTCATCATGAGTATATACGATCAGACCATAACGAGGGAATGTGGATTGACAATAATGTTGTATGTAAGTTATTACCATTAAAATTTATAAGTAATTAACAATATTTTACTTGTTGCTTGTATATGAGCATTGTTAAATTCCGCGTATTTTTTCATGTCATTATCTAATAATTTTATTTCAATTCATGCAGGCATGGACAAAGACTTCGATTTACTTTGCAACGAGTTAGAAGATGTTACAGTGGGGCAGACTGATTAGCAAATGGTACCGGTTCCTTCTACCTGTTCCCCTTCTACCGATGGCCCTTCTACCACTGGCCCTTCTACCGGAGCCCCTTCTATGAGTGCACCTTCTACGAGTGCTACTCAGAGACCCAAAGGTACGTAGAGGCCCTACCCATGGGCTGAAGCTGTAGAAACCGGATGAGATCAATATTGTCTGGGACCGGTATGGGAGGTATTGTTGGGGCAGGTCAGAGTTCGCTAGTATGCTAGGGACTCTGTCCAGATCACATTGCTGCATCAACCACACGTGGCCACAAGTCCCGAGAGAAGTTAAGGAGACCATCTGGAAGAGAGAACGGTACACGTGGATGCCAAAGCTAAATCATTCTGCCACTACTTGGTGGAGAACTGGATAAATAGGGAGCCCCACGTGACCCTCCGCCGTATGTGGTGTACAACGGCATGATCACTGAAGAGGAGTGGAGGGTCTTCGTTGAGCAGCACTCCACCCCCCGAGTTCAGGGTATGTTTGTGTACACTTTTCTAAATTAATATTCATAATGTTTTATCCATGATTTTCTAATTAATTTTCTATTGTAATGTCTTAACAACAAAAGAAAAAACAAGCACGGCAGAACCGTGAAGCGAATGTCTACCCCATACCATGGGACGAAGGGGATACGTGGGCAGCCTCGATCAGTGGAAGCAAGTTGGTTTGCTGACGCAGAGGAACGAGTACGGCAGTGAATGCCCATCCGAGGATGTTTCTGAGGCGAGTAGGGTCTAGATGTACCTACTGGGACGCCATAGAACGACCAGAGAAGGTTAGACGATATTTCGTCACGCTGAGACGTCAAAACTGGCTACCCATATTGTAAGTATTTGAATCTATTAAATAATCTAATTCTAGGCTCAAGCATTTGTAGATCTTAAATTTAGTGCTAACTTCTTTGACAATTTGACTGTATGAAGCGGCACACAGAGGAGAAATATACATACATGCTCCTCCTTCTCAAGAGGACCCTTTCAATCAAGCGCTCGGGATTGCGATTGTATGGTAAGTATCCATGGATGCACTATTTTGATCATGTGGAATAAGCAAGTCACAACCCTTCATGTCTCCAGTGTAAGGAAATATGTTTGCATGAAACTTCACATCTCTACAAACCTCGACCATTTGGATATCAAGACACAAAACCTTGTGTCCTTTCTTCCTTGGATCCTCCCCGAGGTAAATATAAGCTTCTCCTCGCGGGCTGAATTTCCCTTCTCTATTATGAACGATAGTCTTGTAGCACAAACATCCAAAAGGTTGTATTGCATCATACATTACCTTATGCCCGTATAGACTCTCAAACGGTGTCTTGTCTACCAAAACCTTGGTAAGAAGCCTATTGATCAGATAGGTGGAATGCAAAATGCATTCTCCCTAATAAACAAGAGGCACGTTGGACTAAAAATATAATGCCCTGGCTATTTCGAGGAGATACTTGTGCTTTCTCTCAACCACTGCATTTTGTTGTGGTGTGTATGCACATGTGGTTTGATGAATTATTCCTTTCTGAGAGAAATAAATTTTTCCTTCATTGGAACTTCCAAGTTCCCTCGCATTATCTGATCGTATCACCTTAACCTTGGTGTCAAACTGACGTTCGATCATGCTAATAAAATTGACAATTGTTTCCCAAGCTGCACTCTTTTGTTTGATAAGATGTACCCACGTTGTTCACGTGAAATCATCCACAAAACAAACCAAATGTTTGTAGCCATTATATGTGTTAACTTTGAACGGGCCCCACACATCAATATGAAGCATCTCAAATGCTCTTGTGGTTTTAATAAAAGAATGACTGAACGGTAAACACTGAGCTCTACTTTTGTAACACACATCACATGCATAATCATGATGAAAATCGGACTGCTTTTATTAACCCCATTGTAACAAGTTTCTTCAACGGAACATGACCAAGTTTAATATGAATTTCCTTTGCTCTATAATTTACAAAAGAATTCACATCTAAATCTGCTGCATTATTACAAATCAGATCGAAATCCAACTGAGAAGCAACACCGGCTTGGTCCATTCTCATACGGCCCAATTTCATCGATGTCTCGCAGCCCAGGTACAGCCCAACCTCTGCGCAAACCGGATCCAGAATGTAAAGCCCATTCTAAACCTTCCCGAACCTTTCAACCTTCCCTGTCAATCGGTCCGGAAGAGAAGAACCACTTTTTTTCAAAAAACATTACACAATCGCAATCTTCCATCAACTTCTTGACAAAAATCAAACTAAACATGAAATTCGGCACAAGCAATACTCCCTTTAACTAGAATTCCTTTTCAATTGTCACATCTCCCATCAGATCGACATCCCGTGAACTTCCATCAGGCAAGATTATAGTCTTTCCTCGCCGTAAACCCTTCAAATTCACAAAGAGACTTTTCTCTCTTAAAATATGATTCGTCGATCCCAAATCGATAATCCACTTTCCTTCAAATAAATTACTTGAACTTGTGAGATAAATTTCATTACAACAAAGTTTGTTACTTGATAAATTATTGTAACTCGGTTCGTCTGCTTTCACCACTGAGTTCACGGTGCCTATCAGCTCTACGATCTGTTGTAATTGCTTGGGTGTTAACTCACCTTCTCGATCTGCCTGTTCTGTAACTTCTTCTGTTATGACATTATGCGCATATCCTTTCCGTCTGTGAGTGAGAACATTATCCCTCCCATAGAGGTGATAACAATCGCCTTCAAGATGACCGGATCTCTTACAGTGGTTGCATTTCAATTTCTGATAACAAACCTCTGAGGTATGGCTGGGTTTTTTTACAGAAAGTGCAGCTGGTTTTCTTTCTCTCAATTTCAACTTTACTGTTAGGGTTGTGTTTCTGGAAACCTCTGCCTGCACTGATTTGTGACTGTAGAAGGACATTGCGCCCTCTTTTGTGGTTCTTACTCTTCTATGTTCTTCAACCTGTACGATCAAATAGTAAGCTTTCTCCAAAGTCGGCGGACTTTGCATTGCGGGTATCTGACCACGAATCGATAAGTAACTTCGACTCAATCCCATTAAGAAGTGTATTAGCTTATCTTCGTCAATCGCCTTTTAAATCGCAGTGTTTATATTGCAAGTGCATCTGTTGCAGGTGCATCTCTGTGGCGGCCAAGCTTGTTCCAATTCGCCCATACTCTTTTCAATTTGTTGAAATATTCAGCAACTTACTCATCGCCTTGTTTCGTCTCTCCCATGTCTCGTTTCAAGGCGTGGATGATTGCAAGGTTGCTATGTTGATAGCAAGCACAGAGCGAATCCCAGATTTCCTTTGGGTTGTCACAAAAGCAAACACTTTCAAGAACATTAACCCTGAGCGCATTCTTAATCAAGGAGACGACAAGAGAATTGTCTGTAACAAATCCATATTTGTTCTTTGATTTGAGTGTTGTGATGTCGAACTTGGAGCCAAGGAATCCCGTTCCATTGAATTTCGGAACAAGATTCAATCCTGGATTTTCTACGGCATGGACATATATGGGGTCGTTGATGTCGATTGAAGTCCCGGTTGTTGCGGAAGGTGTTGCTGTGTCTCTCTTAGCTTTGCCAGTGTCATCCGCCATATACCATATTAGAATTTGCATAAAAACTGATTTGTAAACGTTGGTGTTTTGTTGTGTAACTCTCTTCTAAACTCTCATTGTATTTGATAATCTGAATTGTTACAATCCTATTGACATTTATACTATGCAAACGACAAATGCAAAAGATAAAGTCATTCAAATATATCCTCCTAGATAATAGAGTATCGGGCTAACAATATATACTCAATATATTATCTCCAATATCCATGCACTCCTTCAATGGTCATTGTGAGATGGTCTAGAAACTTAAATCCCAGCTAAAGTAAGGCCATCTAAAGAAGAGATTGTTGATAAAAATGAACAGGAAGAATAAGGACCCATCCAAAAATGGAGCCATAATACCTCCGAATTCAGAACCAAATGTTTTAATCAACCAAAACCAGCACAATAGCAAGGGGAATCTAGAAAACAAAAGGCAAACAAGTGAGGAAACAAAACTAAGGAAACCAGGAAAAAGGAACAAAGCTCTAGACGAAGAGAGAACCTCTCGACAGGGAGAGACGTGAGGTGGACACAGTTAAGGAAACGGGAATACGACGGAAAAGTTGAATGTGGTATCTTTATTGAGTATATGACTGTATGAATCTCTACAGAGAGTAATACTAAGCCAACGGCTAGACACATAGCTAACGACAATAACAGCTAATATAGAAAGGAAGATAAATGGATTCTAACATGACTATGCCACATCTACGCATATCACTGAAGTTTTTAATACAGTTTAGCATGATTGACGGACGACCAATGGGTTATTTATTATTTATTTATCCTAATTTTGTCCTTTAATATTGATAGAAACTGCAGCAGCACCAACTAATTACATTCATTTCGACTTGTGATTTCTGTACCTGTGCACAGGAAAATGAAAGACCTATCCGCTAACTTATTACGAAAAAGGTTTATTATCACTCTTATGCTCAAACTTTCGGCCATCCACTTAAAAAAAAAAAAAACAGGGAGATGAAAGACAGAAACTAGTAGAATAACAACGAGATCAACGCAAAAGAACAATATCGGAAGGGAGGAAAAAGATCCGAACACAAGTACTGACATGCATCATATCAATTTTTAATAAGAACCAGTAAGATAAAAAGGCAGACTCACCGAGTTCAACAGTTAATACTACTCATTAAGTGAAATTAGCTTCTGCATTTCGGTTAGATAAGTGGATTAGATTTTTACAATCATCCAGTCAGGATGGCCGAGTGGTCTAAGGCGCCAGACTCAAGTTCTGGTCCTCAATAGAGGGCGTGGGTTCAAATCCCACTTCTGACAGTTTTCTTTTTAAGAACGATAGCCTGATCATAGCTATAGCTTCCCCAAGTGACACTACCGAAGATCTTTTTTTTAAAGCAACTGAGATTTCTTCATTCATAACGATTACAGAAAAACACCGAGAGTTCCAAAACAGACATCTAGAACAAGAGAGGACCACCCCTTACTACCTCCATCCTCGAACATTAGCAAACTACTAACAATATAAACAACTCTTGAACCACCACTTCCGGTAGTTGTAGAGACAAAAGAGAGGCTAACTAACTGCCTAATCTTACAAACAAACTTAGCATAAAGTAGCAGATTAGAGACACCCACTACATTAACCCAAAAAGAATCATCTTCCCTTGACTTAGAACAGGCACTAGTGGAAAAAATGTTTTTAATGACGGTTATTTTGCCTATATACCACGGTTAGAAACCGTGGTTTATACTGGCGTCGCATATAGCTAAAACCTATATACCACGGTTCAAAAACCGTCGTTTATACCACGGTTCCTTTGAACCGTCGTTTAAGACCCCTTTTTCCCGTGAGATCATTGACTTTATACCACGGTTAAAAGCCCGAACCGTGGTATAAAGTGAGTATTAATGACGGTTATTGTGTAGAATCGTGGTATTTAATTTATAAAATGAACTAATAAACCACGGTTATTCGTAAAACCGTGGTTTATAGTTTTTTTTTTTTGAAAAATCGCCGGCGATTTTAGCGCCGTCTTCAACTAATTCAATAGAGCTCAAACACTGCAGAATGCAGAACATGTATGTTCCTTGTATGCGAATTAGGGTTGCAAAATAAATGAGTGAATGCTGTATTCCTTGTTCGTCGGTGGGTTACAAAATTACCGTGTTCGTCGGTGGCTACAAAATTACCGTTGTTTGCCAGTTAGGGTTGCAAAAATTACAATGAAGATGAAGAAGAGCATGTGTTCCTTGTTCGCAAATATTACCGTGAAGAAGAGGCGCAGAGCATTTGTTACTTGTTCACAAAAATTACCGTCAAGAAGAGGCGCATAGCATGAAGAAGAGGCGCATGTGTTCCTTGTTTTCCAGTTCGCCGGTGGGTTGCAAAGTTGAAGAAGAAGAGGCACAGAGCATGAAGAAGAGGAGAATTTGTTCCATGTTCACCGGTGGGTTGCAAAAAAAAAAAATGCAAAGTTGAAGAGAAGAAGAGTTGAGAGCATGTTCGATTTGTTCGACAGTGAGAGCAATATATCTAATAGGAGAAGGAGAAAGAGCCGCGTTAATTTTCGCGGAAAATTTGAATTCCCGCTTAGACTATATACCACGGTTCTACCAAGAAACCGTCATTTAAAGTTTTTTTACCATGACTAAAAATGACGGTTGTCATACAACCGTGGTATATAATGCAAGGGGTCAAAGTATATATGACGGTTCGACCTATAACCGTGGTATATAATAAAATGCGTCAAACTATATAGACGGTTCCTTCAGAACCGTGGTATATAATAAAACACGTAAAGCTATATACGACGGTTCTGCGTTGAACCGTGGTATAAAATCTCCCGCCGACACTTTTTGTGACGGTTATGATCATAACCGTGGTATAAAGTTTTTAAATGACGGTTACGAGTACAACCGTGGTTTAAAGTGCGTCATTTAAAATGTTTTTTCTACTAGTGAGGTTAGAGACATATCGCCATCAGCCCCGTCCTGTTCTCTCCTTCCCATCCTAATTGACTTCCATCGAGACTTACCCAGGTTCACCAGCCAACCTTGATATCGGTTAATCTTTTTTGACTTTAGCTCCTTCCAAGCGCACCACATGCTCGATCTATCCATTAGTTTATAACACAAGCTAAGGCTACCCATCTGAGAGATAAGCTCTAGAGCTTTTTTGTGTGTTACAAATCTAACCTGTAGCACCTTAACAGGGCTTGAAATCATTCTTGAATGTGTCTGATAATGGAACATCCGTCTTAACAGATTAAACCTATTATGATACATAGCACTTCTTTTCTTCTTCTTCTTGACATCCCAACCTCTGCGATTCCTTTTCTTCTTCTTTTTATGGATCAGTAACCCAAACAACCATCTAAAAAACATCCTCCTAATCATCTGAGAAACCTTCCCCTTACCCTGATTACTACCTCTGGACTTACACCACAACCTGCAACTTGTCGAAAGCGCCATATCCCTATTCACCTCACTATCCTGCTCCTCGATCTCAGACAAAGGAAAGTTAGCAGTCCTACAGTTTAGGAGAAGTGTAACTTCCTGCACAGCTGCTAGGAGGAGACCAAACCCCCAGCAGCAAAACTCTAAGAGGCTCATAGCTCCTGGCTGCCTTGCTTATCAGCAAGGTCAACCGATGACAAGATAGCCTTTGGATTCAAAGAAACCGAATTAGCTTTGTTTGCCTGAGACAGCCCACTTCTCTGGATCTTCTTATAAGGAGATTTGATCCTCCTGCGCTGCTTTTTCTCCTTCTCCTCTAAACTGCCTGGACTGAACACCCGTTTTCCTAGATTCTTATTCAGAGAGATCACCAACTTGACAGGGCCTTTGCTTTTGCTATTAACTGCTTCATTTTCAGTTTCTAAACTCATCCTAGAATCTCCCGAAACCACCTGAATAGGAAGACTATGCATGATTCCTTTTCCTTTGCATTTCCCCTCTTGAGTAATCGGGGATAGCTTCTGTTTACTTTCCATAGAGTAGGAAGATCTGCTACTGGTAACCATATCATCATGATCCCGTCCTGGATTATCATCATTAACCTGCCCAATCTTTTGACCCATACCAGCAACACTGAAAAAACAGTTGAAAAAGAGCCAACCTGTATCAGATTCTGCGATCAAAAGTTGTCTTGTTTGGATGGAGATCATATGTCGGTCCTCCTCTTAACTCATTACTAGCTCACTGTTGAAGTTGGGAGTACTACTGATTCCACGTATACACCTTGGTATGTTTCTAGTAATCTTAATAGTCTATGTTGGTATATGTTTATAGTAATATGTTTCTGGTATGCTGATTATCACTAATAGTATCGAAAACAGTCACTTTGGATTTAAATTTGGATAATCCTGATGTGCAAATTGAGGACATTGATGACATACCTTGCCTGGTGAGAACTTCCTTTTCTTCTTCCAAATGTAGTAGGTTAGTTGGAGGACCAGGATTTATCATTAGTTTCTCCTTTTCTATTTCTTTGTTGGTTCAGCCTTGATGAGTACTCTTTCTGAAATACCCCTAATCTTTAAAATATAATAAATGATCTATTAATGATCTAAGATGATTATTAAACATCTAAATATTATGGGGAACACTCTAAAAGATCTCAACAGGCAAAACACGCCTTAAATCGGTAAAGCCAAAAATGTGCTTTAAGACACCATAGAGATTGTATAACCTCAAATAGGATCCAAAGTGGATTCCTAAGTATTATAATGAAGTAAGGAACACAACAAAACCGTTCTCAAGGAGAACTAAGCTCAGGAACACCCTGTGACACAAAAATGTGCGCTAAAACTCCTTAAAGCACGTTTTTGTGAGATTGCCTTTTAAATTGATTTTTAATGGGCTTAAAAATTATAATTATCCTTAAATATGATATTTAATCATATTATATCATATTAGGAATTTAATTCCAGAAATTTATGAATTTTTACAAATTTAATATTAAAATATTAATAAAACCCTAAAGTGGGGCCCACATGAGTCAAATTGACCAAGTATGGTCAAAGGTCAATTAATTGACCCCTTTGGACCTTGGAGGCCGGCTGCAATAAGTGAGGAGGCAGCATAAGTCACTAATTGACAATAATTCCTACCTAATGTTCAATTTGCAATAGTAACTTTACTTTTTTCAAATTAATCAAGCTTTTCCACTCATTCCTCCTTCCTTGTCCGATTCCACCCTGCCCAGCCGAGTTCTCCTTCTTCCTTGGAGCTCTCAAGACTGTTCTTGAGCTTGGAAGACAAACCTAGCTCCTAAGCTCCTAATGTAAGTGTTTTAATGTCATTTTTAGCTCTTTTTCTTCATCTCTTCATTACCAACACCTAGATTTCGTGGCTCATCAATTCCTATGGCTTATTCTCAGTGTTCTAAGGTTAGAACAAGAGCTAAACTCGGTTGAGACCAGTAGAGGGACCAAGGTTGTTCAAATCTACATTTTAAGGTAAAAATGTGCTTTAAGCTCATAACTTTTGATTCCCTTCGAGTTTGGCTGTGAAACTTTGGTCATAGCCTCATCTCCTTCTCCTTTTCATGTAGAATCTGTTGGTTAGCCATTTGGAGCAAGGGTGACCGAGATCCAAGAGAAATACTCTCTTTTAAGGCATTTTTCCAAGGTAAAACCTAATAACAAGGTAGTATTTCGAGATCTAGCTATTTCCTATGTTAATATGGTAGATCTAACACCTTGTGGTGTGTTTGGTTCAGGTCGAAAATACCTAGAACTTCCCTTGCATTTTTAAGGTGATTTTTGCCTTAAATCTTACATTAATTATTCCTTATGGTTAAACTCAAGCTTGGAGTGTAACCATATCTTGTTTTTGTGTATTAAACATGTCTAAATCATGTGGTGATTTTTCCTACAAGTGACCGAGCTCATACAAGGATT
The DNA here is from genome assembly GCA_023374045.1 of Limonium bicolor. NCBI lineage: Eukaryota > Viridiplantae > Streptophyta > Magnoliopsida > Caryophyllales > Plumbaginaceae > Limonium > Limonium bicolor. The sequence goes on from CM041778.1 coordinate 364,175,057, forward strand.
AATCAAGGTATAAACACCTTAAACTTATGATTTTTGTAATCTTTAAGTATATATATATATATGGCCGAGAGTGAATATACATATAGGTCATATTGACCTAAAAATGTAAAAAAATGGCTAAGATAAATTAAGCTAGTCATTTAAGGGATTTAATTAGCATAATGGTCAAATTATGACATTATGTGGAAAAATAATTAAACCATGGAGAGGCCGAATATATATGCTATATTTTGAGACATTTATTGTGTAATTTATTTTGCAAGTTCAAGGTTGTAATAAGGCCATGTCATTAGGCCATTTTAATTTAAGTTTATAAGCTTATTTAGTTTTATTTATGCTTATAATTAAAATTGGGGCCAATTCGTAATTATTAAGAATTTAGAAAGCCGTGGGTTAATTTAGAACAATTTAGGGTTTTTAAATGAATTTAATAAAAATTATAACATTTTATAAAGTTTTGGGTCAAAATTGTAAAAATAGAAAAGTATAGGCTATTATTTGTAATTACCGAAAAATTGGTTCCCTTTTGGTATTAGGAGTCAAAGTTGACTATATAGGAGACTTTGACCAAGTTTAGAAAATTTAAGAAATTAAAATACTACCTTATAATAAGATACTTATTAAATTGTAAAAGATTTATAAGACTTGGGGTGGTATTGTGATTTCCGAAAACTTGGGGGTACTAAAAGGAGTTTAGTACAAACCTTAGGTTATTAGGAATTTTTAGGAATTTATTTGGTTAAATTTGGAGTTGATATGAATTAAATAAGTATAGTATAAGGTATTTCATAATATTGTTACAAATGGGTAACATAAGTGGAAAAATCGAGATTTAGAGAAAATACAAGGTTAGGAATAATGTTTATAACCTTTTGGTATAGTTTGATGATTTTTGGAATTATATATGAGGTCTTATAAGGACATATGTATAATATATGGTTTTAATGAAATTAGGAAACTATGTGTTATAAAGAGGGGAAATTGGTGAATATAGAAAGTTAAGTGGTGGGAAAATAATTTAAATAGACCATGGGGTCTGCCGGTTATTTTGAGGAAATATAACCATGGGTTATAATTATATCAAGGAATAAGGATTATAATATAAGGTATATACTATAAGTGTAACAAGGAAATATAATTTGGGATTAAGTTGTAAATTATGGAAGTTTGGTGGAAATTAATTTATACCGAGAATTTTAAGTACTGTTTTGTACTTATTAACAATATATATAACTATAGGTTATAATTGTATTAATGACATAGTTGTCAAAATATATGTTATATAACTATAATATAACATGGTATAAATTATGTGGTGGATTTTGTAAATAATTAAGGAACATAGGTACTGTTCGGAAATATTAATATTTTTGAATGAAATTTATATGGTTTTAATGTTATAAGAATTATAACATTTATAATATAAGAGGTATTCATTAAAAAGAATGATATATATTATAAGAATTGCCATATAAGAAATAGTTCCATGACTACATACACATAAATAAATATGTGTTGTGGAGGAAAATATAATATGGTTTAATGACCATATATTTTCATAATTAAAATGACGTATGATAAAGGGAAAAGAATTACAAACATTGGATATGGAATGTTAGGACTGTACATGTGATAATAAGGATTGATAATGCAAAGTATTGTTTACCACATTGAAGTTGGGAAAAAGAAAAAAAAAGAGAGAGAAACAAACCTTAGAAAAATAAATACTAAGGTGAAATATATGGTGTATGACAAGAATCATACATGCAATATAGAAACAAACTATATGATGTACAAACATACATTGGGTTACATGCGATAACAAAAGCTCAACTATAAAATATATTAATATACGAGACAAGACTACGCTTGTAATATAACACTTTTCCAATCTCGAGTTAAACCTAAAAACCCGACAAACATTGACAGTTAATAACGGGGGTTAACCGGGAGGTATTAGTGACGGTACGGGATACCGTAGGATTTTGTGTTGTTATACAGTATGCTAATCAGTAGCATTATGTATTGTATAGACTGTTAGAGACGACGCACGGAGCGTAGGATCTTGCTGATTCATACTCCACCGTAATACTCAGCAGTGTGAACGGTATGTTATTTATGTGGCTTGATTGTCTCTGAGGATTTCCTCAGTTCAGACATTGTGTGAAAATCTGTGATAAGATTGAATGTCTGCTTGTGTGAATTAATATGTTTGAGTTGTGTATTAATGCTGCTTTATTATTACTGTTGTGCGATAACAGTACCGTTCGTATATATGAACATATTATAAAACGAACTAGCGGCAATGATGCTATCTTATATGTGTAATATAAGGAACGTAAGTAAAACGTTGTAGCATGAGGATAATAAGATATATAAAATATCTGAGACTTATATACGGAGCATTGGCCTCTTTAACGCCGCTCTCGTATCTAGCACTGGATCCCGAGTCGACATACTCAGGATTGGACTACGACCTTGGTCTGCTGTGTTAGAAAAAAAATTGTAAAGCGATGCGATGGTATAGATAAGTATATCAAGGATGTGGCTCTTGCTGTGAACTGTGATCCATTAACGATACTAGGACACCGTGTGGTAGCCGTAAGTATCTGGATAAATTTCCAACGAACTACAGATTGTTCGTAGGACGGAGACTCTACCGCTGGAGTGGCTATTGCCGTGGGTGACCCGCCATAAGAGATGGGTAACTTAGAGACACGTCGTTCTAACGAGACGTTGTCATTAGACATGACTGAACAATTACGAACGACTATATTAACTCGTACATTAGGCGAACATTATTTGGGCTTGCATGCCAAAGACGAGAGTTCATACTCGTTTATAATTCTCGTTACTTCGCCTTGTTGTTCATTGGTTGTGCTTTGTGGTTATGTGTGGTATGTTGGTGGATTTGTTTGAACGAGCCATTGTGCTCATACGTGTGTTGTGAACTGGTTGTGTCGAGTCACCGTACTCATGTGTGGATTGTGGTTGGGTGTCTGGTCGAGTGAGTCGCTGAACTCAATTATGAATTATTAAGTGTTTGTTGGAATGGAGTCTCTGTACTCATATAAGCGCTGTAAACGCTTTCAGTGGTTTATTACGATGCGATGTGTGAAGCCGGGGGCTTGTTTGTTATTTGAGATTACTGCAATATATATTGTTGCTTTACAGTTTCAACATTGAACTATTTGTATGGAAACGAATTGCATACTCTCGACCAAATAACTGAATGGTCCGAGGGCGCATGACAGTCAGGTAATAACATACTCAGCAGGGGCTGATTCCATACCACAAACTACCATTTTTGCAGGTACGCAACTTCCGGTGTCGGCAAAGAGAGTGACGCGCTGGGTAGTTTGTTTACAGTTATTTAAACATGCACTGTTGCATTTTAATACGAACCTAGAAACATGTATAGGTCTTGGATACGTAGAAAGCTCACTGTGAATGTATTTTATATTGGTTTTGGGAGTTTAGATCTATCTCTTGTTGTCACTGCGAGAAAATGTTTCGTATTTAAGAGCTTATCAGGAAGCACGTTATTACTCGTATGGGCGAGCAAGAACGGTGACCAGTAGTCAATTGTTGAGATTGCCGCTGCGATCATATTATTGTTAGATGATTAGGAGCTGAATAGAGTTGGGGTGTTCATTTCATTGGTTTATTATGCATCAGAATGAGGATGGATCAAATGTGTATGGTAGTGAAGGTAAAGCTCAGATACATTCAGAAGGAACTGGATTCATCTCCGAGGAACTAGCTTTAAGATGCCCACAAAACTGTTATCAAGGAAGTGTTTTGTTTGATGGTCATTTTGAGGTCTGTGTTCATCTTCCACCTTCGGGGATTGATTATGCTTTTTATGTCATCAATGATATTTTTATTATCCTTGTAAGATCAATTGTTGTAGATTGATGGATATTATCATGAGGGTTGTAACCATCTAAAGACTCGAACACTTATGCTATCTTTAAATACATACAAGACCCAACTCATCTATCATAATATTCCTTATTTCTTCAGCAATGCCATGCTCTCAAATCGGGAAATACATCTTCAAGGACTGGCCCGGTAAAGCTAGATCGGCTAGAACCAGTATGTTTATCTGCCTCTGCTTTTGATAATTGATTTTGTGGACTTATATCATCAGAGCTTTGACCATGTTTGCCTTACCAGCCATTGCTGATCCAATTTCACATGTTCCACAATGGGCGTGCAGTGAAAGGAACTGTTTTGATCAATAAAAAGATAAACAAGATTTGGTTTGATACAGTGAGTTAGCCATGTAATAAAATTTATTATTCTACTGTAGGACTGAATATTCAAAAACTCTACTTTTAGGTGTGCATTAGCCATCTTCTCCATTTTATATTGTTTGCATCTCTAGTCTTGATCATCTTCAGTTTCACCTTTTAATGTTTTGGTTGCCTAAGGACTGTTTCATGTTATGACTGATTTCCATCTTTTCTATGACTTAGCTTCGAGGTAAAAGAATCCAAATTCGACCTTCAATGGTTAAGGTGGAGAGGGATCATAACATGTGTGATACTCCTACGGTCAATCCTTTGAGATTGTTCCAACTAGGTATTCATCCTTCGCAAGCTATGTTCGTTCAGCAAGTCATGTTTGTTCAAGCTTGTACAATTCAGCAAGTCATGTTCGTTCAAGCTTGTACAAATCTTGGACTTGTTGACCTAGCTAGTGGCTATAAACAATGTATTTTTTCTTATAAACAATGTTATTTTAGTTCTAGTTTGTAACTTATTATGATTTTAGTAACTAATGCTCTTTACTTTATTTGTAAAGAGGATTAACTTTGATATTCTCTCTTTATATGTGAGTATACATTTGAGCTATTATTAGTTGCAATATAATAAATATTAGATCAATTGTGTCCTAAATCACTAAATTAGAGATATAAATATAAAAATTGTGGCATATGAATGGAGCAATTTAACACCTGTAAATATGATTTATGTCTGATAAATAGTTATAATTTAGCTTCTGTAAAATTTGATTTAGCATCTAATGAATGAACACTAAATTAGTACTCCCTCCGTCCCAGTCAAAGCGTCCATTTTACTATTTGGACGTGTCGTTTGACTTCAATATTTAACGTGTAAGATAATATATTTTTATAAATCTATGTTTTATAATCAAATCCTTATGTGAAAAACTATATATTGTACACATTAATTTTTAAAAATTATTTTATCTTATATGTTTAATATTAAAGTGGAAAAGCGTGCCAAAAAGAAAACTGGACACTTATGATGGGATGGAGGTAGTATTTAATAGAAGGGTACAAATTAGCATCCGAATATATAAACTAGCGTCCGATGAGTAGAAGCAATATAGCGTCTGAAGATCTAAATTAGCGTCCGATGAGCAGAAGCAATTTAGCGTCTGAAAGAAATTGGACGTAATGTTGTAATATATTTGCCTTCAGTTATTAGTTAGTGTCCGATTAAACAGCTGACGACCATTTCGTAGACGCTATTTAACGTCCGATTGTGGACTCTAACAAATAGACGCTAAATAGCGTGTGCAAAAAAATAGACACCAAGTGGACGCAAATTAGGGTCCAGGACGAAAAAAAATATTAGCGTCTAGTTTTTAGCGCTAAATACTGTTTTTTTAGTGTCCCGTTAAAATACTACTACAATTCTTCTTAAGACATGATAAATTTTTGTTGATGGTATCTTTTAAAGTATCCCATTTACGTCTCATTTGTTCCTTTGGTATAATGTGCAACGAAATCCTTGGACTATCTTTAACAGACATATCACTAGTACAAAAATGGCTATTTCAGCGTCCCTTTTTTGACGGTTGTAACATTTTTTTTTGATAATTTGGGCTTATAGCCAGTATATTGAATGTCTTGATAACCAAGTGGACCGGTGCTACGGGTCTCATTAAAACCTCCTCAAATAAAACCCAATGGGAAAAATGTTGAGGAGGAAAGAGTACCCACCATGTCCAAGTACAAGCCTATGCATCGAGATATGGGAAGAACCCATATTACACAAAACAAACATCTAAAGAACAACACCCGGGGATAGTAAGCCTAACTTCTATAATGACAAAAGACACCAAAACCTTCATCGAGAGCACACACAAAAATCAGACTTATATACCATCCATCCTTAACTTGGGGACAAGCAACAACCCGCTTGCGCTCCTTACTCCAAGTGAGGACTCAGCTCCTCCTAACTCCACCTTCCTAAAAAGCCCTTCTGACTGGGAACTTCCACAATAGGACCCGAACCTCATATGCCTAAGGGGCAACCACATCCATATCCTTCGAAATAGGTCTTTTTCATTTTTTTTAAATATCGACCAGCTATTTTGGCGGTTTCTACTTAGAACCGCCGAAATAGGTATTTTTATTATTTTTCTTTTTTATTTGATCATCTATTTCGGCGGTTGTTATTTAGAAACCGCCGAAATAGATCTTTCTTATTTTTTAAAAAATAATCGAGGACCTATTTCGGCGGTTCCTAGCTAAGAACCGCCGAAATAGGTGCTTTATTAACACGCCGTCGCCCAGTTCAACGTATTCTCGTCGAAATCCCTAACCCCTCTCTCTATCTGTGGCGATTTGAACGACAAACCACCGTCGCCAACTATAGCTCTTCCTCCATCACCGCCTACGTCTTCCCCGCCGTCGTCATCGTCGCTCACCGGCGCTGCCTTCTTCCCCACCGCGGCTCGAACCCGACGACAGCAGCAGCAGCAGCAGGGAGCAATGCGCACACAGTAGGTAAGCTGCGAATTTTAGGGTTTAATTATGTGTTTATTATGTTAATTATTAACATTGAGATTGTAATTGTGAATGTGGGTTATTAAATTTGTGGTGTGTGTAAAATTTGTGTATATATGCAACTTTAAATAAGTGAAATTACATGTGCACACAAGGTGCTCGATAAAATATTTGAGTGAAAATTTGGTTTTTTTTTTCTCATTTTGTGTGTTTGCGCCTTTGTTGAGAGAAATCACTAAGCTGCTACTCTAGATTGAAGTCGTACGGGACTGAAAAAACTTCACTTGTGATCCCGTAATATACTCAACTTACATCTAATTCATTTTTTTTACCTCATTATAATTTTGCAATCCAATTTACGAACAAAGAACATACACAGGCCGCTACTAAGTTTCTCTTCATTCTTTACATGTGTTTGTGCCTCTGCAGAGAAGTACTTAAGAAACTTCTCAACCATTGCACGGTAGATTGAAAGCGGAGTGAAAAAAAAACTCATTTGGGAACCGGTAATATAATTTAACTTATCTTTTTCTCTTTTATACTTTGTATTTGATTTCCACAAATGATTGAAATTTGGTTTGATGAATGAATTTGGCATTAGTTTGATTTGTGATGGAAATTTGTGTTGTTGAATGATTGGTGAATGCTTAATAATAAGCATGGGATAGGTAAAATTATGCAAAGGTCATGCTTTTTTTTGTACAAAATCTCTTCGTAATTAATATTGTTTGACCCACCTCTCTTGTTTTTTCTTTATCAGGTCACACTACATTTAAGTCCGTGAACCACCTCTCTTGTTTCCCCCCTTCTTCCATCACCGTTGCAGTTTCCTCTTCTGTGTAAAAGTAAGTAACTAAACCTTGCTTTTTGTTTAATAAATGCAATTATTTATTAAAATATAAGTGCTAGTATATAATTTAGGTTGAAACCTTAGAGTTAGGCTAGCTAGCTTATTTAATACCCATCCAGTCACACTTCATTAGAGTATAAACACATAGAAACAAATATAATCCATGGTACAAAAACATTTTCATTCTAAGTATACGGTATTAATCATACCGTTTTGTATTTCACATATAGTATGGAGCGGGGCTAGATGTACGGTGATCGAGGGGATCACTTTGACAAGATGTTGAAAGAGTTTTGCAAAGCGGCAGTGCAGCACAAGGACATGGCAAAGGCGGTGAAAATACCTTGTCCTTGTGTTGACTGCGGTGTCATAAGGAAATTTTAACACATTGAGGAAATTGAATTCCATCTGAAGACCCGCAGTTTCATGCCACACTATAGGAGATGGACTTTTCATGGAGAAAGTGTTGAACATTATGATGGGCCCTTATACATTAATGATAGGAAGAGGATGAGAACTGACCACACATTTGATTCTGTCGAGTTGGAACTCCCAAGTGCTTCTGGAGTCAATGACAGTGAGTCGACTTATCATGATGAGCAAATACACGAGATGCTTGATAACGTTGAGGATAATTTTATCGACCGACCGGATGAGTATCAAAGGTTGTTGGACGCATCCAAGACGGCGTTGTACCCTACGTGCACTAAGTACACGAAATTAACGGCTGCATTGAATTTGTTCAACCTGAAGGGAAGATATGGATGGAGTGATAAAAGTTTCACGTCATTCCTCGAGCTGATTCATGATATGCTACCGAATGGGAACGGTCTTCCTACCACCACCTATGAGGCAAAGAAATGGATGTGTCCAATGGGAGTAGAGTACAAAAAATTCACGCGTCTCCAAACAATTGTGTGTTGTACAGGGGTGAATACGAACATCTGGACAATCGCCCGTAATGTTTGTTGTCCCGGTATAAGCATAAAGATGTTGAGTACTCCTTCTCTGTTCAAAAAAAAGCCCTCCTACTAAACTATTGTGGTATTTGCCGATTATACCCAGATTCAAGCGGTTGTTTGCGAATCCAAAAGATGCAAAGAACTTACGATGGCACGCAGAGGGTAGAAAGAGTGATGAGAAATTAAGACATCCAGCAGATGGACCTCAGTGGAGAAACATCAATAGACGGTTCAAAGAACATTTCGGGAGTAAAGATAGGAATTTGAGGCTTGGGCTATGTACTGATGGAATGAACCTGTACGACACGTTAAGCAGTCAACACAGCACTTGGCCTGTTTTGTTAGTGATATACAATTTTCCATCATGGTTGGGTATGAAATGCAGGTACATAATGTTATCACTTTTGATATCTGGCCCCAAGCAGCCAGGTAATAACATTGATGTATACCTTGCCCCATTGATTGATGATTTGAAGTTGCTTTGGAATTAGGGAACCGTGGTGTATGATGCTTATGCAAGGGAACATTTCACGATCAAGGTGTTGTTGTTCTGTACGATCAATGACTTCCCCGCATACGGGAACCTGTCTGGATACACCGTGTGTAACACCCCATCCGCTAATCTCATAATCTCCTCTTAAACTGTCTCATTTTCCCATAATACCGCAGTGGAACACTAAATACAACGGAGGGTGATACAACCGAGTACACAAATGCAAATACAATACTCAACTCATTCCTTTACTATACCGAGTATACAATATACGGATGCCGATAACATATTCGGTCTTACACCTCATTCAAGTACATAAGTAAATTAAAATCTAACTACCCATGATAACCACTAATCCCGTCCTACTCTCGAACGGTATCGTCTTCGGTACCTGAAAACTAAAAATGATGCCCCTAGGGGCTCATCTTAACGCTGTATATGAAATTCGCATACCCCGAGTGCTAACCGGGGTACGCCGACTACTTTTGTCGAGAGCATGAGATTCATTTTAATTCAATCAACATGCAACATAGCAATACATTACATATGTACACTACACAAGGATTCACATTCAACCATGGAATACAATCCTTAACTAACATAACAAGGTTGTTAGTTGTATCAATTTACTCTTAGGCCTTGAGGGTTCTACCTCGATATGCCTTGGTTACTTGTTCAATATCTCACCCAATCTCACGGGTCACTTATTCTTATTCTCACTCACTCTCTTGGGTTGCTTATTCTTTATCTCACCCACACTCTTGGGTTGCTAATACTCAAGCTCCTACAGTTCCCGAGACGCTACAGGTCTCCTACGTCACCCTTGTCTACTCTTAATACATTCTTAAGCCAAACACATGGCTCTCGAGCGTAGCCTTACTTCCCCGGTTTCGACCCTACTCTGGGTCTAGCATGGTGGGAAGGTTCAACTAGCTCCCGGAACTCTCTCTTAGTTCCTACTTCTTTCACACAGGTCCGACTACTCTCGGACTTCTCACATTCCCATACACTCCTCTCTCGGAGTTATAATATAATTATGTATATAGTCTAGAAGCATCACTCTCGATGTTTCTAATGTCTTTGGGAACATTACTTAAGTTTGGGTAACCTTAGGTTTAAGGGTTACCCTTACATTCCGTATACTTATACTTTCAGTTATTTTCACATACCGGGTATAATCCTCATATAGGAGGTCGACCATGTCTCAAGGGAGTTAAACGGTCCCTTAGGTCTCTCTTACTTTTCTTACAAGTTCACATCATTGGACTAACTTCAATTCTCTCGATGGAGGTTCATTTATCTCTCCACTCTTATTTATTTCATGGATTGTTTCAATATGGTTTCCTAACCGTTATCGGGTGTTTACTCAACCCGTACATCTCTTCACATTCTTGCGAGTTCACATGTTTGCGTTATCGTTATACTTCAATCGATAGCTTGTGTGTTTGCACGTTTCCGTTATTTTACGAAACGCCCCGATCTACGAGTCTCTAGCCATTCGTTACTCAACTATGAGTCGGTCTACACACTAAGTTAGACCTCACCGGCATTCAAGCATGTTAGCTCATACAATATATAACAAGACATACATAATTAACCAATGGTTCATTTTCATGCTTTAGTCTTGATTAATCCGGCACGCAAACACACAAATCAGAGTAACTCAGTTAGCATACGGGGCATGAGAAAATCATACCTTTCACCGGGGTTTTTACTTTTACCGTGTCATCTCACCATGCTCGGTTCACATACGATCCTCTGATAATGTTCCAAACATTATGATTAATACTAAGCTCATACGGTACATAATCAAATGCTACTCCCGTACTTACCCCGTTATCCCGTCATCTCGGTTTTACTCTTGTTAATTTGAGTTCTCACTTCTCAATCACTTCTAACACTTTCTTATACTTCTTAGGGCCTTTACATGTAACCAAACAAAGCCTAAACATCATCTAACATCATTAACATTCAAACCCCCATTATTTACCACCTTTAAAACACTCACGGGGCAATTCTGGGGGTGGTCCGGGACTTGGTCCTTACCCTAAGTCCCGGACCAATGCTGGTCTTAACTCTCGGGTGAAAAAAACAAGTGGTCCGGGACCTTGTCCTGGGGTATAGTCCCGGACCAAGGTTGAACTTGCACTCTCGGCCATTATTTAGGGGTGGTCCAGGACTTTGTCCAAGGACCAAGTCCCGGACCCTGCTAAAACCTGCTACATACATGATTTTTCAACCCTAATTCAATCCTTAATCCACACTTAAACTTTCCCTAATCTTTCCACAAGTTTTCTACATGTTTAATCACCTTAAAACATGTTCTAAACCTCTTCAAATCATAGGTTTAATCCTCACTCAAATTCTTGCTCAAATTCACAAATTTTCCATTCTCATTTTGCACTAATGCACACTTGTATATTTTCTAACTTCTCTTGGCACTTTGAATTTTGTTTCCTTTCATTTTGACCATTCCACATCTTCTAAGATAATGCACTTCTAGTACCAAAGTTCTTGCCTCACTTTAAAGCCTTAAATTCTCATTATTTTCTAAAACTCTCAAAGAACTTAAACAACTCCATTGCTACAGATTTTTACATCAATCTTCCCTCCTTAAAAATAAGTATTCCCATGGTGATTTTCTAACCCAAATCAATCCCCATCAACACCTAGTTTCTCTAGGTCATTCCTTACTCACAACAATACTCAAACCACTTAAATTTCTACATAAATTTTGCCATAACTTGGCTACTTTTCTAACATTACCCAAAGCTCATAACATCACTTATTTCAACCTAGAACTAACCAAACCCATCATGGGTTCTACCAGCACACACACACATACATCCAAAACTCATCAAACACATCACAAAGCAATAATCTCAATTGCCATGGCACTTAGGCCTCTAAATAGCTCAAAAATTCATAATGGCACTAGCATCATCACAATTCTCTCCAACTTCAATTAAACACATCACTCCTCACATTTTGGGTTCATTCTTTAACTTAACCCTTCCCAAATTCTAAAAGCATTAAATTAGGCTCTAAGGTAATTTATTTATCTCTTGTTCACAAGCCTTGTCTCTTTCACTCCTATTTTTCCTCTTCTCATTTCTCTTGCTTGGAAATCGGCCAAAGGCCATGGAATTGCCCATCTCCAAATCAATATTCAAAGCAAGGAATGAGTTTAAGTAAAAACACTTAACCTCATTAATTAGAAATGCTTAAAGCTCTAAAATGGATGGTTACCTTGAAACCCTAGGATTGGGCTTTGGTCAAGAATCAAAGAGGAACTCCCTCCAAGCTTTTGAGGATTGAGATAATGCTCATAAAAAGGAAGAAACAAGGCTCCGTTAGAGACCAAAATCGGCCAAGGTATAAAATGGAGAAAACATGACTTTTCCATGGATATTTTTACCTTGATAGAAAGAGGAAGCTTCAAGCTTCAAGATGGTGTGCTTTTCTCTTCAAATGACCAACACCCATGAAAATGAACTTCATCCTTTTCGAATTTTGAAAAGAGAGGATGATAGGGCTTGATGAGAGGAACACAAATATGTGGTTATTTTTTAGTTTGGAGCTTAAATAGAGCTTAAGCAAGAAGAAGAAGTGGAGGAAGCAATGGAAGGGGCTCCATTTTCGTTTCAGTACAGAGAGTAAGGGACGAGGACAGCAGGAAGGAGGAAGGAGGAAGGAGGTGGGAAGGGAAAGAAAGAAGTGAGGGAGGAGAGAAACTAAAATCCCCTTTTCTACTTTTTACTTTTCCTTTCCTTTTCTTTCTTTATTTACTAACTAGCTAGTATTATAGAGGGGAGGATGTTTGGCTAATAAAAACCGGCCCCACCTATACTTATAAACTGGAGCGTTTTTCGTCTTTACAGAAAACGCTCATTATTTTACCCGGTTCGGCACTATTCACTCACTGGGCCCGTTTTTTGAATATTTCTCGTTTCTTTATTTTTAATGGTTCCTAAGCTTCCATTAATACTTAATTATAGTTATATAATCAACTATAATTTTTACGGGTCTATTTGACCACTTAAAGTACGTTTTCGGGTTTTCTCGAAAAACGTGCTTTAAAGCTCTGTTAGCGTTTTAATCCATTATTTGGATCCGTTTTCTTCGGGAATCATTCCCACTTACTAATTAGGCATATTTAAGCCTTAGGAATCCATATCGGACCCTAACTGAGGTCATATACCTCCTATACTCATTTAATGCACGTTTTAGCGTTTTTCACGTTTTACGCATTTTCTCTTTTCTTTTGGTTTTATTCTCTTACCAATACTCTCTAGGCACTATTAGGCCTTTAATAATCATATTAGAACAATTTAATCACCACTTTTAAGTCCGGGGTATTAAAATCTACCCCCCTTAAGAACTTTGTCCTCAAAGTTGGTGAGTCTAATATTGTTACTCTCATGGGCATACTATGCTAAGGTTATAATACACGTATAACCTTACAAACTCCACAAGTCAGTCTCATTTCACACTACACATACCACACACATATCACAACATGCATAGCAATCAAAAATACTCTTTGTACTCTCTCCATGGAATCGGTCCGAAGACAAGAAGGCACTACAGTCCTCGATTCCATATTGAGTAATACATTACTGATCCCTCAGGTACCAGTCATGTTGAACACTTACGCTTTCTGGTTCACGGCCGTTTCATGACAAATGGGCACTTACTCTCTCTGGCCCACGGTCCCTTCGGTTCGGATCAAAACGTTACACATATACATATCCTCGGGCACTCTGGTTGACTCACTCAACACAGGACATTCTCAGGGTACTCTCCCCGTCCCGCTGCCTTTGGAAAAATCACACACTGTCACCGCCCCAACCGGTCACTTAGGACTGTCGCATGTATAGTGCAATGGTTTCAAAACCATTTTTCGCCTTCATGCTCGAAGGAAGATCCTTTTTCAAATTCTGTTTGAAAATTCTTTTTAAAACATCATACAAGTCCAAATCCGGTTTATGGTAGCTGCATCTTTTCTTAGCGTGATTACTTGTGACCACTTATAGGGAGCTTCAAGAATCATCCAACCCTGATGTGATCAGCATCAGTGTTGAACTATCCTTCCACCCCACCCGTGTTTGGTTTCCCTTGATCGCTAGCAGATCAAGTTCCACCTCCCACGCCAGTTTCAAACAATCAGATAGTCAAACATTTTCGTTTTCTATCTTTTACTCTTTCTAGTCATATTCATAAAACAATCCATTTTAACTTATCTCAAATTCCTAGAACTTAGGTCATCCGTCATTATCACTGCTTCACTACTTTACCTAGGCATCCCATACTTATGGCCTCATTAGTCGAATTGTTACTCAATTTAAAACATTCAACATACAACTCCAAAGGATGGAACTCATTCCATTAGTCATTCTCAAATAAAATTACCTAGGAAACTCACTTCCTACTAGGTTACACATCGGTTTCATACCGATTCATACTCATCACATCTCATATCTAATCTCAATAGACATATACTATAGGTACTCTCATTCCCTAGGAGTTTCTCTACTCCTCTTTTCATAAATATTATATACACATTACTCGCATCTTTCATGCACAATAACCATAATTACACAATGAATGGGTACATATGTTTATGTAACATAAGTTCCAATCATCAAAACAGTTTCTTATGTGCTATGCACATAGTAGTTTACGCACCTATACGTAAAACATACTCTAAGCGGTTTCTCGCCCTACCCCCCTTAAAAGGGGTTAAACCCGCGTAATCGACCCTATGTTATCACTGAACATTGGTTCACTAATTCGGGCATCATGAAGTGTTTTAACTTCGATGCGGTTAATTATCTCATAACCGGGTTCCGTTCTAGCCTCTAAGGCTTCAAGGCGTTTATGATTAGGTTTTTACTCACATTTTCCAGGTATACTTAACCTTGAATTACGGCCCACTAGCTTTTGCTGCGTGACCTGATAACTAGAGCTTAATTTGCCCTTTTTGGTATTCTCAATGTATTATCCACACCCTTTTATCCCTTTTTGTTTTGGGAATAAAGGTTTCTCAATCGTCGCGTGGTATCTCTTACCGTATGCGAATTCGATGAGTTATAGATTTTCTCTCCAGTTCACTGGAAATCTATTTCATGTAGCACTGTATACTTTCGTGATTATTCACTTACTTCTTCCGACTTACTGTCGGTTGAGGTCAAGCTACTACTTAGTATGTAGTGCTTCCTCGATTAATAATGGTTCTTGAATTATGCTTGTTTACTTATTTCTGTACAAGAATTCTTCATTCATACTACTCTGCATTTACCATGCATCGGTCCTCGGACCTGTGGGTTATGGCCCACGTTCTTTGTGCATCTTTGGCCAACGGCCGCACAGTTATTTCTCTAGGTTTTCGCTCAATAGGCTTGCGCCATGTTCTAGGTTTTTACCACGATTGATATTT
Source organism: Limonium bicolor (assembly GCA_023374045.1). Classification (NCBI taxonomy): domain Eukaryota; kingdom Viridiplantae; phylum Streptophyta; class Magnoliopsida; order Caryophyllales; family Plumbaginaceae; genus Limonium; species Limonium bicolor. The sequence continues at coordinate 364,190,567 of CM041778.1, forward strand.
CCAAAATTCCTAGCTATCCCACAAGATCATTACTACACAAGTGCAATACCCAAGCACTCAGTCCTACAGAGTGCCGAGGCGTAAACCCTTGGCAGTAAATCTCTTATGAGATCGCAATGAACATTGTTTCCTTTACCATCCTTTATCATCATCTTCATATCATTATCTGGCTATACTCTTACAACGGTCGCTTGTTGCGTTCCACGTTCTTATTCGTTTACATGGCATCCGCTACTACTTTAGCTTCCGCTCATGCACTCCCGCCATTTATACTATGGCTTGCCATTCACTTAGCTCAGTAGAATATACTATTCTAAACTCTCTACGCTTATTGCGCATTGTTTACTCTGCAATTCATATTGCACACATACAGTGTTTACCTCTTAACCGATTACTCTTTCGGTTTAGAACTGCTGCTATCAAGTTCTTCTTTACACCATATCTCTGTTCAAATTACTCCTTGGCAATAAACACATGCTCAAGTTCCATTACACCGCTCTAGCGGTTTTACATTACATTCTTAGGTGGTGGTCTTTCTCTGGAGGTCGACATAATTGCCACTCCATAGGCCCACCATAACGAGGGGTATTCCCACTCTATGGTAGTGGTTCATTCTCCACAATTCCTCTTATGCCTTTATGCATAGGTATTGGAACGTTAAAATCTACGAATAGTAGTTGGTTTACCGGCTTACAAGCCACATTGCCTCGCCATGCTCTATGCGGGTTGTTTATACAGGTTTCTTCTTCTCCGTATGCTATTAAATGGTTTGGAGGTATTTCTGGGCTCTTTGATATGGTTGTCTCATCACACTTCCATACATGGAAGGCCCTTAAGTATCTTGACATTAATCTATGCCCTTTGGCAATTTAGGGTGTTCCCTTGTTACGTGGAATCCCTTCGGGGTTCTTCCCGAGTGTTCGCTTTACACTTGTGTTCTCAACACGATGTTTCGTTCAACTACTGTTGACTCCGGCACCTTTCACGGATTGCTCCTGGGTGTTACTAAGTTGCGCCATTACATCTGGCTTGAACTCATAGGTACGTTCAGTTTCTTACCCCACCTTGCGGTTATATATATTTTGAACTATCCCATTTAGGGTCGTAACGTCCCTCATTCTTAGGTAGACCATTGATTCTTTTTCCCTTACCTTCTTAGTCAGGTCATTACTCTCTTCAGTGAGAAATGTTGTGGGAATTCTATCCCGTCTATCAAACATTGACATGTTCATTTAAGGCATTCGTCGTATTGTTTACGTTGGGTATTTATTCCAGTTATAATTTGTTTCTTCGTGATTTCTGAGACATATCCAATGTCTATACTTAATGCTCTGTGCTTTCCGCACTTCTTGACGTTATATCATTAGGTCCGTTATGGTAATGGGTTCTTCCCCTTGATTATTCTTGGTAGTCAGTTGTTCTGGTCTGAGTTGGCTCTTTCGTCTGTAGTGTGGAGTCGACTACTTCCCGTGTTCCGTACTCTACTTGTATACATACATGGAGTATCTTATTGATACGTTACCACTTACCCGACTAACTCATAACTCGTCTGTCAGGCCCGCAAGCTCCTTCGGAGTGCGGTCGTCCCATGTCTCGTTTTTGTACACTTGTAGTGTCGGTCACACGCCTAGGTGAAGTATTCTGTTGCCAACTCCTCTTATATCGTACCATGATAACTTACCGTGGTTCTCTGGTTTGGTTTTAAAATTTGGGGGTTTTTGGAAAGTTTTATGTTTTGAAAGAAAAATTTGAGTTTTGAAAATAAAATCTTCCCGGCATTTCAATGCCGGTTGCTTCTTACTAAGTCTAGCGTCTCGCCGACTGGTACGTTCTTAATACAATGGTCAGGCCGTTAGGCCTTTCCAAGGTTTCGTTTCAGAATTCTTAGGGTTGTCTTGCCATATTGGCTTCTCTCGCCATTTTGGTACTTGGTAAGTATTGGTCGCTTGTCAAAGCTCTACTTAATAGTCCCGTTTTTACTGCACTTGCTGTGGCAAGTGCGCGGTACAGGCGGTTTTTGGGTTAACATATACCGGACACGGTATTGCTCACATTTGTATTCAGTAGCCTTGCCGGCTCTTCCTTTGATTCTTTGGTCGGATAACTGCTCGTCGGAGCTGCTTCTTATTCATCATGACATGATTGGCATCCATCTGGGTGCTTCTCCCTTCTCGGAGTTCCTTATTTACTTAGTTCTGTGTTCTACCTCGTTGCTCGTTCCCACGTCTTTACTGTGGTTACCGAGGTTTAACTCGCTTAGGCACTACTTCAGTAGTCCTATTCGGGTATGTCCCGTAAATATGATCGTAGTGGTCTAACCTTTTTCGGGTGTGGTAGGGTGGGTGTGCCTACTCTTGACTAGTTTCTTAGTCACTTAGTATATCGTTGGTGGTATTACTTAACCATGGTGGTCCATAGACGTGTGTCCCGGTTCTCGTTACCTCTCATGAATCCGCCTCGTTGCATGGTTGGTGCTTTCCTTCTTGCTGCTGCTTGGCCGGCCGGATTCTCGCGACTACTAGGCATGTCGCCCCATGCTGCCACAGATTCCAGTCTCCTTGGATTAGGATTTCTTGATCTCCCGCCATTAAGTGCGGCTATTGACGTTCCAGCGGGATCCGTCTCCGAGATTTCCGGTTCTCTGGATCTACCGCATGACAGGTTCTGGTTCGTTTGGAAATATTTAGCAACTGCCAGATCGGGTTTCTCCGTCTCTCTGGCATTCTTTCCCGAGCTTTTAAACACGGGGGTTATGGAGGGCGGGCCTGGTATTGTAGGTATCCAGATCATACTGGAAGTTCCTAGCTAGCGCATCTCTCACGCTATCACTCAACCCTTTGCACTAAGTCTCTAATTCCTAACTCGGTATCTCCTAAGCTCGGTATCTCCAGACATCAGAGCGATACATCGCTCTGATACCATTTTTGTAACACCCATCCGCTAATCTCATAATCTCCTCTTAAACTGTCTCATTTTCCCATAATACCGCAGCGGAACACTAAATACAACGGAGGGTGATACAACGCCGTTAGCCACCCACATGGCTAACCAGGCCTAACTCAAAAATGGTCTGATGGTCTGGAACAACCGAGTACACAAACGCAAATACAATACTCAACTCATTCCTTTACTATACTGAGTCTACAATATACGGATGCCGATAACATATTCGGTCTTACACCTCATTCAAGTACATAAGTAAATTAAAATCTAACTACCCATGATAACCACCGACCCCGTCCCACTCTCGAACGGTATCGTCTTCGGTACCTGAAAAATAAAAACGATGCCCCTAGGGCTCAACTTAACGCTGCATATGAAATTCGCATACCCCAAGTGCTAACCGGGGTACACCGACTACTTTTGTCGAGAGCATAAGATTCATTTTAATTCAATCAACATGCAACATAGCAATACATTACATATGTACACTACACAAGGATTCACATTCAACCATGGAATACAATCCTTAACTAACATAACAAGGTTGTTAGTTGTATCAATTTACTCTTAGGCCTTGAGGGTTCTACCTCGATATGTCTTGGTTACTTGTTCAATATATCACCCAATCTCACGGGTCACTTATTCTTATTCTCACCCACTCTCTTGGGTTGTTTATTCTTTATCTCACCCACACTCTTGGGTTGCTAATACTCAAGCTCCTGTAGTTCTCAAGACTCTACAGGTCTCCTACGTCACTCTTGTCTACTCTTAATACATTCTTAAGCCAAACACATGGCTCTCGAGCGTAGCCTTTCTTCCCCGGTTTCGACCCTACTCTGGGTCTAGCATGGTGGGAAGGTTCAACTATGTAACACCCCATCCAACATTAACACACTTACAATGAACTGCAGCGGAAAAACAAACCTCCTCACATTACTTAACTCGTTGGTGCTACACGCCGTTAGCCACCCACGTGGCTAACAAGGCTAATCCATATACATTGTACCGGTCTGATGGGCTAAATTCCCGAGCAACTACACATTATTATCCCTTTCCATTAACAACAACAACAACATACACCTTTCAACTATACCGAGTATTTATAAACTGATGCCGACAACAATATCGGTCTTACTACACTTACTGTTTATATACACTTAAATGAATACCCATGTACAATGACTACCCCGTCCTACTCTCGAACGGCTTCCAGCTCTCTGTACCTGAAATAGGAAAAGAAGAGAAAGGGTGGCCCCCAAGGGGCTCAGCACCTTTGCTGGTATGGTAATCCCGCAGCCCACATGCTACCGGGCCACGCACAACTAATTGTCGTCTTAGCATGCGGTTGATTACATTTAAATCATGCATGTAACAGTAAACACACAACACATAACATTTCGCCTCAATGGGCTCAACAAACGGATAATATATCCTTACTCGATAAGTCACTCATGGTATTCATTATTCCTAGAGTGTTTCTCCTCTAATGGAGCTACTTCCTTAATAGACGACACTTACCCTTAAATCGGGTTATCCTTAAACGCCTCTTTTCTCAAACCGGGATTCATATCCATGATCCACATACTCCACATTTTTCAACATATAACATACACTACATAACATCACACAACAACACTTTGCACGTTTCAACGTGCACAACATAACACCGCAATAGATATTGCATCACAACAAAAATACATAACATAACGGGAATGGTTCTCTTAGGAACCGACCCAAACATAGTTAATTCACTGGTGAGCCTAGAGAATGGTATCACTCTCATGGTAAGCTCGTTATACAATAACAACAACACTCATTACCGTCCTAATAGTCGGACGAGTAACTTAAGTTAAGATGGTTCGGGTTTGGAGGCCCGAACACACCACACAAACACATGTTCCCCCTAAACCGATCATAAGTCAGAATAGCTAAGCTTTGGAGTGAGCTATGGGAGATCATAACCCGTGAGGGAAACAACCATAACAAAGAGAAGGGTAAGGCTAAGAAGGATACCCTCTCCCAAACAACGCGCGACCGGCCAAACCGGATTCCTCACTACTGTTAGTACATACTTACTTTTAGATATTAGTTAGAACCCCACTATGGAGTCTATCATAACTACACTCATACAGTATTAGAACTGGGTTAAACATACAAGGGAGATCCCTACATTCACTTACACAACATCACATAATCAACTCACGCATAGCCGTGGTTAGAACGCCCCATGGTTCGGGTCGTTTAATCTGAATACCGAACTCTCATGTGATCCTAGACTCAGTTAACTAAGGTTAACACTGCCGAGGTTAAATGGTATCGGAGTTGGACACGCCACGTATATGAATTACTGTAAACTCATTACATGTTTTATCTTACAACGTGGCAAACATACAGAAAAACACATTGGCATACAAGCCGGTGTAATCCGGTAGGACACAGGTTGCAAGAAAACCATACCTGTCACCAGAGTCCACTTTATCACGTCCACTTATGTTCCTTGAGTAATTCTCGAACAACTGACAACATTACATATACTTTTATTAACTTCGGGGTAACATGATTGTTTAATGTCTAATGCTTATAACTTTTCCCCGTTAACTTGGTTACATAACTTCACTTTTTAACTTGTTTTACTTTCATATTTTATTACAACTTTTCACCCTCTTAATTGTCATTAAAACTCACCTAACATGTCCTTAACAACTCATAACATCATTAACCATCAATCCCCACCATTAACATCATTTCCATACCTTAAACAATGTTTTTGGTCCATACAGCGCCTTGTCCGAACTTGTGTCCGGACTTCCCAAGTTCGGACACCGTTCGAGACTCTATGGGTGCAAATTGGTGAATGTCCGAACTTGCGTCCGGGCTTCCCAAGTTCGGACGCTGTTCGAGGCCAAACCAGAGAAATAAATAGGTGTGTCCGAACTTCCCATGTTCAGACGGTAGTTCGGACGCTGTTCGAAGATCAGAATATTCACGCGCACACAGGCACGTCCGAACGTCCACATTCGGACGGTAGTTCGGACAGCCAAGAACTTCACTTTCCAAGTTTTGTTTCATCTATTCTCTTCATCCCTTGACTACCCAAGCTTCATACATGAACTTAGGCATATTCTAATACTAGAATATCACTTTGATTCACCTTAAAACATTGTCCAACTTGTTACTCAATCTTCTTATCAAATCTCTTAACACTTGTAACATTTCCTTTTGGTTTTCCAAGTGGTGTTTCACCTTAAATGACCACTACACTAAAATGCTTCCTCACCTTCATAACATCATCTCCCAAGCATCTCCTCTTAGTAACTAAATCTCCTTTTCACAACTTCTTAAAATTCCTTACTCAAAACCCTTGCCTAAACATCATTCCCTCCTTATTCATCAACGTTACCTAAACCTTAAACGAACTTCTCCAAGACTTAAATACATTCTCAAAAACACCTTGAATTCCTAGAACTTCCAAGGTAACACCTAAATCCTTGCATCACTCTACATCACCTTAATACATGTTTTCTTCCCAAGTAAAACATTTGTTCACCTTTAATACTTCCTAGTTCACCAAAACTTACTTAAAACACTTTGAACTTCTTACACATTTTCCAAATTTTGCCATAGCTTCTCTTGTATATACTCACATCCAAACACTTAGGTTTTTACCTTATTTCATTCAAGAACACCTAAAATCCATCAAACACATTTTTATACACAAACTTCACACATTAAGCACTACATCACAATATAGTGCATAACTTAAATTGCTTGGCACTTAGGCCCTTAAATTGCATAAACCTTAAACACTGAATTTCCATAATATATAAGCCTTTGACCTGCAATTACATACACCAAGACATATGTTCTTTTACTAGTCTCCTTGAGAACACTTTACTAAGTCATTCACCATTTGCTTTTAGGTAGTTTTAGCAAGCATTATAAGCTCATTTCTCCTAAGGCATTAAACCACATTGATGATAGCATATTTACCTCTTTTCCTCACAAACTTCTTTCTTGTTTCCTTGTTTAAAAATGGCTAAGCTTAGTTGCTTGTCAACTTCTAAACATTACGCAAACAATGTGATGAGTATTCAAGCTCCAAGCTTAATCTCATTGTAAACCCTAGGTTTTACATTGTTCAAAGAGCATTAAGATAGTTGTTTTACCTTGGTCTTTGAAGGGAATTGGAATATCTACCAAGAGAGGACTCCACCAAGTCCTTGAAAGATTCAAATGGAGCTAGAACAAGGTCACACAAAGAGCTCCATAAATGAGATTTTCGGTAAACAACAAAACATGGAGGAAACTTGATTTTTCTTTGAGATTCCTTACCTAGAAGCAAAGGAGATCATAATATGTGGAAAGACAAGCTCAAGCTCCTTCAATGGTGGAACTCCATGGCACCGAAATGGGGCTTTTGAAGTTTGAGAAGATAGAAATGAAGAGCTTGATGAGGAAGAGAATGGTGTGTGGTGTTTGTTTTTGATTTGGTTAAGTGAGCTAAATTTTACAAGAGGTCAAAGATGGAGTTAATGGTGTGTTGGTGTGTTTTACCGTGAGAGAACAAGAAGAAGAGAGGTTGAAGAAGAAGGGAACCGTGTGAAATGAAGAAAGAAATGAGAGAAGTGAGATTGGTTTTGCTTTTGAAAATATTTATAACTTAAAGCAAATAGTAACTTATGAGTCATCTTTATTTACTTAACAAGTTAACATGTTTGGTGACTCATTACTACAAAAACCGGCCCCCTTATATCACTAAGGGTATTATAGTCTTTGTTTGTCAATTTAATTACTTATGATAACATATGTTACAAACTAGCTTATAAAAATCACTATTCACAAAAACAAGGCACATAGAAGTGAAATTTTTGATTTCCCATTGATATAGACTTCAAATGTGATACTATATAGTACACATGTTAATTAAAGAGTAATGATGGACATTTAGCCATTCAAAACTCATTTACAAGACAATTTTTCAAAAACGTGCTTTAAGACTCCTTAAAGCACTTTTTGTGTTTTAACTTGTTTTCAAGCTTGGTTTTCTTTGGTAATTGATTTAATATGTTCATTAACATATTTATAAGGTATAGGTATGACCATTAGGTCTTATACAAATTTATCCCAAGCTTAGAGCACATTTTTGCTCATATTGACTTTAAGGTATTTTCTTGTTTTTGTTTGGTTCCAGTGTCTACCAAGGTTTCCTAAGGACTTAATTAGCCCTATCAAATCATAATTGAATATTATTAAGTCTTGGTAGGCTCTTTGGGTCCTAACCAAGTTCACTCATAGCTTAGAGCATGTTTTTGCTCAAACTGTATCTTAGCGTTTTATTGCATTTACTATGGTTTAAATTGTTCACTGATGTTTCTAAGGCACTTTTTAGCCTTTATATAACATAGTTTGATATTTAAACCACATATCAAGGTTTGGGGTATTTCAATCTACCCCCCTTAAAAGAACTTCGTCCTCGAAGTTTACACTTCCCTCACATCTTGGATTAGAATACGGGGATTACTTATAGAGATAAAACTTCCATAACCAAATACACTTTACATCACAACCTCGGACTTAATGGTCCGGGCAACACATTCACATCCATACATAACATAACATATTCACATGATAACCTCGGGCTCAATGGTCCGGGTATCTTAACAACACTTACACATACATAACAACCCCTTTGACTCACTGGTCTTGGGTAACATAACAACATTTAGACACATAGGTCTATGTAACAAACACATTTAGACTCATAGGTCTTGATAGCATACACTTTAGGAGATCAAAGTCAAAATAACATTTATCACACATACCAAACAACATGTCATAGCATGTATTGCAATAAAAAATATCTTGGTATACACTGTGATCCCGCAGAACCCGGTCGCGATGGACACCTTCCGTCCCCGTGCCTTTGGGAGCTTAAAACAATCATTTAAGTAAAAATTTCCTTGTGAGGTTAAGTAAGAGAACTTTAATTATGTAAAGTATCTATCTACGTTTTACAAATACCAATTGAAAATCCTTTTGAAAACACACACAACTCCAAGTCCAACTTAAGCTCTTTGCTCTTTTATTAGCGTGGTTATTTGTGACCACTTATAGGGAGCTTCAAGAATCATCCAACCCTGATGTGATCAGCATCAGTGTAGAACTATCCTTCCACTCCAATTTGTGTTCGGCTTCCCTTGATCACATGCAAATCAAGTTCCACTTCCCACTTCATTTTCAAGCATCAAATAAATCACTCATTTCCAATTTTCTATCTTCTAAATCATTCTAATCACGATCATAACATCTCCAAGGGATAGAACTTCGTCTATCAGTTATTTCCATTCACTTAAATGTTGTTACCTAGGGAATCTCATTCTCACTAGGTTCTATGTCAGTTTCGTATTCTTTCATGATCACTATATAGTATATATATACATATATATTTTATCAAAATACAACACACAATTTCACATTTATACACTGTCGGGGTTTGTTCCCCCGGGAGTTTCTCTACTCCCACACTTGTACTATCACTCACAACTGTTAATAAATCAACACACTTATCACAATGGTATTCGCATCTTCTGTGCGCAATTACCACAATTAAACCATGAATGAATGTGTATGTTTACGTAACACACACCAATCATCAAAACAATAATTTTGTGCTATGCACAATATAAGTCACATACACTACGTACACTTGTACGGTAATATACACTAAGTGGTTTTGCGCTCTACCCCCCTTAAAAGGGATTACGCCCACGTAATCAATCACTAAACATTGGCTTAAATGTTCTGCCGTCGTGAAGTGTTTTAACTTCCACGCGGCCTATTACACAATGGATTCTGATTAGAGGATCTTAACCATATTGGCGGTTTAGTTCCTAAACCAAGAATTCTCATTGGAGTTTGTTTAAACTCTTAGTTGGTTTCGATTCTGGCCTGTTAGGCTTCTAGGCGTTAATAATTAGCCATTCACTCATGTTCACCATGTACATTCAACACTTGAATCACTGGCTCACTAGTTTCTGCTGCGAAACTCTAATAACTGTAGAGCTTAGTTGCTCCATTTGTTATTCTTACTGTATTGTACATCCCCAATTGTGACCTTCATCTTGGTAACAATGGTTTCTCAACCGACGCGTGGTATCTCTTACCGTTAGCGAATTCGGTGAGTTATAAACTTTCTTCCACTTCCATAACAACTTACGTGTATACAGCTATGGATTTCACATGATTGACTTGTTTCCTTCCGACTTACTGTCGGTTGAGATTGAGCTACTACCTAGTATGTAGGCTCTCTCAGCTATTTACAACATTTGTGGTATATTCCATACCGCTATTTGGCAGTTAGTGCTACTGTAGTCACTTACTGTTAATCATGCCTCCACATTGCTTCACAATTAACATGTTTCCAATTCTTAGCTATCCCACTCGTTCATACTGCACAGTGCAATACCAAAACACTCATCATACAGAGTGCAGGCGTAAATCTTGACAGTAAATCCCTTATGTGATTCGCCTGGAATTCACACTGAGTTCCTCATCACACAGACCTACCACATGGCTTATTGCAAGTCTGTTTACATCGCTTACCTTGCTTCTCTACTAAGTTTAACTCATAACTAGTCTTATCTGCTTCATTATCGTATTTACTGTCACATTAACTTCCACACATATACTTACATTATTCACATTTATGGTTCATCACGCATTGTGGATGACTACTGAATGCTCCTTGAATCGATCATTCGAGTCACAAACCGGCATTATTCAGCTCGGTGTTTCACTTTATACACACGTACTACTAAGCTAATGCTCTCTTGATAATAACATCGTCCATCCTTAACATATTTCTTGAACTTGATTTACATAACTACCGCTCCTGCGGTCTCAAAACATTGAGAGGTATCCCCACTTTAATGCAGTGGTCGTTTACCACTCTATTCACTTATACAACATAAACTTCTACCATCAATCGAATTTATATAACATATCCTGCTTAGCTCTATAAGCCTTATTTGCCTTGAGCTGGCTCATTGAGGCTGTCCACACACATGACTTCTCTTACAATATTAAAGGTCGTGCATCACGTTTCCTTTTCACGGGATGCCCCTTAGGTTGTCAGTCCGTCTCCTGACAACTTATGTCTAACTGGGTGTTAGTTTCAACCCTTGTGTTTCTGTCATGCATTTCATCAACAATTGTTGATGCGAACACCCTTCAAGGAGTTGCTCCTGGGTGTTGCTATGTTATGCCGTTACATTTGGCTCACACTTATTGTACATTCCGTTAGCCACGCCTTTTGCGTTCTTAACTGGTTTATCTCTTCTGTGAAGATCAACATTTCTGGTAGTGTAGGTACCCCTTCTGGAGTCTTATCCCGTTCATTGCACACTATGTGTCCAAATTAGGCATCTGCCTTGCCATGCACAGGCTGGGTCAACCGTTCCAGCTATCATGTTATCCCTGAGGATCCTTAAGACATATGCTATGTCTTTACTTAACAGTTTGTGCACTTCGCACTTCCTAACTCTTAAACATTCCCTTGAAAGGATTCACTAATTCCTTTAGTCTCGTTAATTTAACTGAGTTCCTTAACTTCAACTATTCCTTGTAATCCTTTAGCTCTTGTTTGACTCATACTGCTGACCGTAGACGGAGTCGACTACTTCCCGTGTTTCGGACTCCACTCGTATACATATGTGGGGTACCATACTGATACATTGCTACTTACCCAACTAACCCATAAGTAGGTCTGTTAGGCCCACAAGCTCCTATCGGAGTGCGGTCGTCCCACAATTCAATTGGTACACTCGTAGTGTTCGTCACACGCCTAGGTGAAGTATTCTGTTGTCAACTCCCTTATATTGTCCCGTGACAATATTCGTTCCTTGCTCCCGAACTTAATCGAGGGAAAGTTTATCCATTGTTGCATCCTTGTCAACTGTCCTTGGTTTTACTGGTTTGGTTTAAAAGAAGGTTAGGAAGAAGTGTTGGTTTGAAAGAAAATCTGGTTTTGAAGGAAAAGGGTTTGAATAAATCTGGGTTTGAAAGAAAATTTTCATGGTTTCACACATCTTCTTACCTTAACCAAGTCTAGCTTCTTGCTGACTGGTGTATTTACAATTACAGAGGTTAGGCTATCTAGCCTTCCATGGTCATAATGATCCCATTTAACTTTCTAGTACTTACTAAGTACTTGTAGTGGTTATAAATTTCCTGAACAGCCTTGTTATTGCAGCACTTGCTAGCAAGTGCGCCATGCTAACTGGCTATCGGTTAAGGCACACATACTGGTTGTGGCATTGTTTTTACCCATACTGTCATCAGTGGCCTTGTTGGCCCACACTGATCTTACTGTCTTGACATTAACTCCTCTAGGTGACTTCTCACTGTCTTCACATGATAATCATCAACTAGGGTGTTTCCCATTCTGGGAGACCCCCTTTTCTTTTGTATTGTTTCCTCTTCGTAGCCCATTCCACGTATTTGTCGTGGTTACTGAGACTTGTCTCTTGTTTGGGTACTACGTTGTAGTTCCTTTGTCGGTTGGTATACCGTTGTGTATCACTTAACAACTGCGGTTCCGTAGACACTTGTCTGGGTTCCATTAATCCACTTCTTGCCCGTTGCACGGTTGGTGCGTTGCAAGTTGGTTATTCTCGACTGCTTAGCATGTCGACCCAGGTTGCCGGAAATTCTATTCTCTTATACACAAAATCCTTCATTCTTCGCTATTAAATGCGGTTAACATCATTCAGATGGAGACCGTCTCCGGGATTCCCAGTTTTCGGGATCTACCGTATGACAGGTTCTCCGTACCTTTAGATGTGTTTAATAACAGCCAGATCGGGTATTCCCGAGCAAGAGAGGACTTCCATCTCTCTGGCGTTGTTGCCCAAGTTATAAAACAGGGATTGTGGAGGGTGGGATGGATATTGTAGGTTTCCAGTACACACTGGAAATTCCTATCTATGCGTATCTCTCACGCTATCACTCAACCCTTAACCCAAAGTACTTAAATCCTAACTCGGTACATCCTAAGCTGGTAATTCAGTCATCAGAGCGATACTTCGCTCTGATACCACTTTTTGTAACACCCCATCCAACATTAACACATTACAATGAACTGCAGCGGAAAACAAACCTCCTCACATTACTTAACTCGTTGGTGCTACACGCCGTTAGCCACCCACGTGGCTAACAAGGCTAATCCATATACATTGTACCGGTCTGATGGGCTAAATTCCCGAGCAACTACACATTATTATCCCTTTCCATTAACAACAACAACAACATACACCTTTCAACTATACCGAGTATTTATAAACTGATGCCGACAACAATATCGGTCTTACTACACCTACTGTATAATACACTTAAATGAATACCCATGTACAATGACTACCCCGTCCTACTCTCGAACGGCTTCCAGCTCTCTGTACCTGAAATAGGAAAAGAAGAGAAAGGGTGGCCCCCAAGGGGCTCAGCACCTTTGCTGGTATGGTAATCCCGCAGCCCACATGCTACCGGGCCACGCACAACTAATTGTCGTCTTAGCATGCGGTTGATTACATTTAAATCATGCATGTAACAGTAAACACACAACACATAACATTTCGCCTCAATGGGCTCAACAAACGGATAATATATCCTTACTCGATAAGTCACTCATGGTATTCATTATTCCTAGAGTGTTTCTCCTCTAATGGAGCTACTTCCTTAATAGACGACACTTACCCTTAAATCGGGTTATCCTTAAACGCCTCTTTTCTCAAACCGGGATTCATATCCATGATCCACATACTCCACATTTTTCAACATATAACATACACTACATAACATCAACAAACACTTTGCACGTTTCAACGTGCACAACATAACACCGCAATAGATATTGCATCACAACAAAAATACATAACATAACGGGAATGGTTCTCTTAGGAACCGACCCAAACATAGTTAATTCACTGGTGAGCCTAGAGAATGGTATCACTCTCATGGTAAGCTCGTTATACAATAACAACAACACTCATTACCGTCCTAATAGTCGGACGAGTAACTTAAGTTAAGATGGTTCGGGTTTGGAGGCCCGAACACACCACACAAACACATGTTCCCCCTAAACCGATCATAAGTCAGAATAGCTAAGCTTTGGAGTGAGCTATGGGAGATCATAACCCGTGAGGGAAACAACCATAACAAAGAGAAGGTAAGGCTAAGAAGGATACCCTCTCCCAAACAACGCGCGACCGGCCAAACCGGATTCCTCACTACTGTTAGTACATACTTACTTTTAGATATTAGTTAGAACCCCACTATGGAGTCTATCATAACTACACTCATACAGTATTAGAACTGGGTTAAACATACAAGGGAGATCCCTACATTCACTTACACAACATCACATAATCAACTCACGCATAGCCGTGGTTAGAACGCCCCATGGTTCGGGTCGTTTAATCTGAATACCGAACTCTCATGTGATCCTAGACTCAGTTAACTAAGGTTAACACTGCCGAGGTTAAATGGTATCGGAGTTGGACACGCCACGTATATGAATTACTGTAAACTCATTACATGTTTTATCTTACAACGTGGCAAACATACAGAAAAACACATTGGCATACAAGCCGGTGTAATCCGGTAGGACACAGGTTGCAAGAAAACCATACCTGTCACCAGAGTCCACTTTATCACGTCCACTTATGTTCCTTGAGTAATTCTCGAACAACTGACAACATTACATATACTTTTATTAACTTCGGGGTAACATGATTGTTTAATGTCTAATGCTTATAACTTTTCCCCGTTAACTTGGTTACAAACTTCACTTTTTAACTTGTTTTACTTTCATATTTTATTACAACTTTTCACCCTCTTAATTGTCATTAAAACTCACCTAACATGTCCTTAACAACATCATAACATCATTAACCATCAATCCCCACCATTACACATCATTTCCATACCTTAAACAATGTTTTTGGTCCATACAGCGCCTTGTCCGAACTTGTGTCCGGACCCAAGTTCGGACACCGTTCGAGACTCTATGGGTGCAAATTGGTGAATGTCCGAACTTGCGTCCGGGCTTCCCAAGTTCGGACGCTGTTCGAGGCCAAACCAGAGAAATAAATAGGTGTGTCCGAACTTCCCATGTTCAGACGGTAGTTCGGACGCTGTTCGAAGATCAGAATATTCACGCGCACACAGGCACGTCCGAACGTCCACATTCGGACGGTAGTTCGGACAGCCAAGAACTTCACTTTCCAAGTTTTGTTTCATCTATTCTCTTCATCCCTTGACTACCCAAGCTTCATACATGAACTTAGGCATATTCTAATACTAGAATATCACTTTGATTCACCTTAAAACATTGTCCAACTTGTTACTCAATCTTCTTATCAAATCTCTTAACACTTGTAACATTTCCTTTTGGTTTTCCAAGTGGTGTTTCACCTTAAATGACCACTACACTAAAATGCTTCCTCACCTTCATAACATCATCTCCCAAGCATCTCCTCTTAGTAACTAAATCTCCTTTTCACAACTTCTTAAAATTCCTTACTCAAAACCCTTGCCTAAACATCATTCCCTCCTTATTCATCAACGTTACCTAAACCTTAAACGAACTTCTCCAAGACTTAAATACATTCTCAAAACACACCTTGAATTCCTAGAACTTCCAAGGTAACACCTAAATCCTTGCATCACTCTACATCACCTTAATACATGTTTTCTTCCCAAGTAAAACATTTGTTCACCTTTAATACTTCCTAGTTCACCAAAACTTACTTAAAACACTTTGAACTTCTTACACATTTTCCAAATTTTGCCATAGCTTCTCTTGTATATACTCACATCCAAACACTTAGGTTTTTACCTTATTTCATTCAAGAACACCTAAAATCCATCAAACACATTTTTATACACAAACTTCACACATTAAGCACTACATCACAATATAGTGCATAACTTAAATTGCTTGGCACTTAGGCCCTTAAATTGCATAAACCTTAAACACTGAATTTCCATAATATATAAGCCTTTGACCTGCAATTACATACACCAAGACATATGTTCTTTTACTAGTCTCCTTGAGAACACTTTACTAAGTCATTCACCATTTGCTCTTTAGGTAGTTTTAGCAAGCATTATAAGCTCATTTCTCCTAAGGCATTAAACCACATTGAGATAGCATATTTACCTCTTTTCCTCACAAACTTCTTTCTTGTTTCCTTGTTTAAAAATCGGCTAAGCTTAGTTGCTTGTCAACTTCTAAACATTACGCAAACAATGTGATGAGTATTCAAGCTCCAAGCTTAATCTCATTGTAAACCCTAGGTTTTACATTGTTCAAAGAGCATTAAGATAGTTGTTTTACCTTGGTCTTTGAAGGGAATTGGAATATCTACCAAGAGAGGACTCCACCAAGTCCTTGAAAGATTCAAATGGAGCTAGAACAAGGTCACACAAAGAGCTCCATAAATGAGTATTTTCGGTAAACAACAAAACATGGAGGAAACTTGATTTTTCTTTGAGATTCCTTACCTAGAAGCAAAGGAGATCAATAATATGTGGAAAGACAAGCTCAAGCTCCTTCAATGGTGGAACTCCATGGCACCGAAATGGGGCTTTTGAAGTTTTGAGAAGATAGAAATGAAGAGCTTGATGAGAGGAAGAGAATGGTGGTGTTTGTTTTTGATTTGGTTAAGTGAGCTAAATTTTACAAGAGGTCAAAGATGGAGTTAATGGTGGTGTTGGTGTTTTACCGTGAGAGAACAAGAAGAAGAGAGGTTGAAGAAGAAGGGAACCGTGTGAAATGAAGAAAGAAATGAGAGAAGTGAGATTGGTTTTGCTTTTGAAAATATTTATAACTTAAAGCAAATAGTAACTTATGAGTCATCTTTATTTACTTAACAAGTTAACATGTTTGGTGACTCATTACTACAAAAACCGGCCCCCTTTATATCACTAAGGGTATTATAGTCTTTGTTTGTCAATTTAATTACTTATGATAACATATGTTACAAACTAGCTTATAAAAATCACTATTCACAAAAACAAGGCACATAGAAGTGAAATTTTTGATTTCCCATTGATATAGACTTCAAAATGTGATACTATATAGTACACATGTTAATTAAAGAGTAATGATGGACATTTAGCCATTCAAAACTCATTTACAAGACAATTTTTCAAAAACGTGCTTTAAGACTCCTTAAAGCACTTTTTGTGTTTTAACTTGTTTTCAAGCTTGGTTTTCTTTGGTAATTGATTTAATATGTTCATTAACATATTTATAAGGTATAGGTATGACCATTAGGTCTTATACAAATTTATCCCAAGCTTAGAGCACATTTTTGCTCATATTGACTTTAAGGTATTTTCTTGTTTTTTGTTTGGTTCCAGTGTCTACCAAGGTTTCCTAAGGACTTAATTAGCCCTATCAAATCATAATTGAATATTATTAAGTCTTGGTAGGCTCTTTGGGTCCTAACCAAGTTCACTCATAGCTTAGAGCATGTTTTTGCTCAAACTGTATCTTAGCGTTTTATTGCATTTACTATGGTTTAAATTGTTCACTGATGTTTCTAAGGCACTTTTTAGCCTTTATATAACATAGTTTGATATTTAAACCACATATCAAGGTTTGGGGTATTTCAATCTACCCCCCTTAAAAGAACTTCGTCCTCGAAGTTTACACTTCCCTCACATCTTGGATTAGAATACGGGGATTACTTATAGAGATAAAACTTCCATAACCAAATACACTTTACATCACAACCTCGGACTTAATGGTCCGGGCAACACATTCACATCCATACATAACATAACATATTCACATGATAACCTCGGGCTCAATGGTCCGGGTATCTTAACAACACTTACACATACATAACAACCCCTTTGACTCACTGGTCTTGGGTAACATAACAACATTTAGACACATAGGTCTATGTAACACAACACATTTAGACTCATAGGTCTTGATAGCATACACTTTAGGAGATCAAAGTCAAAATAACATTTATCACACATACCAAACAACATGTCATAGCATGTATTGCAATAAAAAATATCTTTGGTATACACTGTGATCCCGCAGAACCCGGTCGCGATGGACACCTTCCGTCCCCGTGCCTTTGGGAGCTTAAAACAATCATTTAAGTATAAAATTTCCTTGTGAGGTTAAGTAAGAGAACTTTAATTATGTAAAGTATCTATCTACGTTTTACAAATACCAATTGAAAATCCTTTTGAAAACACACACAACTCCAAGTCCAACTTAAGCTCTTTGCTTCTTTTATTAGCGTGGTTATTTGTGACCACTTATAGGGAGCTTCAAGAATCATCCAACCCTGATGTGATCAGCATCAGTGTAGAACTATCCTTCCACTCCAATTTGTGTTCGGCTTCCCTTGATCACATGCAAATCAAGTTCCACTTCCCACTTCATTTTCAAGCATCAAATAAATCACTCATTTCCAATTTTCTATCTTCTAAATCATTCTAATCACGATCATAACATCTCCAAGGGATAGAACGTCTATCAGTTATTTCCATTCACTTAAATGTTGTTACCTAGGGAATCTCATTCTCACTAGGTTCTATGTCAGTTTCGTATTCTTTCATGAATCACTATATAGTATATATATACATATATTTTATCAAAATACAACACACAATTTCACATTTATACACTGTCGGGGTTTGCTCCCCGGGAGTTTCTCTACTCCCACACTTGTACTATCACTCACAACTGTTAATAAATCAACACACTTATCACAATGGTATTCGCATCTTCTGTGCGCAATTACCACAATTAAACCATGAATGAATGTGTATGTTTACGTAACACACACACCAATCATCAAAACAATAATTTTGTGCTATGCACAATATAAGTCACATACACTACGTACACTTGTACGGTAATATACACTAAGTGGTTTTGCGCTCTACCCCCCTTAAAAGGGATTACGCCCACGTAATCAATCACTAAACATTGGCTTAAATGTTCTGCCGTCGTGAAGTGTTTTAACTTCCACGCGGCCTATTACACAATGGATTCTGATTAGAGGATCTTAACCATATTGGCGGTTTAGTTCCTAAACCAAGAATTCTCATTGGAGTTTGTTTAAACTCTTAGTTGGTTTCGATTCTGGCCTGTTAGGCTTCTAGGCGTTAATAATTAGCCATTCACTCATGTTCACCATGTACATTCAACACTTGAATCACTGGCTCACTAGTTTCTGCTGCGAAACTCTAATAACTGTAGAGCTTAGTTGCTCCATTTGTTATTCTTACTGTATTGTACATCCCCAATTGTGACCTTCATCTTGGTAACAATGGTTTCTCAACCGACGCGTGGTATCTCTTACCGTTAGCGAATTCGGTGAGTTATAAACTTTCTATCCACTTCCATAACAACTTACTGTGTATACAGCTATGTATTTCACAATGATTGACTTGTTTCCTTCCGACTTACTGTCGGTTGAGATTGAGCTACTACCTAGTATGTAGTGCTCTCTCAGCTATTTACAACATTTGTGGTATATTCCATACCGCTATTTGGCAGTTAGTGCTACTGTAGTCACTTACTGTTAATCATGCCTCCACATTTGCTTCACAATTAACATGTTTCCAATTCTTAGCTATCCCACTCGTTCATTACTGCACAAGTGCAATACCAAAACACTCAGTCATACAGAGTGCAGAGGCGTAAACTCTTGACAGTAAATCCCTTATGTGATTCGCCATGGAATTCACACTGAGTTCCTCATCACACAGTACCTACCACTGGCTTATTGCCCAGTCTGTTTACATCGCTTACCTTGCTTCTCTACTAAGTTTAACTCATAACTAGTCTTATCTGCTTCATTATCGTATTTACTGTCACATTAACTTCCACACATATACTTACATTATTCACATTATGGTTCATCACTCATTTGGATGACTACTGAATGCTCCTTGAGCATCGATCATTCGAGTCACAAACCGGCATTATTCAGCTCGGTGTTTCACTTTATACACACGTACTACTAAGCTAACTGCTCTCTTTCAATAATAACATCGTCCATCCTTAACATATTTCTTGAACTTGATTTACATAACTACCGCTCCTGCGGTCTCACAACATCGAGAGGTATCCCCACTCTTAATGCAGTGGTTCGTTTACCACTCTATTCACTTATACAACATAAACTTCTACCATCAATCGAATTTATATAACATATCCTGCTTATGGCTTATAAGCCTTATTTGCCTTGAGCTGGGCTCATTGTAGGCTGTCCACACACATGTACTTCTCTGTACAATATTACAAGGTCGTTGCATCACGTTTCCTTTCACGGGATGCCCCTTAGGTTTGTCAGTCCGTCTCCTGACAACTTATGTCTAAACTGGGTGTTAGTTTCAACCCTTGTGTTTCTGTCATGCATTTCATTCAACAATTGTTGATGCGAACACCCTTCAAGGATTGCTCCTGGGTGTTGCTATGTTATGCCGTTACATTTGGCTCACACTTATTGGTACATTCCGTTAGCCACGCCTTTTGCGTTCTTAACTGGTTATTATCTTCTTCTGTGAAGATCAACATTTCCTGGTAGTGTAGGTACCCCTTCTGGGAGTCTTATCCCGTTCATTGCACACTAATGTGTCCACATTAGGCATCTGCCTTGCCATGCACAGGCTGGGTCACCGTTCCAGCTATCATGTTTATCCCTGAGGATCCTTAAGACATATGCTATGTCTTTACTTAACAGTTTGTGCACTTCGCACTTCCTAACTCTTAAACATTCCCTTGAAAGGAATTCACTAATTCCTTTAGTCTCGTTAATTTAACTGAGTTCCTTAACTTCAACTATTCCTTGTAATCCTTAGCTCTTGTTTGACTCATACTGCTGACCGTAGACGGAGTCGACTACTTCCCGTGTTTCGGACTCCACTCGTATACATATGTGGGGTACCATACTGATACATTGCTACTTACCCAACTAACCCATAAGTAGGTCTGTTAGGCCCACAAGCTCCTATCGGAGTGCGGTCGTCCCACAATTCAATTGGTACACTCGTAGTGTCCGTCACACGCCTAGGTGAAGTATTCTGTTGTCAACTCCCTTATATTGTCCCGTGACAATATTCGTTCCTTGCTTCCCGAACTTAATCGAGGGAAAGTTTATCCATTGTTGCATCCTTGTCAACTGTCCTTGGTTTTACTGGTTTGGTTTAAAAGAAGGTTAGGAAGAAGTGTTGGTTTGAAAGAAAATCTGGTTTTGAAGGAAAAGGGTTTGAATAAATCTGGGTTGAAAGAAAATTTTCATGGTTTCACAACATCTTCTTACCTTAACCAAGTCTAGCTTCTTGCTGACTGGTGTATTTACAATTACAGAGGTTAGGCTATCTAGCCCTTCCATGGTCATAATGATCCCATTTAACTTTCTAGTACTCTACTAAGTACTTGTAGTGGTTATAAATTTCCTGAACAGCCTTGTTATTGCAGCACTTGCTATAGCAAGTGCGCCATGCTAACTGGCTATCGGTTAAGCACACATACTGGTTGTGGCATTGTTTTTACCCATACTGTCATCAGTGGCCTTGTTGGCCCACACTGATCTTACTGTCTTGACATTAACTCCTCTAGGTGACTTCTCACTGTCTTCACATGATAATCATCAACTAGGGTGTTTCCCATTCTGGGAGACCCCCTTTTCTTTTGTATTGTTTCCTCTTCGTAGCCCATTCCACGTATTTGTCGTGGTTACTGAGACTTGTCTCTTGTTTGGGTACTACGTTGTAGTTCCTTTGTCGGTTGGTATACCGTTGGTGTATCACTTAACAACTGCGGTTCCGTAGACACTTGTCTCGGGTTCCATTAATCCACTTCTTGCCCGTTGCACGGTTGGTGCGTTGCAAGTTGGTTATTCTCGACTGCTTAGCATGTCGACCCAGGTTGCCGGAAATTCTATTCTCTTATACACAAAATCCTTCATTCTTCGCTATTAAATGCGGTTAACATCATTCAGATGGAGACCGTCTCCGGGATTCCCAGTTTTCGGGATCTACCGTATGACAGGTTCTCCGTACCTTTAGATGTGTTTAATAACAGCCAGATCGGGTATTCCCGAGCAAGAGAGGACTTCCATCTCTCTGGCGTTGTTGCCCAAGTTATAAAACAGGGATTGTGGAGGGTGGGATGGATATTGTAGGTTTCCAGTACACACTGGAAATTCCTATCTAGCGTATCTCTCACGCTATCACTCAACCCTTAACCCAAAGTACTTAAATCCTAACTCGGTACATCCTAAGCTCGGTAATTCAGTCATCAGAGCGATACTTCGCTCTGATACCACTTTTTGTAACACCCCATCCAACATTAACACACTTACAATGAACTGCAGCGGAGAAAACAAACCTCCTCACATTACTTAACTCGTTGGTGCTACACGCCGTTAGCCACCCACGTGGCTAACAAGGCTAATCCATATACATTGTACCGGTCTGATGGGCTAAATTCCCGAGCAACTACACATTATTATCCCTTTCCATTAACAACAACAACAACATACACCTTTCAACTATACCGAGTATTTATAAACTGATGCCGACACAATATCGGTCTTACTACACTACTGTATATATACACTTAAATGAATACCCATGTACAATGACTACCCCGTCCTACTCTCGAACGGCTTCCAGCTCTCTGTACCTGAAATAGGAAAAGAAGAGAAAGGGTGGCCCCCAAGGGGCTCAGCACCTTTGCTGGTATGGTAATCCCGTAGCCCACATGCTACCGGGCCACGCACCCAACTAATTGTCGTCTTAGCATGCGGTTGATTACATTTAAATCATGCATGTAACAGTAAACACACAACACATAACATTTCGCCTCAATGGGCTCAACAAACGGATAATATATCCTTACTCGATAAGTCACTCATGGTATTCATTATTCCTAGAGTGTTTCTCCTCTAATGGAGCTACTTCCTTAATAGACGACACTTACCCTTAAATCGGGTTACTTAAACGCCTCTTTTCTCAAACCGGGATTCATATCCATGATCCACATACTCCACATTTTTCAACATATAACATACACTACATAACATCACACACAACACTTTGCACGTTTCAACGTGCACAACATAACACCGCAATAGATATTGCATCACAACAAAAATACATAACATAACGGGAATGGTTCTCTTAGGAACCGACCCAAACATAGTTAATTCACTGGTGAGCCTAGAGAATGGTATCACTCTCATGGTAAGCTCGTTATACAATAACAACAACACTCATTACCGTCCTAATAGTCGGACGAGTAACTTAAGTTAAGATGGTTCGGGTTTGGAGGCCCGAACACACCACACAAACACATGTTCCCCCTAAACCGATCATAAGTCAGAATAGCTAAGCTTTGGAGTGAGCTATGGGAGATCATAACCCGTGAGGGAAACAACCATAACAAAGAGAAGGGTAAGGCTAAGAAGGATACCCTCTCCCAAACAACGCGCGACCGGCCAAACCGGTTCCTCACTACTGTTAGTACATACTTACTTTTAGATATTAGTTAGAACCCCACTATGGAGTCTATCATAACTACACTCATACAGTATTAGAACTGGGTTAAACATACAAGGGAGATCCCTACATTCACTTACACAACATCACATAATCAACTCACGCATAGCCGTGGTTAGAACGCCCCATGGTTCGGGTCGTTTAATCTGAATACCGAACTCTCATGTGATCCTAGACTCAGTTAACTAAGGTTAACACTGCCGAGGTTAAATGGTATCGGAGTTGGACACGCCACGTATATGAATTACTGTAAACTCATTACATGTTTTATCTTACAACGTGGCAAACATACAGAAAAACACATTGGCATACAAGCCGGTGTAATCCGGTAGGACACAGGTTGCAAGAAAACCATACCTGTCACCAGAGTCCACTTTATCACGTCCACTTATGTTCCTTGAGTAATTCTCGAACAACTGACAACATTACATATACTTTTATTAACTTCGGGTAACATGATTGTTTAATGTCTAATGCTTATAACTTTTCCCCGTTAACTTGGTTACATAACTTCACTTTTTAACTTGTTTTACTTTCATATTTTATTACAACTTTTCACCCTCTTAATTGTCATTAAAACTCACCTAACATGTCCTTAACAACCTCATAACATCATTAACCATCAATCCCCACCATTACACATCATTCCATACCTTAAACAATGTTTTTGGTCCATACAGCGCCTTGTCCGAACTTGTGTCCGGACTTCCAAGTTCGGACACCGTTCGAGACTCTATGGGTGCAAATTGGTGAATGTCCGAACTTGCGTCCGGGCTTCCCAAGTTCGGACGCTGTTCGAGGCCAAACCAGAGAAATAAATAGGTGTGTCCGAACTTCCCATGTTCAGACGGTAGTTCGGACGCTGTTCGAAGATCAGAATATTCACGCGCACAGGCACGCGTCCAGTCGCACAGTCGAAGTCCACATCGGACGGTAGTTCGGACAGCCAAGAACTTCACTTTCCAAGTTTTGTTTCATCTATTCTCTTCATCCCTTGACTACCCAAGCTTCATACATGAACTTAGGCATATTCTAATACTAGAATATCACTTTGATTCACCTTAAAACATTGTCCAACTTGTTACTCATCTTCTTATCAAATCTCTTAACACTTGTAACATTTCCTTTTGGTTTTCCAAGTGGTGTTTCACCTTAAATGACCACTACACTAAATGCTTCCTCACCTTCATAACATCATCTCCCAAGCATCTCCTCTTAGTAACTAAATCTCCTTTTCACAACTTCTTAAAATTCCTTACTCAAAACCCTTGCCTAAACATCATTCCCTCCTTATTCATCAACGTTACCTAAACCTTAACGAACTTCTCCAAGACTTAAATACATTCTCAAAACACACCTTGAATTCCTAGAACTTCCAAGGTAACACCTAAATCCTTGCATCACTCTACATCACCTTAATACATGTTTTCTTCCCAAGTAAAACATTTGTTCACCTTTAATACTTCCTAGTTCACCAAAACTTACTTAAAACATTTGAACTTCTTACACATTTTCCAAATTTTGCCATAGCTTCTCTTGTATATACTCACATCCAAACACTTAGGTTTTTACCTTATTTCATTCAAGAACACCTAAAATCCACACATTTTTATACAAAACTTCACACATTAAGCACTACATCACAATATAGTGCATAACTTAAATTGCTTGGCACTTAGGCCCTTAAATTGCATAAACCTTAAACACTGAATTTCCATAATTATAAGCCTTTGACCTGCAATTACATACACCAAGACATATGTTTTTTACTAGTCTCCTTGAGAACACTTTACTAAGTCATTCACCATTTGCTCTTTAGGTAGTTTTAGCAAGCATTATAAGCTCATTTCTCCTAAGGCATTAAACCACATTGATAGCATATTTACCTCTTTTCCTCACAAACTTCTTTCTTGTTTCCTTGTTTAAAAATCGGCTAAGCTTAGTTGCTTGTCAACTTCTAAACATTACGCAAACAATGTGATGTATTCAAGCTCCAAGCTTAATCTCATTGTAAACCCTAGGTTTTACATTGTTCAAAGAGCATTAAGATAGTTGTTTTACCTTGGTCTTTGAAGGGAATTGGAATATCTACCAAGAGAGGACTCCACCAAGTCCTTGAAAGATTCAAATGGAGCTAGAACAAGGTCACACAAGAGCTCCATAAATGAGTATTTTCGGTAAACAACAAAACATGGAGGAAACTTGATTTTTCTTTGAGATTCCTTACCTAGAAGCAAGGAGATCAATAATATGTGGAAAGACAAGCTCAAGCTCCTTCAATGGTGGAACTCCATGGCACCGAAATGGGGCTTTTGAAGTTTTGAGAGATAGAAATGAAGAGCTTGATGAGGAAGAGAATGGTGGTGTTTGTTTTTGATTTGGTTAAGTGAGCTAAATTTACAAGAGGTCAAAGATGGAGTTAATGGTGGTGTTGGTGTTTTACCGTGAGAGAACAAGAAGAAGAGAGGTTGAAGAAGAAGGGAACCGTGTGAAATGAAGAAAGAAATGAGAGAAGTGAGATTGGTTTTGCTTTTGAAAATATTTATAACTTAAAGCAAATAGTAACTTATGAGTCATCTTTATTTACTTAACAAGTTAACATGTTTGGTGACTCATTACTACAAAAACCGGCCCCCTTTATATCACTAAGGGTATTATAGTCTTTGTTTGTCAATTTAATTACTTATGATAACATATGTTACAAACTAGCTTATAAAAGTCACTATTCACAAAAACAAGGCACATAGAAGTGAAATTTTTGATTTCCCATTGATATAGACTTCAAAATGTGATACTATATAGTACACATGTTAATTAAAGAGTAATGATGGACATTTAGCCATTCAAAACTCATTTACAAGACAATTTTTCAAAAACGTGCTTTAAGACTCCTTAAAGCACTTTTTGTGTTTTAACTTGTTTTCAAGCTTGGTTTTCTTTGGTAATTGATTTAATATGTTCATTAACATATTTATAAGGTATAGGTATGACCATTAGGTCTTATACAAATTTATCCCAAGCTTAGAGCACATTTTTGCTCATATTGACTTTAAGGTATTTTCTTGTTTTTTGTTTGGTTCCAGTGTCTACCAAGGTTTCCTAAGGACTTAATTAGCCCTATCAAATCATAATTGAATATTATTAAGTCTTGGTAGGCTCTTTGGGTCCTAACCAAGTTCACTCATAGCTTAGAGCATGTTTTTGCTCAAACTGTATCTTAGCGTTTTATTGCATTTACTATGGTTTAAATTGTTCACTGATGTTTCTAAGGCACTTTTTAGCCTTTATATAACATAGTTTGATATTTAAACCACATATCAAGGTTTGGGGTATTTCAATCTACCCCCCTTAAAAGAACTTCGTCCTCGAAGTTTACACTTCCCTCACATCTTGGATTAGAATACGGGGATTACTTATAGAGATAAAACTTCCATAACCAAATACACTTTACATCACAACCTCGGACTTAATGGTCCGGGCAACACATTCACATCCATACATAACATAACATATTCACATGATAACCTCGGGCTCAATGGTCCGGGTATCTTAACAACACTTACACATACATAACAACCCCTTTGACTCACTGGTCTTGGGTAACATAACAACATTTAGACACATAGGTCTATGTAACACAACACATTTAGACTCATAGGTCTTGATAGCATACACTTTAGGAGATCAAAGTCAAAATAACATTTATCACACATACCAAACAACATGTCATAGCATGTATTGCAATAAAAAATATCTTTGGTATACACTGTGATCCCGCAGAACCCGGTCGCGATGGACACCTTCCGTCCCCGTGCCTTTGGGAGCTTAAAACAATCATTTAAGTATAAATTTCCTTGTGAGGTTAAGTAAGAGAACTTTAATTATGTAAAGTATCTATCTACGTTTTACAAATACCAATTGAAAATTTTGAAAACACACACAACTCCAAGTCCAACTTAAGCTCTTTGCTTCTTTTATTAGCGTGGTTATTTGTGACCACTTATAGGGAGCTTCAAGAATCATCCAACCCTGATGTGATCAGCATCAGTGTAGAACTATCCTTCCACTCCAATTTGTGTTCGGCTTCCCTTGATCACATGCAAATCAAGTTCCACTTCCCACTTCATTTTCAAGCATCAAATAAATCACTCATTTCCAATTTTCTATCTTCTAAATCATTCTAATCACGATCATAACATCTCCAAGGGATAGAACTTCGTCTATCAGTTATTTCCATTCACTTAAATGTTGACCTAGGGAATCTCATTCTCACTAGGTTCTATGTCAGTTTCGTATTCTTTCATGAATCACTATATAGTATATATACATATATATTTTATCAAAATACAACACACATTTCACATTTATACACTGTCGGGGTTTGTTCCCCCGGGAGTTTCTCTACTCCCACACTTGTACTATCACTCACAACTGTTAATAAATCAACACACTTATCACAATGGTATTCGCATCTTCTGTGCGCAATTACCACAATTAAACCATGAATGAATGTGTATGTTTACGTAACACACACCAATCATCAAAACAATAATTTTGTGCTATGCACAATATAAGTCACATACACTACGTACACTTGTACGGTAATATACACTAAGTGGTTTTGCGCTCTACCCCCCTTAAAAGGGATTACGCCCACGTAATCAATCACTAAACATTGGCTTAAATGTTCTGCCGTCGTGAAGTGTTTTAACTTCCACGCGGCCTATTACACAATGGATTCTGATTAGAGGATCTTAACCATATTGGCGGTTTAGTTCCTAAACCAAGAATTCTCATTGGAGTTTGTTTAAACTCTTAGTTGGTTTCGATTCTGGCCTGTTAGGCTTCTAGGCGTTAATAATTAGCCATTCACTCATGTTCACCATGTACATTCAACACTTGAATCACTGGCTCACTAGTTTCTGCTGCGAAACTCTAATAACTGTAGAGCTTAGTTGCTCCATTTGTTATTCTTACTGTATTGTACATCCCCAATTGTGACCTTCATCTTGGTAACAATGGTTTCTCAACCGACGCGTGGTATCTCTTACCGTTAGCGAATTCGGTGAGTTATAAACTTTCTATCCACTTCCATAAAACTTACTGTGTATACAGCTATGTATTTCACAATGATTGACTTGTTTCCTTCCGACTTACTGTCGGTTGAGATTGAGCTACTACCTAGTATGTAGTGCTCTCTCAGCTATTTACAACATTTGTGGTATATTCCATACCGCTATTTGGCAGTTAGTGCTACTGTAGTCACTTACTGTTAATCATGCCTCCACATTTGCTTCACAATTAACATGTTTCCAATTCTTAGCTATCCCACTCGTTCATTACTGCACAAGTGCAATACCAAAACACTCAGTCATACAGAGTGCAGAGGCGTAAACTCTTGACAGTAAATCCCTTATGTGATTCGCCATGGAATTCACACTGAGTTCCTCATCACACAGTACCTACCACTGGCTTATTGCCCAGTCTGTTTACATCGCTTACCTTGCTTCTCTACTAAGTTTAACTCATAACTAGTCTTATCTGCTTCATTATCGTATTTACTGTCACATTAACTTCCACACATATACTTACATTATTCACATTATGGTTCATCACTCATTTGGATGACTACTGAATGCTCCTTGAGCATCGATCATTCGAGTCACAAACCGGCATTATTCAGCTCGGTGTTTCACTTTATACACACGTACTACTAAGCTAACTGCTCTCTTTCAATAATAACATCGTCCATCCTTAACATATTTCTTGAACTTGATTTACATAACTACCGCTCCTGCGGTCTCACAACATGAGAGGTATCCCCACTCTTAATGCAGTGGTTCGTTTACCACTCTATTCACTTATACAACATAAACTTCTACCATCAATCGAATTTATATAACATATCCTGCTTATGGCTTATAAGCCTTATTTGCCTTGAGCTGGGCTCATTGTAGGCTGTCCACACACATGTACTTCTCTGTACAATATTACAAGGTCGTTGCATCACGTTTCCTTTCACGGGATGCCCCTTAGGTTTGTCAGTCCGTCTCCTGACAACTTATGTCTAAACTGGGTGTTAGTTTCAACCCTTGTGTTTCTGTCATGCATTTCATTCAACAATTGTTGATGCGAACACCCTTCAAGGATTGCTCCTGGGTGTTGCTATGTTATGCCGTTACATTTGGCTCACACTTATTGGTACATTCCGTTAGCCACGCCTTTTGCGTTCTTAACTGGTTATTATCTTCTTCTGTGAAGATCAACATTTCCTGGTAGTGTAGGTACCCCTTCTGGGAGTCTTATCCCGTTCATTGCACACTAATGTGTCCACATTAGGCATCTGCCTTGCCATGCACAGGCTGGGTCACCGTTCCAGCTATCATGTTATCCCTGAGGATCCTTAAGACATATGCTATGTCTTTACTTAACAGTTTGTGCACTTCGCACTTCCTAACTCTTAAACATTCCCTTGAAAGGAATTCACTAATTCCTTTAGTCTCGTTAATTTAACTGAGTTCCTTAACTTCAACTATTCCTTGTAATCCTTAGCTCTTGTTTGACTCATACTGCTGACCGTAGACGGAGTCGACTACTTCCCGTGTTTCGGACTCCACTCGTATACATATGTGGGGTACCATACTGATACATTGCTACTTACCCAACTAACCCATAAGTAGGTCTGTTAGGCCCACAAGCTCCTATCGGAGTGCGGTCGTCCCACAATTCAATTGGTACACTCGTAGTGTCCGTCACACGCCTAGGTGAAGTATTCTGTTGTCAACTCCCTTATATTGTCCCGTGACAATATTCGTTCCTTGCTTCCCGAACTTAATCGAGGGAAAGTTTATCCATTGTTGCATCCTTGTCAACTGTCCTTGGTTTTACTGGTTTGGTTTAAAAGAAGGTTAGGAAGAAGTGTTGGTTTGAAAGAAAATCTGGTTTTGAAGGAAAAGGGTTTGAATAAATCTGGGTTGAAAGAAAATTTTCATGGTTTCACAACATCTTCTTACCTTAACCAAGTCTAGCTTCTTGCTGACTGGTGTATTTACAATTACAGAGGTTAGGCTATCTAGCCCTTCCATGGTCATAATGATCCCATTTAACTTTCTAGTACTCTACTAAGTACTTGTAGTGGTTATAAATTTCCTGAACAGCCTTGTTATTGCAGCACTTGCTATAGCAAGTGCGCCATGCTAACTGGCTATCGGTTAAGCACACATACTGGTTGTGGCATTGTTTTTACCCATACTGTCATCAGTGGCCTTGTTG
Source organism: Limonium bicolor (assembly GCA_023374045.1). Taxonomy (NCBI): domain Eukaryota; kingdom Viridiplantae; phylum Streptophyta; class Magnoliopsida; order Caryophyllales; family Plumbaginaceae; genus Limonium; species Limonium bicolor. The sequence continues at coordinate 364,221,383 of CM041778.1, forward strand.
GCCCACACTGATCTTACTGTCTTGACATTAACTCCTCTAGGTGACTTCTCACTGTCTTCACATGATAATCATCAACTAGGGTGTTTCCCATTCTGGGAGACCCCCTTTTCTTTTGTATTGTTTCCTCTTCGTAGCCCATTCCACGTATTTGTCGTGGTTACTGAGACTTGTCTCTTGTTTGGGTACTACGTTGTAGTTCCTTTGTCGGTTGGTATACCGTTGGTGTATCACTTAACAACTGCGGTTCCGTAGACACTTGTCTCGGGTTCCATTAATCCACTTCTTGCCCGTTGCACGGTTGGTGCGTTGCAAGTTGGTTATTCTCGACTGCTTAGCATGTCGACCCAGGTTGCCGGAAATTCTATTCTCTTATACACAAAATCCTTCATTCTTCGCTATTAAATGCGGTTAACATCATTCAGATGGAGACCGTCTCCGGGATTCCCAGTTTTCGGGATCTACCGTATGACAGGTTCTCCGTACCTTTAGATGTGTTTAATAACAGCCAGATCGGGTATTCCCGAGCAAGAGAGGACTTCCATCTCTCTGGCGTTGTTGCCCAAGTTATAAAACAGGGATTGTGGAGGGTGGGATGGATATTGTAGGTTTCCAGTACACACTGGAAATTCCTATCTAGCGTATCTCTCACGCTATCACTCAACCCTTAACCCAAAGTACTTAAATCCTAACTCGGTACATCCTAAGCTCGGTAATTCAGTCATCAGAGCGATACTTCGCTCTGATACCACTTTTTGTAACACCCCATCCAACATTAACACACTTACAATGAACTGCAGCGGAAAAACAAACCTCCTCACATTACTTAACTCGTTGGTGCTACACGCCGTTAGCCACCCACGTGGCTAACAAGGCTAATCCATATACATTGTACCGGTCTGATGGGCTAAATTCCCGAGCAACTACACATTATTATCCCTTTCCATTAACAACAACAACAACATACACCTTTCAACTATACCGAGTATTTATAAACTGATGCCGACAACAATATCGGTCTTACTACACCTACTGTATATATACACTTAAATGAATACCCATGTACAATGACTACCCCGTCCTACTCTCGAACGGCTTCCAGCTCTCTGTACCTGAAATAGGAAAAGAAGAGAAAGGGTGGCCCCCAAGGGGCTCAGCACCTTTGCTGGTATGGTAATCCCGCAGCCCACATGCTACCGGGCCACGCACAACTAATTGTCGTCTTAGCATGCGGTTGATTACATTTAAATCATGCATGTAACAGTAAACACACAACACATAACATTTCGCCTCAATGGGCTCAACAAACGGATATATATCCTTACTCGATAAGTCACTCATGGTATTCATTATTCCTAGAGTGTTTCTCCTCTAATGGAGCTACTTCCTTAATAGACGACACTTACCCTTAAATCGGGTTATCCTTAAACGCCTCTTTTCTCAAACCGGGATTCATATCCATGATCCACATACTCCACATTTTTCAACATATAACATACACTACATAACATCACACAACAACACTTTGCACGTTTCAACGTGCACAACATAACACCGCAATAGATATTGCATCACAACAAAAATACATAACATAACGGGAATGGTTCTCTTAGGAACCGACCCAAACATAGTTAATTCACTGGTGAGCCTAGAGAATGGTATCACTCTCATGGTAAGCTCGTTATACAATAACAACAACACTCATTACCGTCCTAATAGTCGGACGAGTAACTTAAGTTAAGATGGTTCGGGTTTGGAGGCCCGAACACACCACACAAACACATGTTCCCCCTAAACCGATCATAAGTCAGAATAGCTAAGCTTTGGAGTGAGCTATGGGAGATCATAACCCGTGAGGGAAACAACCATAACAAAGAGAAGGGTAAGGCTAAGAAGGATACCCTCTCCCAAACAACGCGCGACCGGCCAAACCGGATTCCTCACTACTGTTAGTACATACTTACTTTTAGATATTAGTTAGAACCCCACTATGGAGTCTATCATAACTACACTCATACAGTATTAGAACTGGGTTAAACATACAAGGGAGATCCCTACATTCACTTACACAACATCACATAATCAACTCACGCATAGCCGTGGTTAGAACGCCCCATGGTTCGGGTCGTTTAATCTGAATACCGAACTCTCATGTGATCCTAGACTCAGTTAACTAAGGTTAACACTGCCGAGGTTAAATGGTATCGGAGTTGGACACGCCACGTATATGAATTACTGTAAACTCATTACATGTTTTATCTTACAACGTGGCAAACATACAGAAAAACACATTGGCATACAAGCCGGTGTAATCCGGTAGGACACAGGTTGCAAGAAAACCATACCTGTCACCAGAGTCCACTTTATCACGTCCACTTATGTTCCTTGAGTAATTCTCGAACAACTGAACATTACATATACTTTTATTAACTTCGGGGTAACATGATTGTTTAATGTCTAATGCTTATAACTTTTCCCCGTTAACTTGGTTACATAACTTCACTTTTTAACTTGTTTTACTTTCATATTTATTACAACTTTTCACCCTCTTAATTGTCATTAAAACTCACCTAACATGTCCTTAACAACCTCATAACATCATTAACCATCAATCCCCACCATTACACATCATTTCCATACCTTAAACAATGTTTTTGGTCCATACCGCCTTGTCCGAACTTGTGTCCGGACTTCCCAAGTTCGGACACCGTTCGAGACTCTATGGGTGCAAATTGGTGAATGTCCGAACTTGCGTCCGGGCTTCCCAAGTTCGGACGCTGTTCGAGGCCAAACCAGAGAAATAAATAGGTGTGTCCGAACTTCCCATGTTCGGACGGTAGTTCGGAGGTTCGTTCGAAGATCAGAATATTCACGCGCACACAGGCACGTCCGAACGTCCACATTCGGACGGTAGTTCGGACAGCCAAGAACTTCACTTTCCAAGTTTTGTTTCATCTATTCTCTTCATCCCTTGACTACCCAAGCTTCATACATGAACTTAGGCATATTCTAATACTAGAATATCACTTTGATTCACCTTAAAACATTGTCCAACTTGTTACTCAATCTTCTTATCAAATCTCTTAACACTTGTAACATTTCCTTTTGGTTTTCCAAGTGGTGTTTCACCTTAAATGACCACTACACTAAAATGCTTCCTCACCTTCATAACATCATCTCCCAAGCATCTCCTCTTAGTAACTAAATCTCCTTTTCACAACTTCTTAAAATTCCTTACTCAAAACCCTTGCCTAAACATCATTCCCTCCTTATTCATCAACGTTACCTAAACCTTAAACGAACTTCTCCAAGACTTAAATACATTCTCAAAACACACCTTGAATTCCTAGAACTTCCAAGGTAACACCTAAATCCTTGCATCACTCTACATCACCTTAATACATGTTTTCTTCCCAAGTAAAACATTTGTTCACCTTTAATACTTCCTAGTTCACCAAAACTTACTTAAAACACTTTGAACTTCTTACACATTTTCCAAATTTTGCCATAGCTTCTCTTGTATATACTCACATCCAAACACTTAGGTTTTTACCTTATTTCATTCAAGAACACCTAAAATCCATCAAACACATTTTTATACACAAACTTCACACATTAAGCACTACATCACAATATAGTGCATAACTTAAATTGCTTGGCACTTAGGCCCTTAAATTGCATAAACCTTAAACACTGAATTTCCATAATATATAAGCCTTTGACCTGCAATTACATACACCAAGACATATGTTCTTTTACTAGTCTCCTTGAGAACACTTTACTAAGTCATTCACCATTTGCTCTTTAGGTAGTTTTAGCAAGCATTATAAGCTCATTTCTCCTAAGGCATTAAACCACATTGAGATAGCATATTTACCTCTTTTCCTCACAAACTTCTTTCTTGTTTCCTTGTTTAAAAATCGGCTAAGCTTAGTTGCTTGTCAACTTCTAAACATTACGCAAACAATGTGATGAGTATTCAAGCTCCAAGCTTAATCTCATTGTAAACCCTAGGTTTTACATTGTTCAAAGAGCATTAAGATAGTTGTTTTACCTTGGTCTTTGAAGGGAATTGGAATATCTACCAAGAGAGGACTCCACCAAGTCCTTGAAAGATTCAAATGGAGCTAGAACAAGGTCACACAAAGAGCTCCATAAATGAGTATTTTCGGTAAACAACAAAACATGGAGGAAACTTGATTTTTCTTTGAGATTCCTTACCTAGAAGCAAAGGAGATCAATAATATGTGGAAAGACAAGCTCAAGCTCCTTCAATGGTGGAACTCCATGGCACCGAAATGGGGCTTTTGAAGTTTTGAGAAGATAGAAATGAAGAGCTTGATGAGAGGAAGAGAATGGTGGTGTTTGTTTTGATTTGGTTAAGTGAGCTAAATTTTACAAGAGGTCAAAGATGGAGTTAATGGTGGTGTTGGTGTTTTACCGTGAGAGAACAAGAAGAAGAGAGGTTGAAGAAGAAGGGAACCGTGTGAAATGAAGAAAGAAATGAGAGAAGTGAGATTGGTTTTGCTTTTGAAAAATTTATAACTTAAAGCAAATAGTAACTTATGAGTCATCTTTATTTACTTAACAAGTTAACATGTTTGGTGACTCATTACTACAAAAACCGGCCCCCTTTATATCACTAAGGGTATTATAGTCTTTGTTTGTCAATTTAATTACTTATGATAACATATGTTACAAACTAGCTTATAAAAATCACTATTCACAAAAACAAGGCACATAGAAGTGAAATTTTGATTTCCCATTGATATAGACTTCAAAATGTGATACTATATAGTACACATGTTAATTAAAGAGTAATGATGGACATTTAGCCATTCAAAACTCATTTACAAGACAATTTTTCAAAAACGTGCTTTAAGACTCCTTAAAGCACTTTTTGTGTTTTAACTTGTTTTCAAGCTTGGTTTTCTTTGGTAATTGATTTAATATGTTCATTAACATATTTATAAGGTATAGGTATGACCATTAGGTCTTATACAAATTTATCCCAAGCTTAGAGCACATTTTTGCTCATATTGACTTTAAGGTATTTTCTTGTTTTTTGTTTGGTTCCAGTGTCTACCAAGGTTTCCTAAGGACTTAATTAGCCCTATCAAATCATAATTGAATATTATTAAGTCTTGGTAGGCTCTTTGGGTCCTAACCAAGTTCACTCATAGCTTAGAGCATGTTTTTGCTCAAACTGTATCTTAGCGTTTTATTGCATTTACTATGGTTTAAATTGTTCACTGATGTTTCTAAGGCACTTTTTAGCCTTTATATAACATAGTTTGATATTTAAACCACATATCAAGGTTTGGGGTATTTCAATCTACCCCCCTTAAAAGAACTTCGTCCTCGAAGTTTACACTTCCCTCACATCTTGGATTAGAATACGGGGATTACTTATAGAGATAAAACTTCCATAACCAAATACACTTTACATCACAACCTCGGACTTAATGGTCCGGGCAACACATTCACATCCATACATAACATAACATATTCACATGATAACCTCGGGCTCAATGGTCCGGGTATCTTAACAACACTTACACATACATAACAACCCCTTTGACTCACTGGTCTTGGGTAACATAACAACATTTAGACACATAGGTCTATGTAACACAACACATTTAGACTCATAGGTCTTGATAGCATACACTTTAGGAGATCAAAGTCAAAATAACATTTATCACACATACCAAACAACATGTCATAGCATGTATTGCAATCAAAAATATCTTTGGTATACACTGTGATCCCGCAGAACCCGGTCGCGATGGACACCTTCCGTCCCCGTGCCTTTGGGAGCTTAAAACAATCATTTAAGTTTAAAATTTCCTTGTGAGGTTAAGTAAGAGAACTTTAATTATGTAAAGTATCTATCAACGTTTTACAAATACCAATTGAAAATCCTTTTGAAAACACACACAACTCCAAGTCCAACTTAAGCTCTTTGCTTCTTTTATTAGCGTGGTTATTTGTGACCACTTATAGGGAGCTTCAAGAATCATCCAACCCTGATGTGATCAGCATCAGTGTAGAACTATCCTTCCACTCCAATTTGTGTTCGGCTTCCCTTGATCACATGCAAATCAAGTTCCACTTCCCACTTCATTTTCAAGCATCAAATAAATCACTCATTTCCAATTTTCTATCTTCTAAATCATTCTAATCATGATCATAACATCTCCAAGGGATAGAACTTCGTCTATCAGTTATTTCCATTCACTTAAATGTTGTTACCTAGGGAATCTCATTCTCACTAGGTTCTATGTCAGTTTCGTATTCTTTCATGAATCACTATATAGTATATATATACATATATATTTTATCAAAATACAACACACAATTTCACATTTATACACTGTCGGGGTTTGTTCCCCCGGGAGTTTCTCTACTCCCACACTTGTACTATCACTCACAACTGTTAATAAATCAACACACTTATCACAATGGTATTCGCATCTTCTGTGCGCAATTACCACAATTAAACCATGAATGAATGTGTATGCTTACGTAACACACACACCAATCATCAAAACAATAATTTTGTGCTATGCACAATATAAGTCACATACACTACGTACACTTGTACGGTAATATACACCAAGTGGTTTTGCGCTCTACCCCCCTTAAAAGGGATTACGCCCACGTAATCAATCACTAAACATTGGCTTAAATTCTGCCGTCGTGAAGTGTTTTAACTTCCACGCGGCCTATTACACAATGGATTCTGATTAGAGGATCTTAACCATATTGGCGGTTTAGTTCCTAAACCAAGAATTCTCATTGGAGTTTGTTTAAACTCTTAGTTGGTTTCGATTCTGGCCTGTTAGGCTTCTAGGCGTTAATAATTAGCCATTCACTCATGTTCACCATGTACATTCAACACTTGAATCACTGGCTCACTAGTTTCTGCTGTGAAACTCTAATAACTGTAGAGCTTAGTTGCTCCATTTGTTATTCTTACTGTATTGTACATCCCCAATTGTGACCTTCATCTTGGTAACAATGGTTTCTCAACCGACGTGTGGTATCTCTTACCGTTAGCGAATTCGGTGAGTTATAAACTTTCTATCCACTTCCATAACAACTTACTGTGTATACAGCTATGTATTTCACAATGATTGACTTGTTTCCTTCCGACTTACTGTCGGTTGAGATTGAGCTACTACCTAGTATGTAGTGCTCTCTCAGCTATTTACAACATTTATGGTATATTCCATACTGCTATTTGGCAGTTAGTGCTACTGTAGTCACTTACTGTTAATCATGCCTCCACATTTGCTTCACAATTAACATGTTTCCAATTCTTAGCTATCCCACTCGTTCATTACTGCACAAGTGCAATACCAAAACACTCAGTCATACAGAGTGCAGAGGCGTAAACTCTTGACAGTAAATCCCTTATGTGATTCGCCATGGAATTCACACTGAGTTCCTCATCACACAGTACCTACCACTGGCTTATTGCCCAGTCTGTTTACATCGCTTACCTTGCTTCTCTACTAAGTTTAACTCATAACTAGTCTTATCTGCTTCATTATCGTATTTACTGTCACATTAACTTCCACACATATACTTACATTATTCACATTATGGTTCATCACTCATTTGGATGACTACTGAATGCTCCTTGAGCATCGATCATTCGAGTCACAAACCGGCATTATTCAGCTCGGTGTTTCACTTTATACACACGTACTACTAAGCTAACTGCTCTCTTTCAATAATAACATCGTCCATCCTTAACATTTCTTGAACTTGATTTACATAACTACCGCTCCTGCGGTCTCACAACATCGAGAGGTATCCCCACTCTTAATGCAGTGGTTCGTTTACCACTCTATTCACTTATACAACATAAACTTCTACCATCAATCGAATTTATATAACATATCCTGCTTATGGCTTATAAGCCTTATTTGCCTTGAGCTGGGCTCATTGTAGGCTGTCCACACACATGTACTTCTCTGTACAATATTACAAGGTCGTTGCATCACGTTTCCTTTCACGGGATGCCCCTTAGGTTTGTCAGTCCGTCTCCTGACAACTTATGTCTAAACTGGGTGTTAGTTTCAACCCTTGTGTTTCTGTCATGCATTTCATTCAACAATTGTTGATGCGAACACCCTTCAAGGATTGCTCCTGGGTGTTGCTATGTTATGCCGTTACATTTGGCTCACACTTATTGGTACATTCCGTTAGCCACGCCTTTTGCGTTCTTAACTGGTTATTATCTTCTTCTGTGAAGATCAACATTTCCTGGTAGTGTAGGTACCCCTTCTGGGAGTCTTATCCCGTTCGTTGCACACTAATGTGTCCACATTAGGCATCTGCCTTGCCATGCACAGGCTGGGTCACCGTTCCAGCTATCATGTTTATCCCTGAGGATCCTTAAGACATATGCTATGTCTTTACTTAACAGTTTGTGCACTTCGCACTTCCTAACTCTTAAACATTCCCTTGAAAGGAATTCACTAATTCCTTTAGTCTCGTTAATTTAACTGAGTTCCTTAACTTCAACTATTCCTTGTAATCCTTAGCTCTTGTTTGACTCATACTGCTGACCGTAGACGGAGTCGACTACTTCCCGTGTTTCGGACTCCACTCGTATACATATGTGGGGTACCATACTGATACATTGCTACTTACCCAACTAACCCATAAGTAGGTCTGTTAGGCCCACAAGCTCCTATCGGAGTGCGGTCGTCCCACAATTCAATTGGTACACTCGTAGTGTCCGTCACACGCCTAGGTGAAGTATTCTGTTGTCAACTCCCTTATATTGTCCCGTGACAATATTCGTTCCTTGCTTCCCGAACTTAATCGAGGGAAAGTTTATCCATTGTTGCATCCTTGTCAACTGTCCTTGGTTTTACTGGTTTGGTTTAAAAGAAGGTTAGGAAGAAGTGTTGGTTTGAAAGAAAATCTGGTTTTGAAGGAAAAGGGTTTGAATAAATCTGGGTTGAAAGAAAATTTTCATGGTTTCACAACATCTTCTTACCTTAACCAAGTCTAGCTTCTTGCTGACTGGTGTATTTACAATTACAGAGGTTAGGCTATCTAGCCCTTCCATGGTCATAATGATCCCATTTAACTTTCTAGTACTCTACTAAGTACTTGTAGTGGTTATAAATTTCCTGAACAGCCTTGTTATTGCAGCACTTGCTATAGCAAGTGCGCCATGCTAACTGGCTATCGGTTAAGCACACATACTGGTTGTGGCATTGTTTTTACCCATACTGTCATCAGTGGCCTTGTTGGCCCACACTGATCTTACTGTCTTGACATTAACTCCTCTAGGTGACTTCTCACTGTCTTCACATGATAATCATCAACTAGGGTGTTTCCCATTCTGGGAGACCCCCTTTTTTTTGTATTGTTTCCTCTTCGTAGCCCATTCCACGTATTTGTCGTGGTTACTGAGACTTGTCTCTTGTTTGGGTACTACGTTGTAGTTCCTTTGTCGGTTGGTATACCGTTGGTGTATCACTTAACAACTGCGGTTCCGTAGACACTTGTCTCGGGTTCCATTAATCCACTTCTTGCCCGTTGCACGGTTGGTGCGTTGCAAGTTGGTTATTCTCGACTGCTTAGCATGTCGACCCAGGTTGCCGGAAATTCTATTCTCTTATACACAAAATCCTTCATTCTTCGCTATTAAATGCGGTTAACATCATTCAGATGGAGACCGTCTCCGGGATTCCCAGTTTTCGGGATCTACCGTATGACAGGTTCTCCGTACCTTTAGATGTGTTTAATAACAGCCAGATCGGGTATTCCCGAGCAAGAGAGGACTTCCATCTCTCTGGCGTTGTTGCCCAAGTTATAAAACAGGGATTGTGGAGGGTGGGATGGATATTGTAGGTTTCCAGTACACACTGGAAATTCCTATCTAGCGTATCTCTCACGCTATCACTCAACCCTTAACCCAAAGTACTTAAATCCTAACTCGGTACATCCTAAGCTCGGTAATTCAGTCATCAGAGCGATACTTCGCTCTGATACCACTTTTGTAACACCCCATCCAACATTAACACACTTACAATGAACTGCAGCGGAAAAACAAACCTCCTCACATTACTTAACTCGTTGGTGCTACACGCCGTTAGCCACCCACGTGGCTAACAAGGCTAATCCATATACATTGTACCGGTCTGATGGGCTAAATTCCCGAGCAACTACACATTATTATCCCTTTCCATTAACAACAACAACAACATACACCTTTCAACTATACCGAGTATTTATAAACTGATGCCGACAACAATATCGGTCTTACTACACCTACTGTATATATACACTTAAATGAATACCCATGTACAATGACTACCCCGTCCTACTCTCGAACGGCTTCCAGCTCTCTGTACCTGAAATAGGAAAAGAAGAGAAAGGGTGGCCCCCAAGGGGCTCAGCACCTTTGCTGGTATGGTAATCCCGCAGCCCACATGCTACCGGGCCACGCACAACTAATTGTCGTCTTAGCATGCGGTTGATTACATTTAAATCATGCATGTAACAGTAAACACACAACACATAACATTTCGCCTCAATGGGCTCAACAAACGGATAATATATCCTTACTCGATAAGTCACTCATGGTATTCATTATTCCTAGAGTGTTTCTCCTCTAATGGAGCTACTTCCTTAATAGACGACACTTACCCTTAAATCGGGTTATCCTTAAACGCCTCTTTTCTCAAACCGGGATTCATATCCAGCCTGATCCACATACTCCACATTTTTCAACATATAACATACACTACATAACATCACACAACAACACTTTGCACGTTTCAACGTGCACAACATAACACCGCAATAGATATTGCATCACAACAAAAATACATAACATAACGGGAATGGTTCTCTTAGGAACCGACCCAAACATAGTTAATTCACTGGTGAGCCTAGAGAATGGTATCACTCTCATGGTAAGCTCGTTATACAATAACAACAACACTCATTACCGTCCTAATAGTCGGACGAGTAACTTAAGTTAAGATGGTTCGGGTTTGGAGGCCCGAACACACCACACAAACACATGTTCCCCCTAAACCGATCATAAGTCAGAATAGCTAAGCTTTGGAGTGAGCTATGGGAGATCATAACCCGTGAGGGAAACAACCATAACAAAGAGAAGGGTAAGGCTAAGAAGGATACCCTCTCCCAAACAACGCGCGACCGGCCAAACCGGATTCCTCACTACTGTTAGTACATACTTACTTTTAGATATTAGTTAGAACCCCACTATGGAGTCTATCATAACTACACTCATACAGTATTAGAACTGGGTTAAACATACAAGGGAGATCCCTACATTCACTTACACAACATCACATAATCAACTCACGCATAGCCGTGGTTAGAACGCCCCATGGTTCGGGTCGTTTAATCTGAATACCGAACTCTCATGTGATCCTAGACTCAGTTAACTAAGGTTAACACTGCCGAGGTTAAATGGTATCGGAGTTGGACACGCCACGTATATGAATTACTGTAAACTCATTACATGTTTTATCTTACAACGTGGCAAACATACAGAAAAACACATTGGCATACAAGCCGGTGTAATCCGGTAGGACACAGGTTGCAAGAAAACCATACCTGTCACCAGAGTCCACTTTATCACGTCCACTTATGTTCCTTGAGTAATTCTCGAACAACTGACAACATTACATATACTTTTATTAACTTCGGGGTAACATGATTGTTTAATGTCTAATGCTTATAACTTTTCCCCGTTAACTTGGTTACATAACTTCACTTTTTAACTTGTTTTACTTTCATATTTTATTACAACTTTTCACCCTCTTAATTGTCATTAAAACTCACCTAACATGTCCTTAACAACCTCATAACATCATTAACCATCAATCCCCACCATTACACATCATTTCCATACCTTAAACAATGTTTTTGGTCCATACAGCGCCTTGTCCGAACTTGTGTCCGGACTTCCCAAGTTCGGACACCGTTCGAGACTCTATGGGTGCAAATTGGTGAATGTCCGAACTTGCGTCCGGGCTTCCCAAGTTCGGACGCTGTTCGAGGCCAAACCAGAGAAATAAATAGGTGTGTCCGAACTTCCCATGTTCGGACGGTAGTTCGGACGCTGTTCGAAGATCAGAATATTCACGCGCACACAGGCACGTCCGAACGTCCACATTCGGACGGTAGTTCGGACAGCCAAGAACTTCACTTTCCAAGTTTTGTTTCATCTATTCTCTTCATCCCTTGACTACCCAAGCTTCATACATGAACTTAGGCATATTCTAATACTAGAATATCACTTTGATTCACCTTAAAACATTGTCCAACTTGTTACTCAATCTTCTTATCAAATCTCTTAACACTTGTAACATTTCCTTTTGGTTTTCCAAGTGGTGTTTCACCTTAAATGACCACTACACTAAAATGCTTCCTCACCTTCATAACATCATCTCCCAAGCATCTCCTCTTAGTAACTAAATCTCCTTTTCACAACTTCTTAAAATTCCTTACTCAAAACCCTTGCCTAAACATCATTCCCTCCTTATTCATCAACGTTACCTAAACCTTAAACGAACTTCTCCAAGACTTAAATACATTCTCAAAACACACCTTGAATTCCTAGAACTTCCAAGGTAACACCTAAATCCTTGCATCACTCTACATCACCTTAATACATGTTTTCTTCCCAAGTAAAACATTTGTTCACCTTTAATACTTCCTAGTTCACCAAAACTTACTTAAAACACTTTGAACTTCTTACACATTTTCCAAATTTTGCCATAGCTTCTCTTGTATATACTCACATCCAAACACTTAGGTTTTACCTTATTTCATTCAAGAACACCTAAAATCCATCAAACACATTTTTATACACAAACTTCACACATTAAGCACTACATCACAATATAGTGCATAACTTAAATTGCTTGGCACTTAGGCCCTTAAATTGCATAAACCTTAAACACTGAATTTCCATAATATATAAGCCTTTGACCTGCAATTACATACACCAAGACATATGTTCTTTTACTAGTCTCCTTGAGAACACTTTACTAAGTCATTCACCATTTGCTCTTTAGGTAGTTTTAGCAAGCATTATAAGCTCATTTCTCCTAAGGCATTAAACCACATTGAGATAGCATATTTACCTCTTTTCCTCACAAACTTCTTTCTTGTTTCCTTGTTTAAAAATCGGCTAAGCTTAGTTGCTTGTCAACTTCTAAACATTACACAAACAATGTGATGAGTATTCAAGCTCCAAGCTTAATCTCATTGTAAACCCTAGGTTTTACATTGTTCAAAGAGCATTAAGATAGTTGTTTTACCTTGGTCTTTGAAGGGAATTGGAATATCTACCAAGAGAGGACTCCACCAAGTCCTTGAAAGATTCAAATGGAGCTAGAACAAGGTCACACAAAGAGCTCCATAAATGAGTATTTTCGGTAAACAACAAAACATGGAGGAAACTTGATTTTTCTTTGAGATTCCTTACCTAGAAGCAAAGGAGATCAATAATATGTGGAAAGACAAGCTCAAGCTCCTTCAATGGTGGAACTCCATGGCACCGAAATGGGGCTTTTGAAGTTTTGAGAAGATAGAAATGAAGAGCTTGATGAGAGGAAGAGAATGGTGGTGTTTGTTTTTGATTTGGTTAAGTGAGCTAAATTTTACAAGAGGTCAAAGATGGAGTTAATGGTGGTGTTGGTGTTTTACCGTGAGAGAACAAGAAGAAGAGGGTTGAAGAAGAAGGGAACCGTGTGAAATGAAGAAAGAAATGAGAGAAGTGATATTGGTTTTGCTTTTAAAAATATTTATAACTTAAAGCAAATAGTAACTTATGAGTCATCTTTATTTACTTAACAAGTTAACATGTTTGGTGACTCATTACTACAAAAACCGGCCCCCTTTATATCACTAAGGGTATTATAGTCTTTGTTTGTCAATTTAATTACTTATGATAACATATGTTACAAACTAGCTTATAAAAATCACTATTCACAAAAACAAGGCACATAGAAGTGAAATTTTTGATTTCCCATTGATATAGACTTCAAAATGTGATACTATATAGTACACATGTTAATTAAAGAGTAATGATGGACATTTAGCCATTCAAAACTCATTTACAAGACAATTTTTCAAAAACGTGCTTTAAGACTCCTTAAAGCACTTTTTGTGTTTTAACTTGTTTTCAAGCTTGGTTTTCTTTGGTAATTGATTTAATATGTTCATTAACATATTTATAAGGTATAGGTATGACCATTAGGTCTTATACAAATTTATCCCAAGCTTAGAGCACATTTTTGCTCATATTGACTTTAAGGTATTTTCTTGTTTTTTGTTTGGTTCCAGTGTCTACCAAGGTTTCCTAAGGACTTAATTAGCCCTATCAAATCATAATTGAATATTATTAAGTCTTGGTAGGCTCTTTGGGTCCTAACCAAGTTCACTCATAGCTTAGAGCATGTTTTTGCTCAAACTGTATCTTAGCGTTTTATTGCATTTACTATGGTTTAAATTGTTCACTGATGTTTCTAAGGCACTTTTTAGCCTTTATATAACATAGTTTGATATTTAAACCACATATCAAGGTTTGGGGTATTTCAAACTAGCTCCCGGAACTCTCTCTTAGTTCCTACTTCTTTCACACAGGTCCAACTACTCTCGAACTTCTCACATTCCCATACACTCCTCTCTCAGAGTTATAATATAATTATGTATATAGTCTAGAAGCATCACTCTCGATGTTTCTAATGTCTTTGGGAACATTACTTAAGTTCGGGTAACCTTAGGTTTAAGGGTTACCCTTACATTCCGTATACTTATACTTTTGGTTATTTTCACATACCGGGTATAATCCTCATATAGGAGGTCGACCATGTCTCAAGGGAGTTAAACGGTCCCTTAGGTCTCTCTTACTTTTCTTACAAGTTCACATCATTGGACTAACTTCAATCCTCTCGATGGAGGTTCATTTATCTCTCCACTCTTATTTATTTCGTGGATTGTTTCAATATGGTTTCCTAACCGTTATCGGGTGTTTACTCAACCCGTACATCTCCTCACATTCTAGTGAGTTCACATGTTTGCGTTATCGTTATACTTCAATCGATAGCTTGTGTGTTTGCACGTTTCCGTTATTTTATGAAACGACCCGGTCTACGAGTCTCTAGCCATTCGTTACTCAACTATGAGTCGGTCTACACACTAAATTTGACCTCACCGGCATTCAAGCATGTTAGCTCATACAATATATAACAAGACATACATAATCAAGCAATGGTTCATTTTCATGCTTTAGTCTTGATTAAGCCGGCACGCAAACACACAAATCAGAGTAACTCAGTTAGCATACGGGGCATGAGAAAATCATACCTTTCACCGGGGTTTTTTCTTTTACCGTGTCATCTCACCATGCTCGGTTCACACACGATCCTCTGATAATGTTCCAAACATTATTATTAATACTAAGCTCATACGGTACATAATCAAATGCTACTCCCGTACTTACCCCGTTATCCCGTTATCTCGGTTTTACTCTTGTTAATTTGAGTTCTCACTTCTCAATCACTTTTAACACTTTCTTACACTTCTTAGGGCCTTTACATGTCACCAAACAAGGCCTAAACATCATCTAACATCATTAACATTCAAACCCCCATCATTTACCACCTTTAAAACACTCACGGGACAATTCTGGGGGTGGTCCGGGACTTGGTCCTTACCCTAAGTCCCGGACCAATGCTGGTCTTAACTCTCGGGTGAATAAAACAAGTGGTCCGGGACCTTGTCCTGGAGTATAGTCCCAGACCAAGGTTGAACTTGCACTCTCGGCCATTATTTAGGGGTGGTCCGGGACTTTGTCCAAGGACCAAGTCCCGGACCCTGCTAAAACCTGCTACATACATGATTTTTCAACCCCAATTCAATCCTTAATCCACACTTAAACTTTCCCTAATTTTTCCACAAGTTTTCTACATGTTTAATCACCTTAATACATGCTCTAAACCTCTTCAAATCATAGGTTTAATCCTCACTCAAATTCTTGCTCAAATTCACAAATTTTTCATTCTCATTTTGCACTAATGCACACTTGTGCATTTTCTAACTTCTCTTGGCACTTTGCATTTTGTTTCCATTCATTTTGACCATTCCAAATCTTCTAAGATAATGCACTTCTAGTACCAAAGTTCTTGCCTCACTCTTAAAGCCTTAAATTCTCATTCTTTTCTAAAACTCTCAAAGAACTTAAACAACTCCATTGCTACAGATTTTTGCATCAATCTTCCCTCTTTAAATAAGTATTCCCATGGTGATTTTCTAACCCAAATCAATCCCCATCAACACCTAGTTTCTCTAGGTCAATCCTTTCTCACAACAATACTCAAACCACTTAAATTTCTACACAAATTTTGCCATAACTTGGCTACTTTTCTAACATTACCCAAAGCTCATAACATCACTTATTTCAACCTAGAACTAACGAAAACCATCATGGGTTCTACTAGCACACAGACACATACATCCAAAACTCATCAAACACATCACAAAGCAATAATCTCAATTGTCATGGCACTTAGGCCTCTAAATAGCTCAAAAATTCATAATGGCACTAGCATCATCACAATTCTCTCCAACTTCAATTAAACACATCACTCCTCACATTTTGGGTTCATTCTATAACTTAACCCTTCCCAAATTCTAAAAGCATTAAATTAGGCTCTAAGGTAATTTATTTACCTCTTGTTCTCAAGCCCTGTCTCTTTCACTCCTCTTCTTCCTCTTCTCCTTTCTCTTGCTTGGAAATCGGCCAAAGGACATGGAATTGCCCATCTCCAAATCAATATTCAAAGCAAGGAATGAGTTTAAGTAAAAACACTTAACCTCATTAATTAGAAATGCTTAATGCTCTAAAATGGATGGTTACCTTGAAACCCTAGGATGGGGCTTTGGTCAAGAATTAAAGAGGAACTCCCTCCAAGCTTTTGAGGATTGAGACAATGCTCATAAAAGGGAAGAAACAAGGCTCCATTAGAGACCAAAATTGGCCAAGGTATAAAATGGAGAAAACATGACTTTTCCTTGGATATTTTTACCTTGATAGAAAGAGGAAGCTTCAAGCTTCAAGATGGTGTGCTTTTCTCTTCAAATGACCACACCCATGAAAATGAACTTCATCCTTTTCGAATTTTGAAAAGAGAGGATGATAGGGCTTGATGAGAGGAACACAAATATGTGGTTATTTTTGAGTTTGGAGCTTAAATAAAGCTTGAGCAAGAAGAAGAAGTGGAGGAAGCCATGGAGGGGGCTCCATTTTTGTTTCAGTACAGAGAGGAAGGGAGGAGGACGGCAGGAAGGAGGAAGGAGGTGGGAAGGAAAAGAAAGAAGTGAGGGAGGAGAGAGACTAAAATCCCCTTTTCTACTTTTTACTTTTCCTTTCCTTTTCTTTTCTTTCTTTATTTACTAACTAGATAGTATTAGATATGGGAGGCTGTTGGGCTAATAAAAACCGGCCCCACCTATACTTTAACTGGAGCATTTTTTGTCTTTACAGAAAACGCTCGTTATTTTACCCGGTTCGACACTATTCACTCACCGGGCCCGTTTTTCGGATTTTTCTCGTTTCTTTATTTTTAATGGTTCCTAAGCTTCCATTAATACTTAATTATAGTTATATAATCAACTATATTTTTACAGGTCTATTTGACCACTTAAAGTCACGTTTTCAGGTTTTCTCGAAAAACGTGCTTTAAAGCTCCGTTAGCGTTTTAATCCATTATTTGGATCCGTTTTCTTCGGGAATCATTCCCACTTACTAGTTAGGCATATTTAAGCCTTAGGAATCCATCTCTGACCCTAACCGACGTCATATACCTCCTATACTCATTTAATGCACGTTTTAGCGTTATTCACGTTTTACGCATTTTCTCTTTTCTTTTGGTTTTATTCTCTTTACCAATACTCTCTAGGCACCATTAGGCCTTTACTAATCAAATTAGAACAATTTAATCACCACTTTTAAGTCCGGGGTGTTAAACTGTGAAAGGAACATTTGCATGTCCGGTGTGCGAGGATGACACATGTCGGACCATTTAAAAAATTGTGGTAAGAATGTTTACATGTGTCATCGATGTTTTCTACCTGAAGATCACCCTTATCGTAAGAAGAAGAAACTGTTCAATGGTGAGGCCGCGACTCGTGTGGCCCATCTACCTTTGACCTCTGAGGAAGTGTATGCAAAGGTTAAGGACATTGTGAACATATTTGGAAACACATCGAAACCGGCAAAGAACATTTTGAAAAAATACTCTATCTTTTGGGATCTACCGTATTGGCGTCATCTGCCTGTCAGACACTGTTTGGATATCATGCACAACGTAAAGAATGTTGGAGAGGCAGTGAGCGGGACTTTGCTCAACATACCCGGCAAAATGAAAGACGGATAGAAAGTGAGAAAAAACATGCAAGCCATGGGTATAAGAAAAGAGTTAACCCGCAAGAGAATGGGAAACGAATATACCTACCTCCTGCATGCTACACACTTTCAAAGAGTGAGATGATCAGCTTCTGCAAATGTCTACACTCAGCAAAAGTACCGTCTGGACATTCTTCAAAGTGGAAGAACACTGTATCGATGAATGATTTGAAACCGTTAGGCATGAAATCTCACGATTATCATGTATTGATGTTACATCTTATTCCAGTTGCAATCCGAGGGATATTGCCAAATGATGTCAGAATTTTTGACTGATTATTTGAATGAAGCAAAATCAATCAGTATCCCAAAACCACGACACTACGGCAGATATAAAGGCAAAGGTGTCATTGGAAGAAAGATTGTGCAAGTACCACGACAACTGATTCATCAAGAACATCTGTTTTTGTTACAACACCTTGAGGTTGTAGAACCTTTTATTTGATACTAATGTGAATGAGTTGAGACAACAAAATCCTACCAGAGACCACATTTGGCTTACGAAAAAACACAATTGAATGTTTGTCCAGTGGTTCAAAGAGTATGTGTTTGAAAAAGCATCATCGAATTCAGAAGTTGTTAGTGAAGAAATCAGATGTTTAGCAATAGTTACTGAACCTAATATTATAACATTTGAAGGGTATGACATTAGTGGGTATACTTATTACACTACACGCCAAGATGCTAAATCAACAAACCAGAACAGTGGAGTAAAAATAGAAGCGATATTCAATGAGTACCACATCGGTAACCGTTCTCAACCAGTGAGGAGCTCTAGCTGGTATTACGGTGTTATCGAGGAAATTTGGAAGCTAGACTACCATATTGTTTCGTTTCTAGTGTTCCGCTGCAAATGGGTGGACAACCGACATGAAATCCAAAACGATGAAGGGCTTACATCGGTTGATCTCACACATGCTAGTTTTCAGGATGATCAGTTTGTTATGGGGAAAGATTGTGACCAAGTGTGGTATGTTCAGGATCTAAAAGACTCTAGATGGTGTTGTTCTTCCAGGTAGAAGACCGGTTCTGATTGAAAATGAAAATGAGGATGATGATGACAATGAGACGACAGAAGGAACAACATTGTTTCCCACGGGGTTGCGGGATTTGAATGATGATACCCATAACGACTTGATTTATGCATGGTCAGACCATGACGAGGGTGTTTGGGTTGATAACACGAAATGATAGAAGTTTTTATGTTAGGTAGCTAGACGATAGTAGTTGTACATTTGTTTTAATTTTGATTATTTGTTGGTTTATGGTACTGTTATGTTAAATATTTTTCCATGAATCATTCAACATTTATATTTACATTTTAAATTCATCCAATTAATTTGACTAACTTATCTTTACTACAGTGGATGTTCACCCTATGGACCAGCCTACTGGAGAAGCTGATCCTCATCGGATGAGACCAGCTAAACGAGTCACACGGGGAGGAAAGAAGGGGGACACAGCTCAACCACCGGAGGATGAGGCTTGTCCATCACAGCAGATGACAGAGCCAGCAGCTGCCTCCTCCTACGGACAGAAGGTGAAGAAGAGAGGTGCCACCCGTGCAGTGAAGGCTAATAAAGGTCCCCCCACAAAGCCTGTGCAGTTCAATGAGTACAACCAGCCGTACGGTAATTGGAAAAAGAATTATGTTGCATATGCTGGCCACCTGGTCAAGACGTACTGCAACATAAACCACAATTGGAAGCAAGTGCCACAATCATTGAAGGACACTATGTTTGGGCTTCTTTGGGTATGTTATTTTTTTATAATATGTTATATGATTTTGGAGTTTCTCGTTACGTGTGTTTCTAACTGTTTAACTAATTGTTTATGTAGGCTCGATTTTGTGTAGATCCTTCTCTCAAGGATGATGTGCTGAAAAAAATGGCGCGGCAGTTCCGTGACCATAGAAACTGGCTGGCCGACAGGTAGATTCATGGAGGTTCTCAAGACCCAGAATCGGATGATCCAGAAGGAACTGGCAAACTTCCACCCTGGGAGGTGTACGAGGGCATCACTGAGGAGTAGTGGATACAGTTTGTTGAGTATCATCACACACCGGAGTACTAGGTAGATCTAATTCTCATTTGTCTTTTATACATTTCGGCGGTTTTATTTGCTTGTTTGTATCTTACACATTATATGTATTTGTAGGCTCTTCGTGCGAAACAGCAAGCTAATGCGAAGAAAAATCTATACCCACATCACTTAGGCGGTAAAGGTATTGCCGAGTGCGTACCAGAGTGGGAGCAACAGGGCTTGCTTCCAACAGATGAGTCACTGGATTCTAGCGCCAGGAGGATGAAGGTCTAGAAGTTGAGTCGAGTGCCAAAACACTCGACGCCAGAAAATCCTAGTATGATGATGGCACGAGAGCCATTATCAATCATATGGTGAGTATCTAATTTCGGTACATAAGTTTAATAATTGTTTTCGTAACTGTAAACTAATGAATTATGTTATTTGTGTGTTTTATAGGAGGAGTTAAGCTCTCAAGTTACTGAAGGTTCTTGGACTCTGAGCAGATAGAATGATCCCCTTTCTTGCGCTCTTAGAAAGGTGGATCATCCTAGCCGTGCTATTGGTTTTGGTGGACAAGTTGGTATCGGCCAAGCTTGTGGCAATCCCAGGTCTAGGAAAGGCTCACAGGTAAGGATGGTCAGCTATGAGGAGCATTTGAAGATAATTGCTGATCTAGAGCAGAAGATCAGGGGGAACATTAAGTAGGATCTTCAGAATATGGTCGCTGAAGAGTTGTCCAAAATACGCTCACAGATGTTCAGCAGTCAAGAGGTGACTAGACCAACACCTGGACCATCAGTTGATCATGAGGAGAGCACACCAGTACGGCAGAGTAGTGTGCACTCAGTAGATCCCTATCCACATGCATCTCTTCAGGCTAGACACATTAACTTAGAAAATAACATTATTTATTATCACCAATCTATTTCGATTGTGTCTGTCTAACCCTTCTCTACTTAATGTTCCGGAACCCCTTGAGTGCACGTTGTTCATGCCGATGGGAGGTGAGGATGTTATGGCGGGGTAGGGTAAATTGCTTCCCTCATCTCATACAGACATCGTGCATGGTGAACTACTCCGATAGTATCATGCTCAAGTGCTTGTGGATGATTATGTGGTAGAACATGCTGATGCTGCTTTGCCGGTACCTCGGCCACAGAGACGAACACTTCGGTCTGCACAAACAACTACAATCCAGTGGCCAATTACATGGGTCAAAATCCCGAGCCAGGTAAACACAAAGAACACTTATTCTAAAATTATAATCATGCAATATTTAAATTAATATATGGTTCAGGGTGAGTCGCTTAATCCTAATTAATCAACAACTTAGGAAAATGTCAAGTCGAAAAAGTTATAGAGAGAAAGGAAAAAGTGTTGCCACACCAGGTCCTACGAGGACATCTACCAATTTTGCGATGAGACATGATTTAGTAGAGCGACACTATTGAATGGGTTGTCTCAGAACTTGTGACTTCTGTACTTGGCATTGTTGGTGACATCACCTCATAGTGATACGATCACTGTGGAGGATGCCTAGGGTCTTTTTCACCACCACGAAGCCGGAGGGCGGACTCATAAGTTCGATATATATATGTCCGACTTCATTGATGTATTCAAGAAGGACTAGTTATATGTATCGATTCTCAAGTCAGCTATCATGTGAGCAATCTTATACATTTTCCTATCTTAATGCAGACTTGAATTAGTTTTTTTTATAAAAACGCTATTCACTGATGTTGTTGTCTTTATGGTGCTGGCATGTGCAATTTAAGGCGCTGCGAGATTATCATCACTACGTACTGCGATTTGACTATGTCAATGGACTTGGAAGGTCTTATGCAGTACTTGACGAATGCAATAGTTGAATGTGCAGATAAGTCATACATTATGCTGCCATATTATCAAGGGTAAGTCATACTTTCACATCTTATTATGTTTATTTATAAGTTATGTTATTCGTGTTATGATTTCAATTTTATTCAACTATGTGAGAAGTCGACATTGGTCGTTGTTGGTTGTGGCCATGAAGCACTTGAGAATCTTTTAGTTTGACTCACTTGGTGGGAGGGCCAAGAAGCCACATATAACATCGCCTCTAATGAAGTGACCTATTTGATTATACAACATTTGTCATAATTTAATAAATTGTTTCATTATTTTTGATTAATCTGTGTATTACATCCAAACTGTTTATTTTGTATAGTGCCTTTAAAGCTTCACTTTTGACAATGCAAAGGCAAGTGAAGAGCATCCCGTGGACTCTGGCGAAGGTAATTTTACTTATTTTGTGCAAATAGTTAACATGTTAATAGTAGACCTACAAGTATGACTGATAACATCCATGTGTGAATGTATAGTGTCCAGTACAACCTGGTGGATCAGAATGTGGTTACTATGTTATGAAGTTTATGCATGACTTAGTAGCATCATCTGTACTTTTGTCAGAGAAGTCATTGGACAAGGTATAAGACTATCTTTGAAAGTCTTTGTTTATACTCCCTCCGTCCTGAATTGACCGTCCTGTTGCTTTTATGACATGTTTTTTCCACTTCATATTAAGCATATAAGATAAAATATTTTATAAAACTAATTTTTGTAACATATAGTTTATCATGTAAGGATTCATATGCAAAATTTAAATTTTCAAATTAATTTATCTATATGTTAAAAATTGAAGTCAAACGACATGTCCAATAGTAAACAGGACGGTCAATTCAGGAGAGGGAGTATGATTTTATCCTTTGTCACACTTGCACAGTTTCTCATTAGTATTCATTTTTGTTTGTACAAGGCTTCGAGGAACTGGTGGGCAGAGGACATTACTAGAGAATCAGGATAACTGAGGTGCTCAAGGGAATATTCAAAATTCATCTCCACGGACGTACTTAATATTTAGTTTAGTTTGCATTGAACGTAACTGTATTAAATTAGATTAAATGTGGTGAATTGTATTGTAATGGAGTGATGAAGTGGTGTGTGATAGTGTGGTGTGGTGAAGTGTTGTGGGTGAAGTATGGTCAGAATTCTCTCTTTCTTGCATATATTGATGTGTACGATGCTAGTGGCCGTTTTATGGGTTTATGGTATGTTACAAAGGCGCCCCACTGTGGTGGCAACATTAATAATGTTTTTACAGATTTGTTTGATTATGTGGTGTATTTGGTCGATCCATTTACAAGGCTGGAATGGAAAAAAACAAAAAAATAGTATCTATTCGGCGGTTCCTATTATAAAACCGCTGAAATAGGTTGTTTGGTCAACGAAAACAGTCAAAGACCATATCTTTGGCGAAGATCTATTTCGGCGATTGCTAACTAAGAAACCGCCGAAATAGGTTGCTAGGTCAACGAATTCTGGTCAGACGGCGGAGGTCTATTTCGGCGGTTCTTATTAGCAACCGTCGAAATAGACCTACTATTTCGTCGGTTTTACACCGTCAAAATAGGGTATTTACTCTATTTCGGCGGTGCCCATTTTAACGGTTTAAACCGCCGAAATAGACCTTCTACAACCACCAAAATAGGTGGTTTTTCTACTAGCGTGCATAACTCTCTAATCATGGCTGGAAAATTTTGGTGTTGGTTTTCGTTTTTTAATTTGTGAAGTGGACATATGTTCCACGTGATTGAATTTGTGTGTGCGCATATACTACGAATGTGGGTAGGAGTGGTACGAATGAGGTTGTTTGGAGACTTTACACAGCTAATATGAAATAGTTTACTCTTAATCATTAATCATGGTTAAACTGTAATCATGGTTATTTTACCTTAGCAAAAGACATTACTCTATAATCGTGCATGTACGTTCACAAAGGAAAAAGAAAAATGTTATCTATTTGATCAGTAATGAATGATACGGAACTCGCGACCCATCAACAACCTCCAATGATGGTCTGGGGACAATGCCCATATATGCCCAGCAACATCCGGCGGTGGTTGTGGTTTGGTTACCAATATGGCATGGTTTTTGCTTGCTCGAGCATATATGATTAACCTTTAATACTCTGAAGGATCGTTGATCCTCATTACCCAAAAAACTAAAGATTGACTTGATAAACACTGATCAATACAAGACGAATCTTTCCTTATAAAAGAATATGACAATCCGAAATCAAAACCCTGGCGATGGTCTCTCTCCCCTCTCCGACTCTTCCTCTCCCCCCATCCTCGCTTACCAGCCTCTCAACATGCCCCCACCAGAAACGACATTTTGCAAGCGTGCCTTTCTACCAGCCATGAGGAACGAGAGATGTACCTGCAAGAAGCGCAAATGGAAGGACAGAAGAATCTCGACAATATACAACTGGAAGTCTCAGCCGTCGGACAGGAGAGAAGGGGTAACAGGGTGGAAGAGTTTTAGGTGCGGCTGTGCTCATCCATCCCGGGGGGCTGAAGTGTGCTCTTACAAATCTCGTACCAGAAAGGATAAAGTCCGCAAGGAGGACAAGGTTGGTCGAGGATTTCGCAGGTATAGTGGCTCACGCAACCAGAGGGATAGTTCCAGATCCAAAGTATCGCGGGCGTCGTCGAAGCCCCCTGGTAAGCGAGTGGTGCGGTCGGTGCGGGAAGGGGTGATTGGCAGTCAGGGCCGCTCTGGGACGGTGGATGGAGAGGAGTTGACAGGAGATGGGCAGGGCTTTACCATATTTGTTGATAACCTTCACAGAGGGGTGGACGGTAGAGCCTTGCGCTGGCTCTTTTGCCGGGAAGGAAGAATCAAGCGTTCTTTATATCCAGCAAGAGGCGTCTGAATAATCCCCTATTTTGCTATATTGAGATGTGCTCGAAATCGCAAGGCACAGTAGCGTGGAAAGAATCCACGGTAGGAAAATTCATGGGACACAGATTATTTGTTCGCCAGGCTAAATATGAGACGAACTATTCTACGGGGGGTGGTAACCGTTCTCCGATGAAGAATGGTGGTAAGAATGTTCCAGCTGGTACTGGCGATGGGCCTTGTGGATGTGCCCCAGTCTGGCGGGGTCTCATGGATGCGGTTCAGAATGAGGAGGTCCGTGGTTGCGCCTCCGGCTGCCGGTAAAGAGGGGGGGGGAAGTCCCGTGGTGACGGCCGCCTTGGAAGTCCGAAAGGTGGGAAAAAAATATGTTATTGTTGTTGCCCTTCTTCAAACCGAGGAGCCGGCTCCAGCTGATGCTCCCCTTCTCTGCCATCGTTGTCCAAGGATTCAAAAGTGGATTTGGGCCATGTGCTCGTGCTTCTGATGGTGGGGGCCATCTCGATGAATGGGATACTTTTTGACCCATGGAGGGAACTGTCCTATTGGGCGTGTCCAATTGTAGGCTTTGGCCAGTTTTTTCCAATCTAACTGTTGGGTGGGGTCAGTCACAAAGTTGGGGTTTTACTGGCCTTATTATGCCAGTACGGGCTGCTACCAAGGTGGGCGGAACAACCGCCCCCCACACGGCTGCTCAAAATGCAAATGTTGGGGTCAATGGGGATCTTTGTCAAGGGGCAGTGGGGGGAGCGGTGTCCGGGGCAAGTGTCCATCGCAAGCCTAATTGTAAGGTCTCGGGCTCTGATCCGGTGGAGGAGTATCATCAACAATGAGAGGGAGAGGACTGGAAGAGGATCTTCAGTGGATTGTTGATCCTGGCAATGATGAAGATGTGGGGTGTTGGTATTAACTCGGGACATGAACCAGCTATGGAGGATATCTTGATCAATGACAGGGAGGGTTAGAGAATTATATCCCTCAGGATCAAATTGATGGAGGATGAATTAGATGATATTGGCCTTAGTAGCCTTTTCGCGGACCCGGAATTTCCCCCGGGGTTCGAACCAACTAAAGGCCCTTCCGTTTTGGAGGAAGACCCGGAGGAGGCAGCTGTATAGAGGAGCAAGACAAACTCTATCTTTGCAAGCAGATTGGTTGATCGTCCCTGACGAGAAGCTTACCTTTCTAATTATGAAGGGATCATCCGAAATCAGGAGAGCGAGCTATTGCCGGAGAAGTCACGATGAGAGTGAAGAGTCAAAAGAGGAGTCCAATAGATGCTCTAGGAGGACATCTAAAGAAAGGGCAAGAGAGGTCGTGGGGCTGGACCCCGAGGTTTAGTAAGTTTCACGGGCTAGTAAGGTGGTCATGCGGGGCAAGAAGAAGGCTAAGTAGATTTAAGAATCCTCTAGCTAGTAAGATTAATAGGGCTAGAAACATTGTGTACTTTCTATATGTTTTTCTCTAAAATGTCTTTAAGCGGGAAAGGCATTATGCCTCAGTATGCTATGTAAGCTGGACAACCAGCCAATTATCAAAAAAAAAATATGAACAATAGAAAACAGATACTGCGTGTGAGGTTTTTTTAACGCGAAATTCGAACCTAGAGATTCTCGACAGGTAATATAGAGATGGCCCTTTTGGTCTTTTATCACTTTACCAATGTCAACATTCTATTGGAGAGAAATAAGAAAAAAAAGAGGATTTGTTAAGAGTAGAATGCAACTAGAGGAGAGGAGAGAGAGTGAGGAGAGAGAGAAATTTTTTTCTTCAAAATGTCATAACTTATAATATATAACTACAAAAATAAAAAAATTATATCATTGTTCATCATTTTTCGTGCTCTCAAAATAAGACCAAACAATGAGTATGTTTTGATAAATTTTTATTTTTCATTTTTTGTATGTAATGTTTTTTAAGACTCGTTGTGAATCTTTAAGTTTAAGAAAAGTGAATCAACGGTGTACAAAGTGAATCCAAGGTTGTTAAAAAGTGAATCAAAGAGTTGCTTAAAAGTGAATAAGATGTTTAAAAAGTGATCTCATTAAACAGAGATTGTTTAACTAAAGTGATTCTGAGTTTGACTGGGTGAATGAGAGGTTTAGAAAAAGTGAATCAAAGGTTGTCAAAAAGTAAATCACAAGTTGTACAAAGTGAATCGGAGTAACAAGAAAAGTGAATCTCGTAAGCATAGATTAAAAGGTTAAAGAAATGTGAATCAGAGGTTTATAAAGTGAATCATACGTTAAAAGTGATTCTTGTAAATAGAAATTGTTTTACTAAAGTGAATAGAAAAATAAAAAAAAATTGAACCAGAGTTTTAAGAAAAGTGAATCAAAGGTTTTTTAAAGGTGAATCAAAATTTAAGAAAATTCAATATTTGTTTAATACTAGTAAAAGTTAATTCTACCACAAACTATGCGAGGGTGTTTTTAGGGTTGGGGGGGGGGGGGGGGGGGGAGGTAGGGTAATCTTTTGGTATTAGTTTTACACTTTATATTGTCGTCACTACTCGACAGTTTTTTAGGGTTGTGGTTTAGGGTTTAGGGTACAAACCATAAAAACGCCTTCGACGTTTTTAGCATAGGGTGGTTTTGAGGGTGTTTGGGGGGTAGGGTAATCTTTTTGGCATTAGTATTATACTTTATATTGTCGTAATTGACTCGACAGTTTTTTAGGGTTTGCGGTTTTACCCTAACCATACCTACAAACCATAAAAATGTCTTCGAGTTTTTAACTTTACTATGGTGGCCTTTAGAGTGTTTGGTTAAGATTTCATTTTGCTATGAATAGATTCATTTATTATTAAAGAAGATTCATTTTGCTAATGAATAAGATTCACTTTAAAAATTACCTAATATCTATCATTCTAAAAATATAAAATTTTAAGTTTACCAAACAATATTCATGGTGCATCTTGTTTTGAAGAACATAAAAAATGATGAACAATGATATAATTTTTTTTTATTTTACACTTTTATTTGTAAGTTATAACATTTTGAAAAAAATATTATTTTCTCTCTCCTCCTAATAAAGTCACATTCAGCATTCTAGACTTACTCTCGTACACAAGCAGATATTTTTCCCTATTTTTTCTTTTCCTCTACTATTTTTTGTTTTTCTTTATCTTTCTTCATTTATTTAGCCAACCTCATATTAACATCTGTCCATCTCCATATGATACCCTGGCGTAAGAGCCAGGGTCTCCACGCCGTTTTTTAATTGAGGAGATCAAATCAAGGTGTGTTAACCTTCATCATCGAACAAATTATTAGACCGGTACGCTTATCAATCAATCCTATAATTTAATATACAATATTAGGTGCCGCGTGACAAACTTGGTTATCTTACTTCAAATAATGATGTCAGCTATTCTATCCACTATTCAACTATTTGTCAAAATAAGGTAGAGTATACAAAATGGATCAGGTCCCAAATGCACCCAGCAAGCAAAGCAATCAACAATAGCAGCCACTGTTCTTTATTATTTTTGTCCCTCTTGCACACACAAAAATACTCTAATTTCTTAGTATTTTATTTGGTATGTTCCATATTCTTTCTTGCACACACAAGCATTATACAAACACATCCAGAGATTAATCTCTCGTCTACAGACCCTAAATTTCCACCATGTAACATCTCTTCCCATGACCAAATGAAGTCACTCAACACTCATACACAAACGATTCAAGTCGACCGATCTATCAAACAACAAAGTTTAAAATAATAATTATCATTACGACCGTTCCCTTCACAATCACACGTATGATTTACAGGTCTAACCAGTTTAGGCCCAATGCTTTCTATTATAAGATAGGCCCATGTCTATAATATCTCTATCTAGTAAATAAAGTGTCACAGTCCAGTCTCTCAGACACATATATATACACGCTGTTAGGTCTGTAATACATATCCATTGATGAGATGAATATACATGGATATACATTTTCACTACGCTAGTATGGTATCAAAGCATGCTAGGAATCGCCTTTGCTAAGTGATTCCAGATCTGGGATCCGTTTCCATCTCTTCTCTTCATGGAGACACCAGAGTCGCTTAGATCATTTGGATCTACTGACGATGGGAAGATGCAGAAGGATGGAGATGATGCTGCAAAGTCGATGCAGAAGGATGGAGATGATGCTACAAAGTCTCTGATCTCGATCCAACCTGCACAAACACAATCAGGATCTCAATCAGTTTTGTTTGCTGTAGCTCATCTCGTTAAACTCACACAAGACAATTTCAGGTTTTGGAAGGGAATGATTTTACCATTTCTTAGAGGTAACGATCTGTATAAGTATCTTGATGGCACTTATCCATGTCCCTCCCCGATCCTTAATGAAACCTTAAATCCGGCCTACACTAAATGGATCCAGCAGGATCAACTCCTAATGTCTATATTATTTTTTACTCTCTCACCGGATCTTGTTTCTCAAGTTCTTGAGCACTCAACCTCTGCTGAGGTTTGGCAAGAACTTCATGACTCATTTGCTGCTCAAACTGTAGCTCATTTGGGCCAGTTGAATATGAAACTAGCTACTCTCTAAGAAACCAGAGGAATCCATAACTACTTATTTTGGTCGTGCAAAGTCTCTTGCCTCTGATCTTAATATGGCTGGTCACAAAATTTCTAATAGAGAGTTCCAGTCATATATATTACGTGGCTTACCTAGATATTATTATCCTGTCAGTGCTAATATCCTTACTCGAACAGAATTTTGTACTCCAAGTCAGCTATACAATTTTCTGTTAAGCTATGAGGAGGTTTTGAAGCAGAATGATAAACAAGGTCTAGAACTTGTTTGTATTAATGCTACAGAGGCTTCTGGTTCCTCTGGTCAGAATAAATCTAAGCAGAGTTATGGCAAAGGCAAAAATTACTCAGGTTCAAAGTCCACTGGTTCTCAGCGAAATCAGTCTCAAGGAAGAGGATCCTACACAAACAAGGGGGAAGAGGTGGTTCCTATTTCACTGGACAACCAGATAGTAGACCAACCTGTCAAATATGTCAAAAGATAGGTTATATAGCAGCAGTTTGCTACCACCATTTCAATCAGGCATATCAGATCTCACCTCCCCCCACCTTTGCAGCCAATGCAACAGGGAAAATCTCTACTAATGACTGGTTGTCTGATACTGCGGCAACGCATCATTTTACAGGAGACTATAATCGGCTAAATTTGGGTGCTACTGAGTACATGGGGCCAAAATCAGTTACCTTAGGGGATGGATCATCCCTTGGAATCACACATCAAGGATCAGGTTCTCTCTCTCTTACCTCTGGCCCTTTCCGCTTATCCAGGATTTCTCACTCCCCCTCTCTTAATAAACATTTGTTATCCGTTAGACAATTTGTGTGAAGATGATGTTTATTTTGAGTTCAATTCCACTTCCTTTGTTTTAAAGGATATTCACACCAAGAAGACTCTTCTTCAAGGTTCAGTTAAGGATGGTGTTTCCTACCACACCAACTCCCCTACTACATTACACCAAGTTACAAAACAAGAAGGTGTCCACTGCTACATGGCATTAGAGGCTAGGTCACCCACCCTCAATGGTGATTACTAATAGGATCATTTCCACTAATAATCTTCCTGTTCTGTATGATAAGAACAAAGAGTTTTGTAGTGCCTGTTGTTTAGGCAAATTGCATGCTTTTTTCATTATTTGAGTAGTTCTACATCTTGCTCATGTTTTGAGCTTATGTTTCTAGATGTATGGGGACCAGCTTTTACACCTTCTATTGATGGTTACAGATACTTTCTACTTATTGTAGATGATTTCTAAGTTTGTTTGGCTATTTCCCTTAGCAAGGAAATCAGATGTTGTTACAGTTTTTGATGCTTTCATCAAATTTATTAAGAATCATTTCTCTTCTGCCATCAGAACTATTCAAACAGATGGGAGAGGGGAGTTTCAAGGAATAAAAACACTCACAGTAAAATGGAATTGGACACAGATTTACTTGTCCTTATTCCCATCAACAGAATGGGGTAGTTGAGGTCAAAAACAGATATACAGTAGACAAGGGTCTCTCTCTTCTTGCTCAGTCTAATCTTGGTTTCCGATTTTGGACTTATGCATTCAGAACTGCTGTTTTTCTCTCCAACAGAACCCCCACTAAGGTGTTGCAGTATAAAACACCTTATGAAATTTTATATGGCAAACCTCCAGACTACTCTATCCTCAGGGTGTTTGGATGCTCAGCATGACCAAATCTCAGACCTCATACCCACATAAATTGAGTTTTCGTACTATCGAATGTGTGTTCTTGGGGTACTCTCCTAATCAATGTGGTTATGTTTTTTACTGCCCTAGGTCTGGTAGGAATTACATCAGCAGAGATGTTGTGTTTAATGAAGCACACTTTCCCCTTAGCACCACAGAAGTTTCTAGTCCACCCCTTAAACCTATCTCAGAGGTTGTTTCAGTTTTGATACCCTGCACTACTGGTGTAACTTCCCCCACCACACCTACCCCTTCTCCTCAGAATGTTGCACCCATTCTTACACCTTCTATCTCATCTCCATCTCTCTCACCTCAACTAAATCAAATTCTCCTAGTCCTGATCCCTCTCCCTCCATACAGACTCCAAATCTCACTTCACCCCAACAGTCTACACCCTCTTCTACTCCTTCAGATCCTCCACCTAATCATCATATGGTCACACGAGCTAAGGCCAATATTCAGCAACTAGCCTTACCCTTAAATCCTCTTCAACTTCCCTCAGTCCCATCCCTGAATCCCCTTCTTTTACCAAAGCTCAAAAATTTCCAGAATGGAGGGCAGCTATTCAAAAAGAGTATGATGCTCTAATGGCTACTCAGACTTAGGATCTGGTCCCTTACAGTCCTAACTAAAACATTCTTGTGGTCAAGTGGATCCTCAAGACTAAGAAAACAGCAACAGGAGAAATAGAAAGAAGAAAGGCCAGGTTAGTGGCCCAAGGTTATAATCAGGCTGTTGGGTTTGATTTTACAGAAACCTATAGCTCAATGGTGAAAATGACAACAATAGGGGTTGTTCTTTCTATTGCTGTTTGCAGAAACTGGCCTATCAGACAGCTTGATGTTCAAAATGCCTTTCTAAATGGAGTTTTGGAGGAAGAGGTGTTTGTCAAACAGCCACCTGGCTTTGTTGATAAGTCTAAACCCACACATGTTTGTCGTCTTAAGAAAGCCTTATATGGGCTAAAACAGGCCCCCCGTGCTTGGTATTCTACCCTCAGTTCTAAGCTTTTGGAATTGGGATTTACTGTGTCTGCTGAGGATTCTTCTCTGTTTATATTTAGACACCAGACTAATGTTGTGTTTGCTCTCATTTATGTTGATGACATTCTCATCACTGGCAGCTCTACTGGTGTTTTACATAAACTGATTAAGAGTTTGTCTCAAGCTTTCCCTGTTAAGGATTCGGACAACTTATCTTTCTTCCTAGGTGTTTCTGCTACACGCACATCTAAAGGTTTGCTACTCAAGCAGGACAAATATATTTCAGATTTATTAGAGAAAACTTAGTTGTCTCATTTGAAGGTTGTCACTACTTCTATTCACTCATCTCAAACTCTAGATGACAGTTCTTCACCCACATTCACAGACTATACTAAATATCGAAGCGTTATGGGTTCTCTACAATATCTGGCGATTACTCGACCAGATATTCAATTTACAGTAAGTCGCCTATCACAATACATGCATTCTCCACAAGAAACCCATTGGAAAGCAGTAAAATGGTTGCTAAGATACCTGAGTTACACGAAGCATCTGGGTCTATTCTTCTCCACCACTCCTACTGGTCCCCTCGAGATCTTCTCGGACGCTGACCGGGCCGGTGCGCATCTGGACAGTCTCTCCACCACCGGTTTCTGTCACTATCTTGGCTCTCATCTTGTTTCATGGAGCTCGAAGAAGCAGCACTCTGTTGCGTGATCTTCTACGGAGGTGGAGTTTAAGGCGGTGGCGAACGCTACTGTAGAAGGTATTTGGATCCTTCAGTTACTCAGAGAAATGGGAATCTTTATTCCTAAAGAGCCAATCTTGTACGCGATAATATCAGTGCACTTACCTGAGTCGCAACCCTGTGCTCCACAGTCGAATGAAGCATGTCGCCGTTGATTATTTCTTCGTTTGTGAGCGGGTCGATAATGGAACCCTAACCGTGGCGCATGTATCAGCGAAAGAGCAGATCGCCGACAGTTTTACCAAGAGTCTCTCTTCTTCTACGTTTCTGAGTTTTCATTCCAAACTTCCTCTACAAACCAGTTTGGACCGTGGGAGGATACAGGCCTAACCAGTTTAGGCCCAATGCTTTTATTATAAGATAGGCCCATGTCTATAATATCTCTATCTAGTAAATAAAGTGTCACAGTCTAGTCTCTTAGACACATATTATACACGTTGTTAGGTCTGTAATACATATCCATTGATGAGATGAATATACATTGATATACATTTTCACTATGCTAGTATGATCTCCATCTTCCTATTCATCGCTTTTTCATTCCCGACGTCCAACGCTGCGCCTGCAAAATGGCAACTTCTCCAAAAGAATGTTGGAGTTTCCGCCATGCACATGCAACTTCTCCCCAACAACCGAGTGCTCATCTTCGAAGGAACAAACTTCGGCAAATCCAGAATCAATTTCCCCAAAGGAAAATGCCAGAACAATGATGAAATTATTAAGCCAGATTGCACCGCTCATTCTATCGAATACAATGTTTATTCAACACTTTTCGTCAGGGGTGGAGCCCAAATATATATTATATTGGGTCACTTTAAAGAAAAGAAAATTTTAACATATTTGAACATAGTTGGTTGAACCCAAGACAACTCACTCAATGCTTCTATCCCTTAACACTACACCACCAACAACTCTATGACCAATTCTTTTGTCAACTGAAACATATAGCTGATGCGGTTGTCAGCTGAAATTAGAAAATGTAGAGAGAAAAAATAGTTGATATGACAGTTGATGTATGTGACATACAGAGAGAACAAATTAGCTGATCAAATAAACTCATCCGATAATCTGACAAAAGAATGGGCCCTATGATATATGGGGTCATTATACTATATACAAATAAACTATAATTATTCAATATATAGGAATCTCAGAATTCTTCTATAAATGTGGGGTCACGTGACCCCCTAGATCAGCCACTGCATTTCGCCCACTCACGATCCAAACCGACACTTTCTGCTCTTCCGGCACCGTCACACCGGACGGTTGTCTTATCCAAAATGGTGGCTGGCATGATGGAGCAAAAATGGTCCGTTATTTCCAACCATGCTCCACTTGCGACTAGAATGAGCATAGTAGCAAACTGAATCGTCCACGATGGTACGCTAGTAACCACATTCTTCCTAATGGTCAAATAATCATTGTTGGAGGACTCGCGCAGTTTAACTATGAGTTTTACCCTAAGAACACTAGTATACATGACTTACCTTTCTTACATCAAACTAAAGACAAGGATGGATCATGGATCAGATAATAATCTCTACCCATTTGTGTTCTTAATCCCGGATATAATCTCTTTATCTTCGCAAGCAATCGAGCTATTCTTCTTAAGTACAAAACTAACACAGTCATTCAAACATACCCAACTATTCCGGCGGTCAACCTAGATCCTATCCAAGTACTGGATGAGCTGTTCTTCTTCCCTTACAGAATATCAACACCAATAAGTTCAACCTGAAATCTTGGTATGCGATGGAGCTCCCAAAGACTCGATACAACAATTACACAATGGCAATTTCCTCCCAGCACTAAACGATCACAAACGATATAATACACTAACGGCTAAAAATAAAATGTTGTATTGCAAGTGCGATGGGTCCGAATGTTGTACGATGACTTTGAGAAATTTACAAGCGATCAGGAGAGCTTAATATCCTTTATTATTCCCTTCTTGCGGGGAAGTGAGTTGGAGGTTTTGGATGGCAGCCCCGAAAGTTACCCCTGGCACTACTATCTTCATCGACAACATCAATCCAGCATCTAGAGTTGGAGCCATTTGGAAGCTTTTTGATAAATATGGACAAATCGTCGGTCTCAGGCTACCCAAAGCTTCGAGAATCCACGCCAAGACTAGATATAGTTTTGTCGAATACAAGACTAAAGAGGCAGTTGATCAAGCAATTGCAGAAATCAACGGTTTGATAGTCGGTGGCCACCGGTTGCATACCCAAACGGCAATCGAAAGAAGATACACCCAGGGTGTAACGACCCCAAAACTATCCTGGTTCTGAGACCATTACACGACGCATGCTTACTACCTAAGGCATGCAAGGCTACTCTCTGACGAATCCCAAACATAATACAAATACTCTTCTATTACATAAATAATGATCACAACTTGTCTCACAAATTACAAAATGGAAGCCAAACGAATTACAAAGCAGAAGTCTAAAATAAATACAAAGGCTACGAAGCCACAAACAATTACAAAGCCCACGAAGCAAAACTAAAAGCAGAAACAGAAGCGGAAGCCTTCAAATAGAGGCTAAAACCTGTAAAATGTTAAATGGATTGGGGTGAGCAAACCACAGCTCAGTAAGTGATAAACTTCATCAGCATAAGCATGCTCAAAACATTTTTTACAGAACATAGAGTATATAGATATAAGTTAGCAAATCAGATTCAAAATCAAAATCAAATAGAAGCACCACAAAGTTAGAAATTCATTCCTTGCATGAAAAACACACCAAACATAAGTCTAAACTTATATAATATACTTTATATGCAAGATAATACAAAACAAGCTATTTTAACCTTATTTTCATAAATAATCTTATAATTCTAACTATAATATGATAAGTCTAAGGCTTATTAAGGCCCTACACTTACCTTTTGCTAGTCCTCGAGCAAAACTTAATCAGAAAAGAATAACTACTTGTGCACAGAACAGATAACCATAATAATGACAACTAGATAAATCTTTCCTTACTACCTGACTCTAATTCACAACCATCACTTAATCTTTCTTATTCCATCAAAAACATACTAATGGGTATAAAATAAAACATTCAATTTCAAAAACCGATCAAAAACTCTTGAGCTATTTTGCATAAAGGATTGTGCAGCCTCTCCTTTTTCTGGTTTCCAACATTCAGCCCTATTATTCAAGGGTTTCTGAATGTGGCCAAGAGCCTCATAAATGGATTTCATGATTCAGCCCTATTTTTCAAGGGTTTCTGAACCTGGCCCTGATTTTTATTTAGAAAGGGGAATTTAGGAATAAAACAAAAGGAAAGACTCTCGAGTGTTTCTTTATTCGAAGGCAATTTTTGCAACCTCATATAATATAATGCTTCATAATAATGCTTTTTTTAAGAAGATTTTTTTTCTTTCTTTTTCTTCTTCTTCTTTTTCCTTCTTCTTTATTTTTCTCTTTTTTTTCATACACAATCCCTATTTAAGATTTTTATCCAAAAGAATTTTCACTGTTTGAAAGAAAAAGAAAAAACATTACCCAGAAGTAAATCAGAGATAAAAAAAAGGAAGTAAGGCCATATACTCATGTTAATAAAGAGAATCAAGAAGTTAAAATAGAAATCTAAAGGTCATTAGAAAGCTTACCTCTTGAGAGAACACATTTATCCTTCCCTAATTTTACTTTACCAAGGAATATGCAAAAGCTGAGTAAAACATCAATAAAACTTCAACTTATAACATATTTATATACATAAACTCGTTTTTTTATCTATTTAAATATATATTTTTTAAAATAAAATAATTTTTAAAGGGGGACCCCTGCCCTACACTTGGCAGGAACACTGTCCCTAGTGTTCAAAGCAAATAAAATAATAAGTTCATAAAGAATTTAAAGAAGATGAAATAAACACTCCCCTGATATGATGAGTCCGGATGGAGGGGCCCTACACTTAGCCTTTGGCTACTTGGTGGGATGATCAGAGATCTTTGAAGTAATGGTGATGGACTTCACATGCTCCCTTAGTTTAAGTTGCGTTTGAGACGGGAGTTGACCTTGTGGTCTTGGCGGATCAAGAAGTTGCTGCATTTGCAACTGCAATGACTTGTGATCCTTGTGAATAGTCAAGATCTCTTTGTGAGCATCTTGGGCTTTGTTCATCAGGGTCGTCAGCGCATGTGCTCCTTGAGCAGTTCTGTGTAGACAACGATGGGTTTTTGAAAGAAATCTACCCATCCCTGATACTCCAACAATTTTTGGATCTCTCCTAGACCCATCTTGTCCATCCATTATAGGTCCAATGTCTTTGATAAGACAGGACAAGACCTGTCGTTGATGTTCTCTACCTTTATCA
Organism: Limonium bicolor; assembly: GCA_023374045.1. NCBI lineage: Eukaryota > Viridiplantae > Streptophyta > Magnoliopsida > Caryophyllales > Plumbaginaceae > Limonium > Limonium bicolor. Next base: position 364,258,916 of record CM041778.1, read on the forward strand.
ACGTCGGTTCTATTTCCTCGAGTTTCTCGAGATGTGATGAACGAGGAGGCGAAGGCCTGGCGACATCTTGAAAGAGCTCTTCTAGCTCTAGAGATTGTGGTAAGCCATTTTATCCTTGCCTTTCGCTTTTCTCGGATGCTCACATTCTTGGAGCGTATAGATGACATGAGACTCTGACTCTGTGTCGCTCCCCTTTTCTTGAGTCTATCGTTGAGGCGACGGTGACCTGCCGTCGACATGTGTTATTGTCAGGGGGACGACGCCAGTTTCTTCTTCAGAATCCGGTGCAGTCATACCTTCTTCTGGTGGATTTTCTGTTGGTAAGACCTCCTCTTGTGACTTTTCGTCACTTAGAGTTTCCTCCTCTTCCAGCTGCTGAACGACAGCTTTTGCGATTGCTGAAGGAGTGGCTTCTTCTTCATCACTGAAGTGCAACCTTCGAGTTGCCTTATCTGGTGTGGAATGGGTTTTCTGTGGAGCTTTCGTTTGGTTTTTGGCACATTGAAAGGCACGAGTCACGCGAGTGATGCGACTCGTTGTGGCAGTAGAAAGGTTCTTAGGATTTTTAGCTTTGGAGTGTTTGGTGGTGATCTTTGGTGAAGGATTTTGAGATGACATTTTTGGTTTTTCTGTAGTGGTAGGAATTTAGAGTATTTTAGGCTTGAGGATTTCAGTTTGAATAAGATGATGAAGCTTGGAAAAATGGTGGTTTAAATAGTGCACCTCTTCTTGTAGAAGTTCGCCTTCGTCAGTTACCCTACGCACAAGTTGATCTTCTAGATCTTTGGAAAGGCGAGGGGGCGACGATTCTCTATGAGCTTCTGTCGATCTCATGTCGGCCACTTGTCTTGTGGAAGATTCTCTGAGTGCAGCTTTGCGGAGAGAGGATTTTGGTGCCATTGTTAGTCGAAGGATTTTTGGAGTTTCTTGTGAACCTTTTGCTAGAGAGATCTTAGAGTTGCTATGGGGTAATGGTTCTTTTCATTGATCTCACAAGAGTGTTTGTAAGAGAAAGAAAATTTCTTTGAGTGCTTTAGAGAGATTAGAGAGAGTGAGGGCAATAGTGTGACAAGAGAGGAACTCTCGTCGCCCTTTTATAGATATTGAGTAACGGTCGGCGACCACTCCTCGTTCGCTCGCTGACATGTCCCAACGGTACTATTCATAATGGGCAGCGGTCGTGACAGTCTGTCATTGATCGTTGGCAATTTTCCCGTCTCTAACCGTTGAACAATCTATAAACTAATATCACTTTGGAAAATGACATATCGGTTTCAAGTAGTCGTTTGACATAATTTCTATGCATTAAACTGATCGTTGACTACTGAACGACAATATAACAGGTGTTGCTCACATGTCGGTGACATATCATGGGAAATAAAAGACAGTTTAATTGTGATCAATGAATATCATTCCAAGATCATAAACAATCTTAGTAAACCTTTCTCTACTTAATGGCTTAGTAAAGATGTCAGCTAGTTGGTTTTTAGTAGAAATATACTTTAAACCAACTAATTCCTTTTCACAACAATCGCTAAGAAAATGATGTCTAATATCAATATGTTTAGTACGAGAATGATGCACAGGATTTTTGGAAATAGAGATGGCACTTGTATTGTCACACATAATTGGTAATGTACCTGTTTTGACGCCATAATCACCAATTTGTTGTTTAAGCCATAGGAGTTGAGCACAGCAGCTTGCCGCAGCAATGTATTCAGATTCGGCTGTTGAGATGACAACACTTTGTTGTTTCTTTGATCCCCATGCAATCAGACTAGACCTAACAAAGAATGTTGTCCCTGAAGTGCTCTTTATATCGGTGATAGATCCTTCATAGTCTGCATCTGAAAATCCTACAACGTTATAGTTAGTGAACTTAGGATAAAAGAGACCAAGATTCATGGTTCCTTTTAAGTAAACATAGGATACCTTTTTCAGCTCTGAGGTGACTTTCACTTGGATCTACTTGAAACCTGGCACATAAGCAAACGCTATATATAATGTCAGGTCTACTAGCAGTTAAATATAGTAGAGAACCAATCATCTCTCTGTATGATCGTTGGTCGACCGGTCGGTCACCAGTCATGATGCCCATCTTGGTGCCAACTGCCATTGGTGTGTCAAGCGTTTTACATTCCTCCATTCCAAATCTCTTCAGCAAATCCTTTACATACTTCTCTTGGGATATGATAGTCCCTTCATCATTTTGCTTGACTTGAAGTCCTAGAAAGAACTTCAATTCTCCTAGATCACTCATCTCAAATTCCTTTTTCGTCAATGCTTCAAACTTTTCGCAATATTTCTCATCAGAGGCTCTAAAGATTATATCATCAACATATACTTGCACAATTAAGAAATCCCTCTTGTTGTTGTACACAAACAAGGTTTTATCCACCTTTCCTCTTTTGAAATTGTTTTCCTAGAGATAGGAAGAAAGATGATCATACCATGATCTTGGAGCTTGTTTGAGCCTATAAAGAGCTTTGTCGAGTTTAAGTACCATATCCTTTCCTTCTTGTGTCTCAAAACCAGGAGGTTGCTCAACATACACTTCCTCTTTGACGTACCCATTTAGGAAGGCACTTTTGATGTCAAGTTGGAAGAGTTTGATTCCTTTGTGTGCAGCAAATGCAATTAGTAATCTGATGGACTCCAGCCTTGCTACTGGAGCAAAGGTTTCTTGGAAGTCTATCCCTTCTTGTTGACGATATCCTTGAGCTACCAGACGAGCCTTGTTCCTGACAACTTCTCCCATCTCATTCAGTTTTTTTTTCTAAAGACCCATTTTGTGCCAAGTACCCCTTGATGTGAATGACGAGGCACAAGATACCAGACTTTGCATCTTTCAAACTGGTTTAGTTCTTCTTGCATTGCATTGATCCAGTCTGAGTCTCGAAGAGCTTCCTTGACGTTCTTGGGCTCGATTGGTGAGACTGTCGTTGAGAAGGCTAGAAGAACTCGAGTGTATCCTCTTGTCTGAGTTCCTTTGAATATGTCTGATATGATATTCTCCAATGGATGATTTTTGTACAAAGCACGAGATTGATGAATGGTTGATGGAGATAGAGGATCCTCGACATCATTGTTTCCTTCGTCGACCTATTGTTGACCTATCGTTGACCTGTCGGGCAAGTATTCTTCATTCGGTGATTCATCGTTGGGATTATCTGTGTGATCTTGGTCAACTAGATCAAATCCAAGTTCTTTATCTTCATCAAATTTCTTGATCTTGAGTACGTCAGCCTCATCAAAGACCACGTGCACACTTTCCTCCACCTGTAGTGTCCTTCTGTTGTATATTTTGTATGCCCGGATTCTTTCAGAGTATCCAAGGAAGATGGTCACATCACTTCTGGCATCAAACTTTCCAAGGGAATTCTTTTCATTGTTGTGGACATAACATTTGCAACCGAAGGTCCTAAAGTGACTTATGTTTGGTTTTCTTCCCTTGATTACTCATAGGGTTTTGTTGAGATAGGTCTATGTGTTCTTTTGTGATGTAGCATGCAGTTACCACTGCTTCTTCTGCCAGAGAAACCTAAAGACTGCTCCCCATAGCATGGCCCTGGCTACCTCTTGTAGTGTTCTGTTTTATGCTCACTACCAACCCCATTCTTTGGTTTCTTGGTGCTGAATATGTATGATTAATCCCATGTTGTTTACACATATCCATGAATTGTTGATTCTCAAACTCTGACCCATGATCAGACCAAAGAGACTTGATTTTGTGGTTGAGTTGTACTTGGACTTTTCCTGCAAAGACTTGGAATTTCTCAAATACTTCGTCTTTGGAGCAATGAGAGTGTCCAAACAAATCGTGAGTAATCATCAACAATCACAACACCTACCAATTTCCTCCAAATTTTTTTAATTTTCATAGGTCCACATAAGTCCATGTGAAGTAATAATTCAAGTGGCTTGGATATACTAACTAAGTTCTTTGATTTGAAGGAAGTCTTAGTTTGCTTGCTTCTAACACATGTATCACAAAGATTGGTCTCAAATTTCTTAATCTCAGGAAGACCTCTTACCAACTGTTTCTTGACAAGTTTCTTTAACAAGGAAGTACTAACATGCCCTAGTCTTTTGTGTCATAGTGTAGAGTCATATATTGAAGCCTTCAGCATGGAAATTAGGATTATCATATCCTCCAACTAGTTACATAACATTTTTCCACCTTTTGCTCTTTAACACTTTTTGCCATTGTTCTGACTTGCTATGCTACAATGTGTAGGATAGAAGTTAACTGAATTGCTTTGTCACAAATTTGAGAGACACTAGCATGTTGAATTTAAACCATGAACTAGATTTACACTATCTATGACATAATCAGATGTAATACCAACCTTACCTACACCGATGATTTTTCTCTTTCTTGTTGTCGCCAAAGGAGATGGTTCCTTGGCTTCCTGGTTCGAGTGAGAAGAACTTCTTTTTGTCTCCTGTCATGTGTTTAGAGCACCCACTGTCGATGTACCAGCAGGGGTCCTTCTCACTCGATTCTGCACTTAACATTAGTGGTGTGGGTTAGGGTCCATAGAAAGGTTGGACCCATTTCCACCATTAAATGTTCTAAGATCATTTTTTGACTACCCACCCATTTTAATCCTAGTTTTCTTGAGTTGCCAATGCTCATAAAACACGTTTTATAGCAATTGGATTCATGATGACCAGGTTGTCTCTGCATAAGCTACAGACAATCTCTACGACTGGTCCTGACATGTATCCGACCTGTCATTTGTTTCTCCTCATGAGTCTTGAAACAGCATCTATCTTAGAATATTTTTCTTTTGATGGTAGCTAGTTCCTTTTCTTTTGTGTTAAGCGCAACAATCAATTCATCGATTTCAGGTTGTTTTTCATGCTTCAATTTTTCATGAACGGAGAGAATTTCACTATAATCACTTTGTAACTTCATGAGTGTCCTCATGAGATTATCTACCTTGCTTTTATCAGAGGTTTTTCTCAATTTTTCATTTTCTTCCAAAAGTTCATCGTTTTCACGCTTCTAATGCCTCTAGGTGATCAACTAATGCAAGCGAAAACTTTCTAAGTCCTAGAAGTTCACCGCCTTTTGAATTCTCCTTCTAATCTAGAATAGTTACCTTATGTTGTTCTTCTCTTCTTCTTCTTCTGATTCTGAGACATTGTTGTCTTGTGCCATCAAGCACACTTCTTTCAAGGCATAGGTGAGCCTTCTCATCTTCTGAGATGTCGCTGTCTGAGGTTTGATTGTCATCACTTATCTACTCTCACTCCTTCCGTTCAGAATCTCCCCATGCGGTAACAGAGGCTTCCTTCTTCTTTGGTCCTTTGTTGAATGATTGTCGGACAGGCCTCTTGACCCTATCGTTATCCTCTCGGGATCGTTGAGGACAGTCTTTGATATGATGTTCGGGTTTTGAACACCCAAAACACTTGTCATTGTTTTTCTTTTGATCATCCGACTCCTTGGACTCCTTGCCTTTCCACATTTTATTTCTTATGAACTTTCGAACGTACCTCTTAGCATAGAGGACCATTTCATCATTGTCGTCTCCTGACTCGGATCTTTCATTTTCAGCTACTTGAAGGGCTATGCCTTTCCCTCTATCTCTTGATGAGCTTTCTGAATTCATGTGTTGTAGTTTTAACTCAAAAGCCATTAAAGATCCTAGCATGTCTGCCAGAGACATCTTGGAAAGATCGTGTACTTCTTGCATGGCATTGACTTTGCTGTCAAAGGAGGCATGAAGAGATCTGAGGAACTTCCGAATTTGATCCCCATTAGAGATGGTTCTTCCAAGCACCAACATTTCGTTGATCAGCTTAGTGAACCTTGTATGCATTTCAGAAATGCTCTCCTTTTCTTCCTTCCTGAATAGCTCCCAATGAGTGAGTAGCAACTCAATGTGAGTCTTTTTGATCTCAGCATTCCCTTCATAAGTGACCTCAAGAGTTTTTCAAATCTCTTGAGCTGTTTTAGCTGAAGCAATCTTGGAGTATTGCTCAGGTAGTAGTGCACAGTGAAGTATTCTTACGGCTCGAGCGTTGAATACTAGCTTCTTGATTTGATCATCCGTCATGCTGTCGATAGATATTTCTTGTCCTTGAGTATTCTGGAAGGTGTACTCTTCATGTGTTATCACCCTCCACATCCTTGGATCGTCAGACTTGATATGAAACTCCATCTTATTCTTCCAGTGAGTGTAATTGTCTCCATTGAAGAGTGGTGGTCGATTTGGTGCAGAACCTTCTTCTACTGCTAGAATGCTTGCATGAGACATCTTGATCGCCTTCCAAAGCAGTTAGCTTTCTAGAAGAGACCCGCTCTGATACCAATTGAAACCAGCAAGAGCTCCTGATGCGTCCCCGACGTGTCGTGAATGTATCGTGGACTCTAATAAGACTTGATAGTTTTAGGAATGGACGCGAGATAAACTTAAACTGGAAAACCCATTTCGATTGAGATTTTATACACACGAAATTCACTCAATCTCCCTTGCCCCACACACGGACTCCCGGGACATTTTCGACATTACCCCTCAAGTCCTTAAATCTCTCCTGACTATCGGCCTACGGTTCCCCGACCGTTCCCCGACCTGTCGTTCTATCACATACGTAATGTATTGATATTCTAACCCAGTCCTATATAGCTCACCAACTCTTTAGCACTTACACACACTCTAAGTCTGATCCACACTTGCCCAGATTATCTCTATCTTTTCTCTCGTACAAGCTTGCTTACATATGGAATAAATGCAAGTATATATACACGGTTGTTAGGATGTAAGTACCGTCCTATTAATCCCTAGACTTCTAGGAGTCGACTACAGCTTCGATTATTCATAAAACAACTACACTAGACTTGTAGAGATTCTTCAACTTGATCTGGAGGCGTGGACTACGTGTCGCCTCATGGTTGGTCAAGTTGGCGGCAACCCTCTTGATAGGTCGATCACCACTTGTGTGCCCCACTTGCCTGATTATGTCTAGCTCATTAAATGCTCATAAATGCCCTCTTCTGAATTCATTACGGCTATGTAATGATGTTCATTTATAGCCTTGTTATCTTGTGCATTAATGAAATTCTCCTTTTGTCGTGAGCTTGTCGTGAACAAGTTGCTTATGTGGATGTATGTGTCTTATCTGAATGTGTCGATCCTTTGCGATCTTTTGTCTTTGTTTTTCATCTTTGAGCATGAGAGATATTTTCATGCGGTGTCTGACTGGTTGTCTGTGCTAGAAGTTCTACGGAGCTCTCACAGACAGGTGCCCGACTGGTTGGGCACATGTCGTGGATTGAGCGCGCTTGCAACCTTGCGTGCTAAGCCACTCATTTACCTGTCTATCTGAATCATGAATGTTGACAAACGCATTAGATAGATGAAATACCCCGAACCTAATTAATACCTTAAACTATTAAATAATGGAGAATTGATCTAGAAACAGATCATTTTAGCTAAGCATGCTAATCTATGCATGCAAACGTTACGTAAATTAATATTACTACGCGTGCCCATGCAAACATCACGTAAAAATAGTCGTTTTACCATAAACGCTAACGGTTGTAATTTTACTAACGTCTTAACGTACTCATACAAAATACCCATGTACATTTATTAACGAGGATTAAAATCCTTAAATAACAAGCTCGATAAGAGAGCGACAACACGGAAAATATATACGAACGTTTATACAACAACGACAATGTTCGATCCACGAACGCTAATATAATGTCGTCTTCACGTACGCATATAAACGCTTACGTACGAACATTAACGGGCATTAAACCCCTTACGAAACAAGCTCAACTAGGAGATCGTCATCTAAGAAAAAAATATACGAGCGTTTGTACGACTCGGTACACTATAACGTCACTGTAAAAATGCAAAAAAAATACTAACGAGCAACGTAAATATTTTACGAACGCTTATGCATTTATAAATGCAAAAATAAATTAATATACACATTTAAACAATGTAACAACTTACGTTACATAATCTTAATACCTAATATATATCATAAATGCATAAGAAATGTTATAACAATACCTATAACAAGTATACATTTTTTCCAAACAGCACTATATTGTCGTTTATGTATACCATTTGTGGTACTTGTTTTATACAATTTTACATAGTAAAATAAGTAATCACCAAATATACTCATCTTATATATGTATATAACATCAAGATAAGATTAAGATTCTACCTAATGTGACTACTATACTATACGGTATATACCATTTGCCACCGTATGCATATATACTTGTTTAAGATCAAAATAAAAGTTGTACGTAGCATATATATTAATGGTGTTGCTCATGCATATAATTAAACAAACAAAGTCGGTAGTATGCCCAAATGATTAACGGTAATATACTAATACTACAGCCAAGTTAAAAAAAAATTATGTAATCCATTTCAACCGATAATGGAGCCATGTGACATTACCGATAATTAAGCTATTCTCCTTGATAAGTGCCGATTTGCAAGCTGTGGGATATGACTCATATCCCCACTTTAGAAATGAAATAATTAACTCCAAATAATTAATCAAGTGGCATGTGCTGACCAATACTAATAACTTACTAATTAATACAACCGATTTCTTTTACTTCCACTCTATACTCCTCTTCTTCACGTACCATCTTCTTCTTCTAAGTTCCCAGCTCCTTTTTTTGCTGTTACAGAACCGTGAGTGATTACCCATCTTCAATGGTTGCTAGCTCCAGCTGTAGGTGAGTATTTTTGCCTCAAAAATATCCATTTCCTTCCTCTCTTCCTCCTCTCCTCAATGAGCTCAACAATCTCCATTTTCTACCCAGCAAAATACCCTAAGATACTGCTTGAAGTAGAGCAGTTTATCGGCTGAAAACAGAAGAAGAAAGGGGTTGGTTCTCATCTGTAACTAACGAACAAAACATATACGTTTTTGTATATACCTTCACTTCTTTCTTGCATCCACATCCCTGAAGCAGTAAATTCCTGGAACAGCTACAAACTTACAGAGCCTGCGCTTCTGTTCTTCTTACCAACAGACACAGAACACCCTCTTCCTTCTCCTATTCTGAGAAATCGAAAACCCACCCACGTGTAGCTTCTATTTCTCTCTTAGTATCTCATCACACTTGGTGATTCCACAATCAGTGAGTAGACCTACAAACAAATGTTGTTTGAGTTCGATTTTGAGCGATTTCAGTGGTGATAAGTAAGTGGGTATTGGTTTTATAGTATGTAGTTGTATTGTGTTTGTATGTAGCAGCGGATATTAGGAAGCCATAAAGAAAGCATCTCTGTATATTGATTGTAGATTATTTAATACAAACCTAACAGCCGTTAATATGTATATATATACTGTTGCTAGAGATAAATATGTGATAAAGATAAAAACAGATAAAAACTGCTAAACTAATTAAAAGGTTATGTGACCTAATCAACTAGCTAATGCCATCACTGGGCTTAGGGTTGGACTAGGCCCAATATCCCAACACCCCCCTCAAGCCGTAGGTAAGCAAGATTGCCAAGGCTTGACGTAGTGCTGTCGCTCATTCCCATGCGTTGGATATGCTCCTTGTATCGTGCTCCTGGTAGCACTTTGGTCATCATGTCAGCAAGCTGACTTGTGGTATGAGTGTAGCTAAGATCTATCATCCCTTGTTGAATTTTCTCCCGAACAAAATGACAATCAAGCTCGATGTGTTTGGTTCTTTCATGAAACACCGGGTTTTTAGCAATGTAAATGGCTGATTGATTGTCACACTTGACCGGAACTGGTGTGATGTTGTGAACTTTGAGCTCATGCAAAAGACGGGTTAACCAGGTCAGCTCTGCTGTAACACGTCGTAGTGATCGATATTCTGCTTCTGCACTAGACAAAGATACTGAGCCTTGCTTCTTCGTTTTCCATGAGATTGGGCTGTTCCCAAGAAATATATAATAACCAGATACTGATTTTCTAGTATTGGGACAAGCTGCCCAATCTGAATCACAATATGCGGTGAGATCCAACTTGTCATCCTTCCCTTTTGTCAACACGATCCCATAGTTAATAGTACCCTTGATGTAACAAAGTGTATGCAGAGCTGCTTCCATGTGAACATCTGTAGGCCTCTGCATAAACTGACTTAGAATTTGTACTGTGAAACTAATATCAGGTCTTGTGTTAGATAAGTAATTGAGTTTGCCCACAAGTCTCCTATAAGTAGTAGGGTCACGTAACAAATTGCCATCATCAGACAGTAACTGTTTTCCTACCAACATAGGTCCTTGTCTAGTCTTTTCCTTTTGACAATCAAACTCTGCAATCAAGTCCTTACAAAATTTCCGCTGAGATAGGATATATCCGTCCGGTGTTGGGATGAACTCTATCCCAAGGAAATAATGTAAAGTACCTAAGTCTTTGATTCTGAAATTCAAATCCAGCGCACGTTTGATGTTGTTGACTTCTTCTTGCTTTTCCCCTATCACCAATATATCATCCACATAAATGGCAATGAAGATCCTTCCATCTTTGCTATCTTTGGAAAATAGGGAATAATCATTCTTGGATTGCACGAAATTCAGGGTCCTCAGGAAATTTGCTAACTTAGCAAACCATTGCCTCGAAGCTTGTTTAAGCCCATACAAAGATTTCTTTAGTAGACAAGCTTTGTTCGTGCCACCTACCTCAAGACCATCAGGGATTCTCATATAAACTTCTTCTTCAAGATCTCCATGAAGAAAAGCATTGTTGACATCTAACTGATTGATGACCCATCCCTTGTTAAGAGCCACTACAATAAGGGCCCGAATTGTAGTCATCTTCACCACTGGTGAGAATGTCTCATTGTAATCCACCCGTGTCGTTGAGTAATCCTTTAGCTACTAATCTCGCCTTATATCTTTCCAAGGTCCCATCAGATTTGACTTTAACTTTATAGACCCATTTGCATCCAATGACCTTTTCCCCCGTGGCAAAGTAACAATCCCAAGTATTGTTTTCTCTAAGAGCACGTAATTCATCCTGCATGGCTCTTTTCCAATGTTCGTGCATGGCTGCCTCGTTATAAGAGAGGGGTTCTCTCATATGAGCATTCTCTGACGTGTCATGACTGCATGTAAGAAAAGCTGTGCAAGCGCTTGGTCGTATATCTGTGAGACTTTCACAACCTGTGATTAGATTGTTACAAGTCTCCTTGTTGGTATATACTTGCATCTAGGAGGTCTTGAAAAGACATATTGCAAATATAATCATCCAGGTACCCCGGTTTGTGACTCGTTCTACTGGAACGCCGTAAGACAGTCTCTTGAACACTAGTACTTGTTTCTTCAACGGGTATTTGCTGATCAAGACTGAGAGTTACTCCTTCATCTGCTAGAATAATATTATCTTGGGTGACTTGCACATGATCCGTTTGCAAGTCAAAGTTAGGCTCTGTGAACGGGAAGATATTAGTATGGAATTTCACATCTCTACAGACTTCTATCTCCCGTGTCATGATGCTTAACACCTTGTGTCCTTTCTTTCTCGGATCCTCACCAAGATACACACAGGCTTCTCCTCTTGGAGAAAACTTTCCTTCTTTGTTCTTGACAATTGTTTTGTAACACAGACACCCAAAAGGCTTTATCTGATCATAAGCGACCTTGTGATCATATAACGTTTCGTACGGTGTCCCTCCATCTAAAGCTTTAGTTGGAAGTCTGTTGATCAAATAGACTGCATGTAAAATGCACTCTCCCCAATAAATTAGCGGTATATTCGATTGAAAGAATATAGCCCTTGCCGTTTCCAATAAGTATTTATGCTTTCTTTCCACGACTGCATTCTGTTGTGGTGTGTGAGCGCAAGTTGTTTGATGCACGATCCCTTCTTTAGCAAAGAAAGACTTTCCTTCTTTTGAACTTCCAAGTTCCTTGGCATTGTCAGTTCGTACAACTTTAACTTTGGTTTCAAACTGTCGTTCCATCAATCTGATAAAGTTGACTATTGCTTCCCAAGCTTCACTTTTCTGTTTTATGAGTTGCACCCATGTTACTCTGGTAAAATCGTCTACGAAGCAAACGAAATGTTTGTATCCGTTATAAGTATCGGTTTTGAAAGGACCCCATACATCTATGTGCAGCATTTCAAGAGCCCTCTTGGTTTTAATAGACGAATCATTAAACGGTAACCGCTGAGCTCTACTCTTATAGCAAATGTCACAAGCGAAATCTGACACAAAATCTGTCTCTTTTATTAAACCCATTACAACCAATTTTCTAAGTGGTACATGACCGAGTTTCACATGCAATTCTCTAACTTTTGGGCTGAGAACTCGTGACAGGCCCGCAACCCCTTCTGTCTCGTATTGGGCTTCACTGCTCGAGTCTGCTAAATGCCGGTCCAAATGATCTGGATCCAAAACATACAATCCTCTGCAACCATGCCCCACTTTACTCTTTCGTCCCAAACGGTCCTGAAAATAACAGTAGCCAATATCAAACACCATGGTAGAACTCAGTTGCTCGGTTAATCTTCTGACTGAAACCATATTAAACATAAATTCCGGCACAAAAAGCACTCCCTTCAACCAAAAATTTCTTCCCAGTTTGATATCCCCTATTAATTTTACAGTTTGAGGTCTTCCGTCTGGGAGAATCACGATCTTCTTCCCCTGCAGGTTTCTCCAATTCACGAACAAGGAACTAGCTCCTGACATATGGTCAGTCGCACCCGAGTCGACAATCCACCTTCCTTCAAAATCGTTGTGAATGTCTTTGCTTGTAAAACAATATTTGTAAGTACATAGATTAGGGTTACCTGAGAAGTTACTGTAACTAATTTCCTCTGCCTTACTTCCAGATGCTCGAATTAGCTCGGAAATTTGTTGTAATTGCTTCGGTGTGAACCCGTCGCCTTTACTGTCTTCTCCGCCTTTACTGTCTTCTCCTTCTCCATTCTTTTCTTCGAATTTTGCTGAATTTGCGAAGCCCTTCTTCTTACGGGCTAAAACATTATCCCTTCCATGTAAACTGTAACACTCCGCTTCGACATGCCCAGATTTGTTGCAATACGTACACTTTTGCCTCTGGAAACAGTTCTCAAAGACATGACCGGTCTTCTTGCAGAGAGTACAGGTAGCCTTCTTCCTTTCAAAAGAACTCTTGCTGTTAGGGTTTCTGACTTTGTCTGTGTTGGTGATTCTGTAGCTATGGAACGACATGCCTTCCTCCCTCTGATTATTTCGCCCGCGCTGCTCCTCTTCTTGGATGACCAAGGAGTAAGCCTTCTCAAGACTGGGAGGGTTTTCCATGGCAAAGATTTGACCACGAATGGTTAAATAATCGCGACTAAGCCCCATTAGGAAGTGGACAAGCTTGTCTTCCTCATCGCTCTGTTTGACGGCCTTATTGATCCCGCAAGTGCATCCTCCACAGGTACACCTTTTCGGCGGTTTCGTTTGTTCCAATTCCTCCCATATTTGCTTTAAACGATTGAAGTAGTCTGCAACAGACTCATCTTCTTGCTTAATCTCCCCCAAATTCTGCTTCAGACGATGTATCACCGCCAAATTGCTGTGTTGATAGCGCTCACAAACTTGATCCCAAATTTCTTTTGGGTCGTCTGAGTAACGCACGCCTCCAATCACGCTCTTGCCCAATGAATTTTTTATCCAAGACGCCACAAGGGAACAAGAACGCTCCCAGGCTGCTAAGCGTAAGGTTTCATTCTCCTCTGGTTTCTTGACCTTCCCAGTTACAAACCCATACTTATTTTTGGATTTGAGTGCAGTGACCATGTCAAACTTCCACTCAAGAAAACCGATTCCATCGAATTTGGAAGCAAGATTCAGACTTGGGCTTTCGGCCGGGTGGACATACAAGGGGTCATTGATGTCGATAATACTGGTGTTTGAAGTTGTGGAAAGAGCCTCCTTTCCCTTTGCATCATTCGCCATGACTACTGATTAGAATTAGAGTGTGATTATGGAAAAGCTGTGTAACCTGATTGCTCTGATACCATATTGGTTTTATAGTATGTAGTTGTATTGTGTTTGTATGTAGCAGCGGATATTAGGAAGCCATAAAGAAAGCATCTCTGTATATTGATTGTAGATTGTTTAATACAAACCTAACAGCCGTTAATATGTATATATATACTGTTGCTAGAGATAAATATGTGATAAAGATAAAAACAGATAAAAACTGCTAAACTAATTAAAAGGTTATGTGACCTAATCAACTAGCTAATGCCATCACTGGGCTTAGGGTTGGACTAGGCCCAATATCCCAACAGTGGGTAAGATCAAGAAAAGAGGAGAGTCATCGGTGGGCGGCAGAGGAGATTTTCTTTCATCCTGTAATGACGGTTTGAAGGCAAGAGCTCGTAAGAGCTGGGCAGTAAACTAACGGCGACAAGAATGGGAGTAGGACCAGGCTTTCATGGTGAGATTTGGAAGATAAACCCACCTCCAAACCATATGTAAGAGCGTGATTTAAATTTAAACAAATCTAACTACCGTTTTCTTTATGCTATTTTAAAGTTTCGGTTTAAAGGTGAATACAAGGGAATTACATAATTAGTTCCAAAGAAAAATATCATAAATCATTAGTTTGTATGCTACCGATAACTACCTTTAGGACTGATTTTGTGTTAATTCGTAAGTTTGGGTAATATACTGGAGATTAAGTGTCGATTTGTGAATTCTAATACCTGACTTGGTAGTCTTGGTAGTTGTTGTGAAATGGAGTAGTTCACTAATCAGAAAAGAATGAGCAAAGAAAACCATTAAACTGTCACTTCGTAAATTTCAGGGTTTTCATTAGTGATATGTGTGTCGTGGTGAGTTGGTAATCGGTGCCAATTGAGTGACAGTGTTATCCATAAATCTGACAAGAGTGGCTTGAATATAAGTGTTGAGTCTTTATTCTTAGATTAATTATGATTAAGTCAAAACTAAGCGCTATTTTGTGCGTTAATAAAGACCGAGTTGGACTTGAGATAAAGAAGTAAAAATAAGCTTAAAGACAAACTAGTGTGTTTAATCACACATTCTGAACTTCCGGTTCTGATGTAGTAGGATTCGGTTGGTCATATTAAGTTAATCTGAAAAATTGAATTATTTTGGGTTAGGTGGAATTTAAAATTATTGGAGTCAAATGTAAGTGCCGGGTTGAGTAAGTAAGGTTAATTAGGTTAATTTATGAATTTTGGATGAATTTAATAAGTGTTTAGAAGTTGAAATAACAATTTATAAAGTTTTGGGGTGAAATCGTAATTTATAAAAGTTCATGTGAAAATCTAGAATTTTAATTGGGGCGGAAACTTAATTAATGGAAATTTATATGCCATTTGAAATTTAAGGAAATTAAATATTAAAACTATAGTTTATAGTTAATATATATTTGAAGTTTTTGGGGTTAAAATGTAATTATGAGAAGTTATTGGTCAAAACCGAAAGGTTATGGTATGATTTAGAAATTATAAAAGTTATAAGGTGTTCAAATAATAATTACCGAATTTATAGTGGTGGTTTAGTGAATTAATTATTTAAGGAAATAAAACTATGTACTATAATGTATTTTGGAGTATAAAGTAAAGTTTATGAAATAAATGAGATTAAAAATATATGTAGGTCCTATATGGATATTTAAGATATTTAGAAAAGAAAACTATGATTTAAGGATTTATGGAATTAAAACTATATGATATACAAGCACAAGTAATTTACTTGTAAAAGGTATAATATTATTTGGGTTTAGTTTGTAAATAATAAATATATGTTAATAACATGTCCATGTATGACATGTAAATATAAATTGAGATTTATTAAGAGGTTATGTCATTTAGATAATTATATATAAATAACATAAATAATACATGTGTGTGAAATATATATATATATTAGATTTTCAAGTAAATCAAAAGGGAATGAGAATAAGTGATTAAGGGATTAAAACTATGGTTATATAGTTATAAGGAATTTAATTGTAACCAATAAATATAATTTATGGTTAAGAGGAGAATAACAAAGAATTATAAGAATATAATGTCCAAGTGTGACATATAAATATAGTTAAGGAATTATAAAGTTGTTATGTCACTTAGACAATTAAAAATAAATAACAAATATAGTGCATGAATAAATATGTATATATATTTATACATTAAAAGATTTAGAAATACCACAAGGAGTGACAATAAGTTATACATCCAATCATAAGGTAATTAAAAGAAATTACCACACAATATAAGTCTTATAAGTTAGGACTACATGTTTTGGAAATATATAAGTACCTTAATTAATTATAAGGGAAAGAGGTTAAAAGAACTACCTAAATATAAAGGAATAAACCTCACATGAAATAACGAATATGAAATCGTTTCATGAAACAATAAAATTATTATACGAGAGTTACATAAATTAACACTCTCAAATTAATCCTATTTCTAGGACATTGTTTGACCAGACGTTGACCGGGAACTAAACAAGTACAGTCTACGGTGAACGGTATGGAATTATTGCAGTCTTCTTTCTATCGGATTACACCGGCTTGTGTGCTATCTGTTGTTTGAATTAACGACCAAGATAATTAATGTAAAATGTTGTTTACTCTTGTGCGCTGTTGTATTATTCTATGTGCGTGAATGATGTTGTCTACTACGTGTATGTCCCACGCATACAAACACTACTATACCAGTGGATTAAATACCTGCGCTTCAGTATACCGAGGACTTGTACTCAAGTCTCTCACTAACTTCACTTTATAACAAACGTCATTATCCTAAACGTGATAATTGACAATACACATTGTGTTCTTGTTTAACGTCTTAATATGACACTTAACAACTCTATACTTCGAGGACGAGGAGCCCAGTTCGATCTGGCCATGCATGCTACAGGAGCTGTACCTGTCTCAGGTCGTCTCCTATCTACGTCGCGACGGAACATTTCAGTTGGGAGGAAGACTCTATTCCTCTCGGGTTTCTAATGCCCATCAGTTCAGTTTGAGGAAGACTTCATTCCTCTAGTGGGATTCTATTTCTCACGCCTCTCAGTTCAGGGTTTAACTACGTTATCTCCTGGGGTTTTTATACCCAACCTTTCAATCTTAACGAGGTCACTATACCTTCACTATTTGAGATATTCAGTTATACCTGTTAGTCCCATTGTGTGGACCGACTATCATTTAAGGATTTCAGTTAAGCTAACTTGACCTTCTGAAGTCTTGTTCTATGTGACATTTTTGTCCTTGTGTGGATACTTGATATTATCATGCTATGCTTATTTACAGCTTTATAAATGAACTGCATGTATTCGACAATTAGTTGGTGTGGCCCAGTAGCTTGTGGGCTGCACGATTTCATACCGGCAAATTATTTTGCTGAGCCGTTTCATGGCTAAATAATTCCAGGTACCTGAAGAATGAAGAGATTGCCCGACCGAGTGTAGGTGGGGTAGAATTAAGACATGGGTTTTTACCACCGGTGTCATCTTACAGTATTGTACTTTTATTATTTTCTTCTGTTGTTTTAAGAGGTTTGTATTCAGTACTCAGACCGCATCATTTGTAAATTAAGTTGGAGTAGCCTTGTTAGTCACATGGGTGACTAGCGGCATTGTAGCACCACCCGTTGTTATGTATATATTTTCCGCTGTATTTCTAGTTATTTTTGGGAGCTACCATCGTTCAGGTTATTGGATTTCGGGTTGGGGTGTTACAATATATGAACAAACGTTAATGCTTACATTATCATGTAGCCATACTCAACGCGCAGGGTCATGAAACCGGTAATTACTGAACCAGAATTTCCACCTGCATGCGCACTTGCTATTGCAAGCACTATGACAAGAAACCACTAAAATTTCCATCTGTCTTGCGCACTTGACAGAGCAAGTGCTGCAGCTGCAACTACAACTACTACTACTACTAATTTTTAATCTCTTATTTTATATATCAAAATTTTCATACCTTTTTCATACAAACCTTAAGATTAGAAACATATGCAACCTCGGGAAGACCGTTAGTCCGACCACTGCAACTGAAGAAACTTAAAGCCACTGTGATTGTAAACCACAGCAGTTTAATCGTTCGAGAATTGTCAGACAGGCTTATTAGCCAAATACCATCAGTGTATACCCGCATTTAATGCTAATCACTACAAGTGATGAATGTTTAGTCCTTATGGACAAGCATACCCTTTGTAGATGCACCACCGTCAGTAAGGATGGTTGGGAAGTGAAGAGCCAAGTTGCTCAAGCTATATGCAATCTGCAATATATCCAATTTAACGGATGAGGGAATGAATATGAACTATGGATGAGATATGATCATGATAAACAAGGAGAATAGGAATATGTCTTGCACTCAATGAGATCGAGATAGAAGTACCAATTTTGCTAAATATAGCACAGATTTTACTTACACCGGCTTATGGCACGAATTACCACTAATGCCACCAGGGCAATAGCACTTACAACAAGATAACCGATAACATGAACTAATAAACCAAAAAAGGGATATCCATCAAAGGAGATTGACAACATAATACTTCATAATACCCGTGTGACAGACATTACCAGTTTACTAAATGAGACATGGGATGACCGCACTCCGATAGGAGCATGTGGGTTTGACAGACTTATTTATGAGTTAGTCGGGTAAGTAGTAATGTATCAGTACGGTACCCCATGCAAGTAGACAAGTAGTGTTAGGAACACGAGAAGTAGTCAACTCCGTACTAAGGACAGTTATACAGATTACCTCGAAGATGGACGAGAAGAGCCGCAGTTAAACTAACGGGCTAGAGAAATGAGGAACCTTCAACAGAGAGCAGTAGACAGTATATAGTGAAGACAAGGAACCATTCAAGGACGTGAAACACTAAGGATAGGAACATGGAAACCCATTATGGACGAATAATATGTAGAACCTCATAAGGATCGAGCAAATTCTTGCAATCCAAAGGAAATCTACCAGATGATGTGAACATAAACGCGTGACTACGCAATGAGAGAGACAAAGCTAATATACTAGCAGATATCTTAAGCAAGGAACAATAGACTTGAATGTACCACTCACAATAATTTGCTCATCTTATCTGTTTGACTCATTAATATTAGCTGCTGAGAGTTTACGCCTCTGCACTCTGTAGGACTGAGTGTTTTGGTGTTGCACTGTGTAGTTATAATCTAGTGGGAAACGGAAGATGTAATGGATATCACACGAGTGTGTATCAAGACTACAATGTAACACCCCTACCATTAATACCGTGCTTACTGTCCAATCTCCTTACACATCAGATACACGCAGCGGATACATACTTACATAATGTGGGTGATACAATACCGTTAGTCACCCACGTGACTAACAAGGCTACTACTGCTACATACAACATCGGTCTGATGGACCGGAATCCCGAGTACTACACATCTATAATACATACTCCATTCATCAAACAAATACAACAATGCTCCATTCAATACTTACTCCTCCTCAATCCATACAATACAATATACTTCACCGAGTCTACTAGGATCCTTATACATTTATAATGTCTCTTCCAAGTTCATACATACTCTCTAGGAGTCTACGTCTACCCATTTTCTCACACTATTTACTTCCTAAGTACAAGGGTGTGCCTCCGGTCTCTTCCTTGACCATATTCGCTTCGGGTACCTGCACACAAAAAATGTCCCCCGAAGGGGTCAGCTTTCGCCGAGCATGATAACCGCATACCCCGCGTACTAGTGAGGGTACGCCGACCACTTGGTCGAATACATGCGGTTCGTTTTCATACAAACATACATGCATACATGCTCTTATACACAATGTTACAATACACTACGCAAGACATACACACATACATACACTTCAGTACATACACGAAGTCCAACATAACCATTCAATACATACTTACCTTTTTCCGAATTACACATACACATATACAGTTCTTGTTAGCTTCATTGGTCCACCCGGGTTAATCGGGTGGAGATTATTCTTTTACTCGTTACTTCATACATACGCATACATACTCATACTCATACATACTTACGGATCCATACTTACTTACTCTTACTCTTACTCAAGTTAAGTCGTCGGGACCTCCGGCCCTGGGGACTACTCCGTCCCACCTCCGGGATTTACTTGACTCACCAATCCGGGATGCTACCCATTTAAGGGATTTGGGCCGCGGACCAGTTTAAGAGTCAGGAATTGCAGCCAACCTCTTGTGACTCCGCATCCTCACGCGTGGCCGAAGCTATATCGGACTTCTACTCATTCCGGTTTACTCACTTAAGTTAGGAGTTAGGTAGTTAGGAATTAGCAGAAGTCAACATTCAAGCCACAATAATACAATACCCATATACCCTACATACAAATACATTACATTATACAAGTACACTACAAAATACAATACACTTCATCATCATTCATATGTTTCATGAATTATACAAACTATTGTTCAAGACAAATATCAAGAACAATGTAAACAAGCACAAGTAGGTGCAATATAGTCCGATTCATGCATTTATCTTATTAGGTGATCAAATAAGCACACAAATCGGGGTAACCAGATTAGGATACAGGGCATGAAGAAATCATACCTTTCACCGTTGTACTTGTATCCCAACGTTCCTCCGGTGTTCTCAAATCAAACCTATTATATATACATACAGTTGAATGATTAATCTATCTCATCATTAACTAACCGATTACTCTTACGTTTACTAATCCATACTTACTAAGTCTTGCATTACAATACTTACATTTTATTTACTTACTCCTAATTACTTAACAATGGTTTACTTACCTATATATGCACATATGTATAGGTGGGTATACATATACATACATACATATACTAACCATAGTCTTATAGTTTTTTTTTTTGAAAGTTTTGACCCGACCGAACTTGCGACCGACCTTGCAAGTTCGGTCCAAGTCAGTAGGCTACATCGGGTGAAATTTCCAGGGCCGACCGACCTTGTAAGTCCGTCCCAAGGTCGGTCCATTCCAGTGAGTTACTTAACGGAAAATTTTAGCCCGACCTTGGACCTTGCAAGTCCGGTCGCAAGGTCGGTCCATTCCAGTAAGTTACAAGACGGAAAAATTTTGCGTCGACCGACCTTGCAAGTCCGGTCGCAAGGTCGGTCCATTCCAGTAGGTTACAGACGGGAGAATTTCTCTGGTCCGACCGAACTTGCAAGTCCGGTCGCAAGTTCGGTCCATTCCAGAAGCTTTCCCGTCTTGTAAATCTGGGCTCGACCGACCTTGCAAGTTCGGTCCCAAGGTCGGTCCGGCCCAGTATTTGCATTTTTATTTCTGTTTTCAGTCCTATACTTTGCCCATTGTTTCTCCAATCTTCCTACATGTAATCCCACATGTTTAGACACTACCTAGGCCCCTCAAATTGCCTTAGTTCATCCACCAAATTCTTTACTAAATCCATCAATCCACTTACACAATTTCATCACTTCCCTTCCACACTTACAACAATTTGCATCCTTCAATGCTACAGATTTTTGTTCCAACTTCTAACATCCAATACTTCCTCTACCAATGTCACTCCTAGCATCCCAAATACCTCCTCTTACCAAGCCAATTCATTTCCAAGCAATTGTACCATCTATACCCAAGTCCAACATTCACTTTACCAATTCCTACACACTAATTTTCCTAACTTCTCCAAGGCATTTTTACACACTTTGCTACAGATTTTTACACTTCTTGTTTCTCATACTACAACTACCTCTTCATCACTACTTAACATATCCACCCAGTCCAATATACACCTTGGTTCTCCCATTCACCAAGTCATTCTTAGATACATAATTCCTACCAAAATTTCGCCATAGTTCACCTACTTTCCTTACTTCTCCACATATGCACTTTCTCATCAAATTCATTCCTAATCTAGCCACACCCATACAAGGGTCCTACCAGCACACAAAGCTATACAAACCATCACAATACATCAATACTCCATCATGCATCAATACCAATACTCATACACAATATACTTGGCTCTAAGGCCTACAATTTACTTACTAGTTCCTAATACTCAAACTTCATAGACTTCAATACTAATACATTAGTTCGGGTTCTTTTATTTGTTTACCCATTCCATTACTCTAATGCATAAAATTAACATTCGTAGGAGCTCTTACCTTGAGCTTATAATTCCTTCATTTTTTTTCCACTTCCCTCTTCTCTTCCTTGTACAATCGATTTTGTGGGGAATGGAGTTGCCAAACTCCATTCCCATCACCCAAAGCATACAAAACAAGTATAATTAATATACTAACCCTTAGATTTATACTAACTCATTGAGATATTTTAAACAAATTTCTAGGGTTTACCTTTTGAAGCTTTTAGAGGGGTTTTAGCCCTTGGTTCAAGAAGGTGTTCTCACCACCATTGGAGGGTTGAAACAAAGCTCCAAAACAAGAGGAAAAACAAGGTGAGAGAGAGGGGAAAAATCGGTTATGCCCAAGAGATGGAGAAGAGTGAGGTCTTTCATGTAGATTTTTACCTTGTTGGAAAGAGGAGACTCCAAGCTCCACAATGGTGTGCTTTTCTCTTCAAATGGGGAAAACCCATGGAGATGAAACTCATCCTTTTCGAATTTTGAAAAGAGAGAATGGTAGAGGAGGATGAGGGGATTACAAATATGTAATTATTTTTGTGATTGGAGCTCAAATGGAAGTAGAGCATGGGAGAGAAGATGGAGAAGCCATGGTTGTAATGGGGAGCTCAAAATCGCAGCCACAAGGAGAAGAAAGAGAGGGAGTACGATGAGGGGAGGGAATGGGAGAGAGATAATGGAAAAGTGAGGTGAGATAGTAAGTAGATAAAGTAGCTTTTACTTTATTGTTTTTCTGCTTTTTGGCTCTCTTATTTAGTTAGCTAGTTACATGTGTGGGTGAGGGATATTTAACCCTTAATAACCGGCCCCCTTACAGTATACTAGCTGGAGCGTTTTTCGTCTTTTACAGAAAACGCTCGTTATTTTACCCGTTTTAGGTACTGTTCACTAACCGCCCGTTTTCCGGAATTTTCTCGTTTCTTTATTTTTTTGGTTATTAAGCTTCCATAAATGCTTAATAATATTTATTTAATGACTTATAATTTTTACGGGTTCGTTTGACCACTTAAAATCACGTTTTCGGGTCTTCTCGAAAAACGTGCGTTAAAGCTCTATTAGCGTTTTAATACATTATTTGGATCCGTTTTCTTCGGGTTGTTCCGTATATTATTTAGGTCTTATTAAACCTTTAGAATCCCTATAATACTCTAACCGAGGTCTCATACCTCCTATGGTTATTTAACGCTTATTTAGCGTTTTTCGCTTTTAAGCGTTTCTTTATTTCTTTTGGTTTTATTTTTCCTTACCAATATTACCAGGTACCATTAGGCCCTTAATTAAGTATTAGATAAATTTTAATCCCTATATTTAAGTTCGGGGTATTTCAATCTACCCCCCTTAAGAACTTTGTCCTCAAAGTTGTTCGAGGTTATGGGATTTCTATACTTACTCATTTATATTTGCCTAATACCGAAGCCATACATTCCTCCTCCTTACAATTCCCAAATTCATTACTCAATGTTTCTCCTTTCCATACCATACCAATGTACAATAATTACTCCAATCCATATTACTATCAACCGTCCGGTTCCTCATTAAAACTTTATACATACATACAGTGCAAGGCTATCCCCAAAGCAATGCAATACACATCACAATCCCGTAGGCACTCAGGTCATCTCGACACAGGACTCCTCTATGTCCGCTTGCCCTTGGAATAATATAACATAAATACTACTATCTTCTCCGTACCAGCTTCCAACAATTACTTTGTCTCTAGTCTAAGGATAATCCTTCCCACGCTACATAGAAATCCTTCTAAAACATACAACTCCAGATTCCAATTATGTTCATTACTTCTATCCTATGTGTGATTCTTGTGACCACTTGAGGGGAGCTTCAAGAATCATTCGACCCTGATGTGATCAGCATCAGTGTTGAACTATCTTTCCACCCCAATTTGTGTTCGGTTTCCCTTGATCTGATCAGGATCAAGTTCGACTTCCCACATCAGGTTCAATCAAACAAATATTTAATTGTTTTCATTTTCTATCTTTTTTTCTTTCTAGTCGTGATTACGAATTCATACATCTCCAAAGGATGGAATCAATCCATCAATCATCCTCACTCTACTTCCCAAATGCTTTACTCCGTGGTTCAATACCTAAATGCTCATTTCATCAACCTCCACTACTTCCATCCATTACTCACCATCATCTCCTATATTCTAACTAAGGAATACTACACTTATAAGATTTAGTTGACTTCAATTGTTTCAAATGTTTACTTACGATTCCACTACTCATAACTTCGTTCATCTACTATCCTCATTCATTTCGTACTACTTCTTCAAAGGTTACAATACTTGTGGAGCTCCATCCACTACTCATTACTTTTCTTTACTAATACTCTTACATTGGTGTTACAAGATGGGTATACTCCTCTATGGTATTTGCATGTCTAATGCCTAATTACCATAATTACAGTGTGAATGAGTACTTATGTTTATTTAACATAGTATCAATCATCAATTTTGGTTCTCATTTGTGCTATGCACATTATGGTTTATGTGTTTTATTCACAAAACTTACATTAAGCGGTTTTCGCTCTACCCCCTTAAAAGGGATTACGCCCACGTAATCTACCATATGTTATTATTATTAAACATTGGTTTAATCAGTTTGGGTAAACTGAAGCGTTTAGCTTCACTACGGTATACTATATAATATGCTCTGGTCAAAGGGTCTTAACCATACCAATGGTTTAGTCTTTGCACCAAGAGTTTCCTATATGAGTTTATTTAACTCATATGTAATTCGATTCTAGCCTAATCGGCTTCAAGGCATTACTAGCCATTGTATTATGCTCTCTAGGTACATTGATCTCCTAGCTAGGGCCCACTAGCTTCTGCTGCGCGACCCTGATAACTTGGGTTATTCACCCTTCTTGTTATCCTTAATGTGCTATACATCACCTTCTCATCCGTCTATTATGGGAATGAGTTTACTAAACAACTGCGGTATTCTTTTACCACGTTTGAACTCAACGAGTTTAAGATTTATAACCAGCTCTCTGGTAATCTACTGCACATGCTATTTATGCTTCCACGATTATTCATTAAGCTCCTCCGACCTATTGTCGGGCGAGGTTAAGTCACTACTTAGTTGTAGTGCTTCCTCTGTTGTCACTAGCTTCTAATCATACCAGTTCTCCTGGTTCGGTACAAGTGTCCTTTACTTGTATGACCTTGCATTGATATGCGTTGGTCCTAGTGACTTTCTTAAGTCTCCTTTCACCTTTTATTCCATTAGAATTCACCTCTGTGATTGTTAGTGTGTTTCGCACTCTTCGTGCTTCTTTGGCCTTAGGCCGCACGGTTTGTTGCTAAGCTTGCTTAATTGGCTTGTGCCATGTTTGTTGGTGAAAAGAAGGGTTTACTACGGTTTACATTCTCCATATCCCTAGCCATCCCATTAGATCATTAGCTGCACAAGTGCAATACCAAAACACTCAGTCATACAGAGTGCAGAGGCGTAAACGCTTGACAGTAAGTCACTTATGTGATAGGAAAGAATATTTCTGTGTGTCATCTCATACTTATACTCCGTTTCATTATCTGTCACTTCCTCATAGTGGTCGCTTGTTGCGCACCGTATTCTTACTCATTGTACAACATTATTCTTACTGTCTCTGTTACTGTGGTAGCACCTTTACACATTGCCATTGTCGTTGGCACCATTTCCTTATGGTGTGAATACACTAGGAGTTTCCTGTGTTTGTGTGTATGACGGTTGTCGTAGCATACGGCAATCTTATTATCTTCCCAATGTGAGATGTCTTATTCCACTTAGGTTTTATGTGGGTTAACTTACCCCACATTCTATCATCATTTGTGATACAATTTACCAAGTATCTTGGTTGACCAAGGATGAAGCAATTTCCGGTTTACAAGCTCTCTTGAGCGTTGGTCATTCGTGGTGTGCAATGTGCACTCACATTGTTGTTTTTGACAATTACTGTCCTCCCAAAGCTGAGCATTGATTATAGGCTCTAGCTGTGCGGTTTTATTCTTGTATGTACATCACCGGACATCCCAAGAAACTTCAAGGGTTTTCTGGTCCTGTTCTATCATTGATAAATGAGGTTCTTGTTGAGAGGCTTGTTTCCACTCATAGGTCTTATGACTAGGTTTACCATGGTTGTTTACACAATGGTCCGCTATATGTTTGGGTGCATATGGAGTATGCTTACTCCTTTAAGTCGTAATGGTTTGGAAATCTCATTTCCTTATTCCGTCGCCCCTTGGCAATCTCCATTGCGTGGGCTTATCGTTATAGTAGATGGAAGCCTTTTCTAAGGGTTCACATCATCACCGCATTGGTGGTCTTCGGTTAACGAGGGTACCTTCCCTTGGGTTTCTCGTAGTGTCCAAGTGTGGACTAGGCCAATGTTGGCATTATCATGATTCTTATGCCCTGTGCTACCATTGCTACAGAAGGCATGGCGGTAATTAGAACTCCGTCAACTGTATACTAGGCTGATGCTCTAGTGACAGTGACATTGAGTTGGCCATTACTCCAAGCCACTCAGGAGGTTGGGTTTGAATTTATGGTCCAGTTGTTGATTTCTTGTCGTATGAGGCAATCCCTCTTGCAAGTCTTGTTACCAATGGTGTGGGTTTTGCAACCGTTTGAGTTCGTATAACGTATTTGGTTTACGGCTTCTGAGCCGTATTGCTGCAAGCTATGCCCCTTGCAAGCTGCTTATACATGTCTCCACTCCATGTATACCGTCATAGGTTGAGATATTATTGGGCTCCATGGTAAGTCGTGACATCACGCTTCCGTTCATAGGAGACCCTTTAGGCAATCTGGTGTTAATAGGTGCCTCTCCGTAATTTAGGGCATTTCCTGTTAAGTGAAATCCCTTTGGTGTCCTAACCGAGTGTTCGTTTTAGCTCCCGTGCTCGTATCATTACGCTTGTTCAACTGTTGTTAACGCAGACACCCTTCAAGGATCGCTCCTGGGTGTTGGTAGTGTGCCGTTACATCCGGCTAATGTTTATAACGTTGTTGTCCTCCATACCGTCTTATGGTATTGTACTTGAGTCGTCCCTTTTTGGGTTATAACGTCTCTCGTTCTTGGGTAGACTGTTTACACTTGCTCCTAGTATTCTTGACTAGGTTTATATTCCTCTCCAAGATGATGGATTGTGTTTCGTAGTAATCTTGTGATTGCTCTTGGGAGTTCTGTCCCGTTTGCTGAGCATCTTTTGTTCACATTAGGCTCTTGCCTTACTGTGCCCAGTCTGGGTATCCTTCCAGCTGTCAGGTGATCGCTTGAATTATTTGTGACATATCCAATGTCTATACTTACTAGTATGTGCTCTTTGCACCTCTAGTTCTTATTCCTCATCTTCAGATGGATTCTCTGAGTTCCTTGATACTTAGTCGTCTGAGGTGTCCAGCTGTTCTGGTTGAACTCACTCATGTCCGTAGAACGGAGTTGACTACTTCCCGTGCGTCGCACACTACATGTATACATACGTGGGTACCATTTGATACGTTACCACTTACCCAACTACGTGTCGGCCCGCAAGCTCCTTCGGAGTGCGGTTGTCCCACATCCCGTAACGGGTACACTCGTAGTGTTCGTCACACGCCTAGGTGAAGTATTCTGTTGTCAACTCCTCTTGTATCATTCTATGATACTCACCATAATGCTGTTGGTCTGGTTTTAAAATCCAAGGTTTTAAAAGAGGGTTGTGGTTTTGAAAAGAAATTTTGGGTTTTAAAACAATGGTTCGGTGTTAAAAGAAATCTCTCATGGCATAGCCATGTTTGAGGTCTTGACCAAGTCTAGCCTCTCGCTGACTGGTATGTTCTAAATACAGTGGTCGGGCCGTTAGGCCTTTCCAAGGTTCCATTCCTTCAGTTTTAGGATTTTATTCCTGTAGTTGCTTCATCGCTGTCACGGTACATCACTATGTACCTGTGGTGTGTTAGAGTTCCTTTACATATTTCTGTCTTACTGCACTTGCCGTGGCAAGTGCGTGGTACTGGTGGTTTTTGAGTAATCATATACCGATCTGGTATGTTTCCACTCGCATTTGATAGTCTTGTTGACTCTTCCCTTGATCTTATTGATCTATAGTTGGTATACTCGGTCCTTTAGGTAGCTTCTTGGTGGTCTAGACATGGCTGTCGTAGATCTTGGTACTCCTCCAATCCTGGAGATTCCCACTCTACTTGGTTCTGTCGTTCCTTGTGGCTCGTTCCCACACATTTGTGGTGGTTACTGAGCCTTCCTTGTTTAGGCACTACTCTTGTAGTCCTATTGGATTATATCTCATGGTTGTTCTTGTAGTTGTCTGAGCTATATTGCCAGGTATTGCAACCTTAGTGGCGTTGTAGCTTAGAGTTAACCGCTTCCGACTATGTCCTTAGTCGGCTAGCATACCGTTGGTGGTATTATTCAAGTATTACTATCCCGTAGACTTGTGTCTCGGGCCCGTTACTGCTCCCTTTTTCATTCCTTGCACGGTTAGTGCTTCTTTCCTGCTGTTGGTTGACTAGCTAGGTGTCGCGACTGCTAAGCACGTCGCCCCATGCTGTTGTAAGTTGTAGCCTCCTATGGTTGGAATGCTCATTCCACCGCCATTAGTGCGGGTATTGTTGTTCAACCGAAATCCATCTCCGGGACTTTCAAATCTTGGAATCTATCATGTGTCGGTCCTTGTTTACCGTGTGATTGCTTCACACTGCCAGATCGGGTTTTCCCGAGTATGAGAAGGCTTTTCTTCTCTCTGGCGTCCTTTCAAAGTTATACAGTGGGGTTTGTGGCGGGCGGGACTGGTATTGTAGGTATCCGGTACTCACCGGTAGTTCCTAACTAGCATATCTCTAATGCTAACACTCAGCCCTTAGCCCTAAGCTTCTAATTCCTAACTCGGTATTCCTAAACTCGGTATTTCCAGTCATCAGAGCGACACTTCGCTCTGATACCACTTTTTGTAACACCCCTACCATTAATACCGTGCTTACCGTCCAATCTCCTTACACATCAGATACACGCAGCGGATACATACTTACATAATGTGGGTGATACAATGCCGTTAGTCACCCACGTGACTAACAAGGCTACTACTACTACATACAGCATCGGTCTGATGGACCGGAATCCCGAGTACTACACATCTATAATACATACTCCATTCATCAAACAAATACAACAATGCTCCATTCAATACTTACTCCTCCTCAATCCATACAATACAATATACTTCACCGAGTCTACTAGGATCCTTATACATTTATAATGTCTCTTCCAAGTTCATACATACTCTCTAGGAGTCTACATCTACCCATTTTCTCACACTACTTACTTCTAAGTACAAGGGTGTGCCTCCGTCTCTTCCTTGACCATATTCGCTTCGGGTACCTGCACACTAAAAAATGTCCCCCGAAGGGGTCAGCTTTCGCCGAGCATGATAACCGCATACCCCGCGTACTAGTGAGGGTACGCCGACCACTTGGTCGAATACATGCGGTTCGTTTTCATACAAACATACATGCATACATGCTCTTATACACAATGTTACATACACTACGCAAACATACACACATACATACACTTCAGTACATACAGGTACAACATAACCATTCAATACATACTTACCTTTTTCCGAATTACACATACACAGGATACAGTTCTTGTTAGCTTCATTGGTCCACCCGGTTAATCGGGTGGAGATTATTCTTTTACTCGTTACTTCATACATACGCATACATACTCATACTCATACATACTTACGGATCCATACTTACTTACTCTTACTCTTACTCAAGTTAAGTCGTCGGGACCTCCGGCCCTGGGGACTACTCCGTCCCACCTCCGGGATTTACTTGACTCACCAATCCGGGATGCTACCCATTTAAGGGATTTGGGCCGCGGACCAGTTGAGTCAGGAATTGCAGCCAACCTCTTGTGACTCCGCATCCTCACGCGTGGCCGAAGCTATATCGGACTTCTACTCATTCCGGTTTACTCACTTAAGTTAGGAGTTAGGTAGTTAGGAATTAGCAGAAGTCAACATTCAAGCCACAATAATACAATACCCATATACCTTACATACAAATACATACATATACAAGTACACTACAAAATACAATACACTTCATCATCATTCATATGTTTCATGAATTATACAAACTATTGTTCAAGACAAATATCAAGAACAATGTAAACAAGCACAAGTAGGTGCAATATAGTCCGATTCATGCATTTATCTTATTAGGTGATCAAATAAGCACACAAATCGGGGTAACCAGATTAGGATACAGGGCATGAAGAAATCATACCTTTCACCGTTGTACTTGTATCCCAACGTTCCTCCGGTGTTCACAAATCAAATCCTATTATATATACATACAGTTGAATGATTAATCTATCTATCATTAACTTAACCCGATTACTCTTACGTTTACTAATCCATACTTACTAAGTCTTGCATACAATACTTACATTTTATTTACTTACTCCTAATTACTTAACAATGGTTTACTTACCTATATATGCACATATGTATAGGTGGGTATACATATACATACATACATATACTAACCATAGTCTTATAGTTTTTTTTTTGAAAGTTTTGACCCGACCGAACTTGCGACCGACCTTGCAAGTTCGGTCCAAGTCAGTAGGCTACATCGGGTGAAATTTCCAGGGCCGACCGACCTTGTAAGTCCGGTCCCAAGGTCGGTCCATTCCAGTGAGTTACTTAACGGAAAATTTTAGCCCGACCGACCTTGCAAGTCCGGTCGCAAGGTGGTCCATTCCAGTAGCTTACAAGACGGAAAAATTTTGCGTCGACCGACCTTGCAAGTCGGTCGCAAGGTCGGTCCATTCCAGTAGGTTACAGACGGAGAATTTCTCTGGTCCGACCGAACTTGCAAGTCCGGTCGCAAGTTCGGTCCATTCCAGAAGCTTTCCCGTCTTGTAAATCTGGGCTCGACCGACCTTGCAAGTTCGGTCCCAAGGTCGGTCCGGCCCAGTATTTGCATTTTTATTTCTGTTTTCAGTCCTATACTTTGCCCATTGTTTCTCCAATCTTCCTACATGTAATCCCACATGTTTAGACACTACCTAGGCCCCTCAAATTGCCTTAGTTCATCCACCAAATTCTTTACTAAATCCATCAATCCACTTACACAATTTCATCACTTCCCTTCCACACTTACAACAGTTTGCATCCTTCAATGCTACAGATTTTTGTTCCAACTTCTAACATCCAATACTTCTCTACCAATGTCACTCCTAGCATCCCAAATACCTCCTCTTACCAAGCCAATTCATTTCCAAGCAATTGTACCATCTATACCCAAGTCCAACATTCCTTTACCAATTCCTACACACTAATTTTCCTAACTTCTCCAAGGCATTTTACACACTTTGCTACAGATTTTTACACTTCTTGTTTCTCATACTACAACTACCTCTTCATCACTACTAAACATATCCACCCAGTCCAATATACACCTTGGTTCTCCCATTCACCAAGTCATTCTTAGATACATAATTCCTACCAAAATTTCGCCATAGTTCACCTACTTTCCTTACTTCTCACATATGCACTTTCTCATCAATTCATTCCTAATCTAGCCACACCATACAAGGGTCCTACCAGCACACAAAGCTATACAAACCATCACAATACATCAATACTCCATCATGCATCAATACCAATACTCATACACAATATACTTGCTCTAAGGCCTACAATTTACTTACTAGTTCCCTAATACTCAAACTTCATAGACTTCAATACTAATACATTAGTTCGGGTTCTTTTATTTGTTTACCATTCCATTACTCTAATGCATAAAAATTAACATTAGTAAAGAGCTCTTACCTTGAGCTTATAATTCCTTCATTTTTTTCCACTTCCCCTCTTCTCTTCCTTGTACAATTCGATTTTGTGGGGAATGGAGTTGCCAAACTCCATTCCCATCACCCAAAGCATACAAAACAAGTATAATTAATATACTAACCCTTAGATTTATACTAACTCATTGAGATATTTTAAACAAATTTCTAGGGTTTACCTTTTGAAGCTTTTAGGAGGGGTTTTAGCCCTTGGTTCAAGAAGGTGTTCTCACCACCATTGGAGGGTTGAAACAAAGCTCCAAAACAAGAGGAAAAACAAGTGAGAGAGAGGGGAAAATCGGTTATGCCCAAGAGATGGAGAAGAGTGAGGTCTTTCATGTAGATTTTTACCTGTTGGAAAGAGGAGACTCCAAGCTCCACAATGTGTGCTTTTCTCTTCAATGGGGAAAACCCATGGAGATGAAGAAACTCATCCTTTTCGAATTTTGAAAAGAGAGAATGGTAGAGGAGGATGAGGGGATTACAAATATGTAATTATTTTTGTGATTGGAGCTCAAATGGAAGTAGAGCATGAGAGAGAAGATGGAGAAGCCATGGTTGTAATGGGGAGCTCAAAATCGCAGCCACAAGGGAGAAGAAAGAGAGGGAGTACGATGAGGAAGGAGGGAATGGGGAGAGATAATGGAAATGGTTATTAAACCTTTAGAATCCCTATAATACTCTAACCGAGGTCTCATACCTCCTATGGTTATTTAACGCTTATTTAGCGTTTTTTGCCTTTTAAGCGTTTCTTTATTTCTTTTGTTTTATTTTTCCTTACCAATATTACTCAGGTACCATTAGGCCCTTAATTAAGTATTAGATAAATTTTATCCCTATATTTAAGTTCGGGGTATTTCAACAACAGTGTGTTACTCCGGAACAAAACCACCAGGAGACACGGATGACAAGCTTTATCTCGTGGACATGTAGGCTGGTACATCTTAGTATTACAAAGACAAGTGCAAAGAGCACTAAGTACTAACAACAACCGATGTCATATTACACCTCAAGCTGCATATCAGTGAGAGAAGACACACGCATGTACGCTAGTGATCAACCAGAGGATGCACAGCAATGAAAAGAGGCAAACTGAGCCTATGTTCATGGGTCTACACCTCATATGGAGCGAGAGTGGGCCCATTAGAATGAACTTGGGAGAGAGCACAAATAGTTCAGTGCCTCACCCTTTAAGTATTGTGGAGCCGGAAGGGCTAGAGTCATACCCGTCTCTCTGATATGAGGATAATCCACTAGTTGAAGAACTCTTTGAGAGCCAAGTACCCAGCGCTCCTTGTTGAGCGGCTGTGATATACTTGTGGGGTACGGGGGCGTAACCTTTTTAAGGGGGGTAGAGCCTCTTGGCTGTGCACGTGTGTGGACTAAGTTTTGTTGTTTCGTATGCATAACATACAGTGAATTGGTGATATGCGGGGCATACGAGGTTTTGTTGGTTATGTTTGGTACGCGGGGCGTACGTTTGGTTTTTGTTGTTTTGTATGTGATGTGCACTTGTATGTAAATCTTATGAGATACCTGTTTGAATGTTGTGTTACACCCATGTGTGTAATATTTTCTTATGCTACTTGTGTATATATATATATATATATATATTGCTTTGTAGAATGATTACATATGGTATCGCCTAGATACGAAATGAATCATTAGATATGGAATGTGGAACGATGGTATGTTATGGACATCGGGGGGTTGTCAGGGTTTGTAGAATTGATAGGAAATAATGGTGCTGATGGATCACCTATATCCATATATGATTGAACTAACGCCACAAAGTGATGGCTATGTGCTGTATAAGCACAACACGATGTATGTAAACGATATATCACATAGATATACATTATGGGAATAATGGGTAGTCATATATTTATATACTTACCTATTTGATTAAGCGACTTCGGGACGAAGTCTTTTTAAGGGGGGTAGATTGAAATACCCCAAACTAATTAAACATGTATTAAACATCTAATCACATTAATTAAGGCCTAAACATGCCTTAAAAGTCAATTGAGAACAACAGTGGTCAACACAAAGCAAGACATTGCACCCTTTGACTGTTTAGGGTAAATAAATACCCAAATGAACTTCTTAGGACCTAAAACTTTGTCCTAAGCTTATTAACACATAACTAAACATATTACAATTGTTGGAAAACACTCCAACACAAAGAACAAGCATTTACATGCTTCAAGGTCAAGTAGGGCAAAAATGTGCTCTAAGAAAACCTTAAAGGTCTTATGACCTCTAAATGATATAAAATTGGATTCCATGATCAAATATCATGTAAGGAACACAAAAAACTGTTATCAAGGAAAACTAAGCTCAGAAACACCTTGTGACACAAAATGTGCACTAAAAACCTTAAAAGCACGATTTTGTGTATGAGCTATAAGATAATGACTTTTTGTCATTTTAAAGACTAGATTATATTCTTTATAACATTAATGTGACATGATAAACTATATTATAAAGTCTAAATCAAAGTTTGAAAATAAAATCAAAATGGGTAATTTTGGATGAATAGTACCCAAAAATAACATTTAATTACTTAGTCTTAACCATGGTCAAATGTCATCCATTGACCATACTACCCATTGCCGACATCCTTTGGCTGTCACACACATCCATTAATCAATCTCCAACAAATATCTAGCCAATCTAATGAGTCACCTATTTACTATTCATAAAGTAACATTTAATAACATAAAAAGCAAATCTAGCTTATTTACCTCATTTGTCTTCCTTCCCAGCCGACACCCAGCTCATTCATCCTCTCTTTTGCTTCTCCAAACCGTGGGAACACTCCATATTCAGAAGAGAACAACAATTGACATAGGTAAGCTTATTAAGCCATTTTATGTTCATTCTCTTCACATTTCTTTCCTCTTTCCATGGAGCTAAGCATCAACCATTTCCATCCATCATTTTAGGTTGTTTGGAGGTTAAAAAGGAGGGTGAATCTCGGCTGTAACAAGGGAAGGAGGTGGAGAAATCTAATCTTGTTCTTAAGGTATAAAAATGTGCTTTAAGCACTTATCTTTTGATTCCTTTCAATTCCAGTTTGAAATCTTGCTTTAATAGGCTTATAATCTTCTTCTTAACATGATTATTCAGTTGGTACATCAAGAGCTTGAAGGTATAGCCAAATCCAAGCCAAAAACACCATTTTTGGCATTTTAATCAAGGTAAAAATAGCCATCTTCTAATCTGAGTTATACCAGTTTTAAGCTTGGTTTTAGTAGCTCTTTTGATGCTCTTGTTCTACTGTAAAAACAGGCTGAGGAACACTTATGCTTGCCTGGTATTCTAACGTAAAATTTACCTTGAAAATAGACATTAAACACTTCTTATGGTTAGATCTTGCTTGGAGACTAATCATGCCTTAATTGTTGTTTGATAACAAGTAAATAATGCTGTGGAAACTTTATCTCCAAACAGCCGTGGCCAAACAAGGCCTAAACTAGGCAAAACAAGGTATAAATCACTTAAACCTTCACTTGGTATATTAATATGTGTTTATACATATGTATATATATATGTGCCGTGAGTGAATGGGTTTATTAAGGTCTTATTTTGACCTTAGGTGATTAAGGAATGGTTTAGTAATTTTATAACTAATTAATTAACATAATTGTCAAATTTAAGACATTATGTGGAAAATTGGTAAATATGGAAAAGATATGTGTAAGGCCGAGAGTTTAAAGAATTTTTGGGCATTTATGTGTAATTCATTTTATAAGCTAATGTTTGTAATAAGGCCATGTACTTTAGGCCATTTTATTTATGTATTTATAAGGTTTTAATTAAGTTAGGTAAATATATATATATATTACCGCAAGGAATTAGGGGTTATACCATAATTAAATTAAATTTGGGGGCTATATAATAATAAAGCCGAAAAATTAGGGGTTTAAATGAGTTTAAAAAATTAAATAAAAATTATAAATTTTATAAGTTTGGGGTTAAATGGTAATTTCTAGAAAATATGGGTACAAACCGTATTATATGGAGATTAATGGTCAAGGCAATATTAAGGAGGTCAACTTGACCATATGGTAGGTTTTGACCAAATTAGATAAGTCAAATAACTTATTTAAGGTTTTATAATAAGATAAGTATTTAATTGTAACAATTTTATAACATATGTGGTAAATATGTTATTACCGAAAATAAGGGGTGTAAAATGGTATTATAAACACCCATGGGCTATTAGGAATTTTTAGGAATTTATTTGGTTGATTTTGGAATCAAAATAAACTATATATGTATAATATATAGTTATTATGTCATTATGACACTTTGGATAAATATATGTGGTGGAATAGTAATAACCGATTATATATGGGTTAATAATGTTAATTATAACCCTTGGGAGAAATTTGGTGATTTTTAGAATTATATAAGAGTATTCAATAAGATATATGTATAATATATAGTTTTAAAGATTTATAAAACTATATGTTATAAGTTGGGCCAAATGGCAATTATAGAAACTTGGTGGGTTAGAAAAATAATATAGAACAACACAAGGTCTGTTCGGAAATATACAAAAATAACCATATATTATACCTTTTATAAGGTTTAAAATGTTATATATATGATATATATAACGTGGTATAAATAATGGGGTGATTTTGTAAATAAAGAAAACTATGGAATATGGAAAGAATAAGGTATAAATGTATATGCCTATGCAGCAATATAATATAGTTTTGTATAAAAACTATAGTTTATAAATTAAAGGAAATAAAAATATCATATTATATGATATTAGTATATGGTATAAACATTACATAATGTTTATGGTCAAAATGGAAATTTAAATAAGGATAAGGGCTGTACCGAATTATAAAGGTTTGGAATGTGAATTTTAGACTATGGTCTACAATGTTATAAATGTTATGACAATTATATGGTTTAGATGGAATTAATATAAGTAAGGATATTCACATTAAATAATGTGACAAACTATAAATAAATAAGATTTATAAACTAAGGTATATATTGAATAAACTTAGGAGTTGAAAATATACAACATAAATTGTTACATAATATTAGGATAATAATCTTATATAAGTTGTATAATATAATACAACTAATGGGAATAATCATCTAATATAAGATGATAAAATGTAACATATAATATAAGAGTTTTATAACTCATGGAACTTACCTACATGGTAAATATATACATATACAAGAATAATGTGTATAAGGATGAATATATATTATGGTTGGAACCATAAATAATAGTGGTGGTTATTACATGAAAAATAGTTACAAACTATAAGTTATAAGTTTTGAATGCAAATATAATTTGATGCAACTATAGGTTATATACCTAAATTTAATGGTGGATAAGATTAAAGAAATATAATGAATTAAACTTAACAGTCGAAATATTTTGACATACGTGTTTAGTAACAGAGCCGACCGGTTAGAGAGAAACCTGTAATCAATAACTGTAGAAATCCGGGGATGAACTGTCGGGGTTACTTGTTATTCGGAAATACGGATGTAGTTAGTCATGGAGACTGACTTATAGTTTTATTACCGTGTAGATCATACTTCAGACGGAGGCGCTTGACGAGCTAGTGGTCTACACTGCGCATCCTAGGTCTTGGTGAACGGTATGTAAAGGGGTTTGATCCGGGTTGTCCTAAGGAATTCCTTGGGCTCGGATTTGGTGATATCACTTGTTGTGTTAAGTGTTTGGATACATGTATGTGATTTGTGTGCTACTGCATTAATTATTTATGCACGAGCGTCCTACGGGACTAACACTACGTCGACTATAGATCGGCTTATATAAACATACATATACGTTATTGTGATGACAAGACGGTTACTTGATATAATACCATAATATTAATATTAAGTATGGTAACCTAAGTAAAACACTTAGGAACGAGTCACGACATTGTCGGGCTCTAGAGCATGGATCTCAAACATGAATATAATCTAGATTACTTCTAGGTATGCGTGAGATCCATTGGGCAGCTAGTTAATAAATTACATTCTCCATAAGGCTAAGAGCATATCTTAAACATTATGAGAGAGAGATGGTGTGAGTTGAGGTGAGGAATCCAGTGTAGTTTATGAACTACCGGTGCGCATTTGTGATCACTGAGGGGTTCCCGATCGGGTTCCGCTCCAGGTTTATACCCAACAAGCCCTATTTAGATCGTGGGTCAGGTGGCTACGGCCTTTATATGGAGTCTTACGAGACAAAAGAGAATAGTCAGGGGCCTCCGAACTCTGGCGAAATGAGCACCTTTGGTGTACGGGAGGACTACTGTCCATGGTGAGGTTATCGGGTTGTCCTAACATGACGCCCAACTGGTATTAATTAAAACATGTTTGGATGGATGGGGTCTTAAAGGCCAAATTAAATTAACAAAGGATGGTGTTCGCTACGGCGTTTTTCAGTATTATTAATCGATACGTTCGATATACAATTGTTGCTGTGATATTAAATGAATGTCTGCATTGGATGGATGGTTAAGTGTTTATGAATGTTGGGATGGATGGTTATGTTTATATGCATATATTACAGTATTGATTATATCTGTAAAATGGTAAAGCATGAAAACCAATCTAATAATACGATGGTTTAATGTTTTAAAATGATTAAGTGACCATTAGGGTCCAGGCCCGAAATACTTAGCGTTTATCGCTGATACTACACCATTATGCAGGTTGTTGATTATTGTCGAAGCCGAAGTGCGGGATCAGGGTAATTAGGGTTTACTTTTAATTACCGCACATGGAGTTTGTTTGTATAGCAATGAAGATGGGTGAATTGTATTATGGTAAGGTTATGTATATTTGGGATTGGGTAGACGCTCACTTGTCGATGTTTATGAGTATGGACTTAGTATGATGTATAGGAATTATCTCGTTATCATAGCTGTTAGCAGTTTGTTATGTTGGTTGTTGGAGATAGTTGGCTTCGTTGCTCGCATGGGGAGAGTAATGGCTGGTGACACGCGAGTGAGTATTGTTGTTATTATTTATCTTCCGCTGTAAGACGTTTTATTATTGCTACGTGAGAGATTATTACGTGTTTAAGGAGAGGGTGTTACAAACCATTCCTTAATCACCTAAGGTCAAATAAGACCTTTATACCTTGTTCACTCACGGCATATATTATACACATATGTATAAGCACATATTAATATACCAAGTGAAGGTTTAAGTGATTTATACCTTATTTTTGCCAAGTTCAGGCCTTGTTTGGCCACCGCTGCTTATAGATAAATTTTCCACAGCTTTATTTACATGTTTTCAAACAGTAATTAAGGCATGATTAGTCTCCAAACAAGCGCTAACCATAAGAAGTGTTTAATGTATATTTTCAAGGTAAAATTTACCTTAGAATACCAAAGCAAACAAGATGTTCTTCGGCCTGTTTTACAGAACAATAAGAGCATCAAAAGTGCTACTAAACCAAGGCTTTAAAAACCGGTACAACTTAGATTAGAAGATGGCTAATTTTCACCTTGATTAAAATGCCAAAAATGGTGTTTTGGCATGGATTTGGCTATTCCTTGAAGCTCTTGATATACCAACTGAATAAGTATGTTAAGAAGAAGATAAAAGCCTGAGAAAATAGGTTTTACAACCGGTAATGAAAGGAATCAAGAGATAAGTGCTTAAAGCACATTTTTATACCTTAAGAACAAGATTATATTCTCCTCCTTCTTCCCTTATTACAGCCGAGAATTACCCTTATTTTAACTCCAAAACAACATAGAACCATGGATGGAAATGGTTGATGCTTAGCTCCATGGAAAGAGGAAAGGAAAGGAAAGTGAAGAGAATGAACATAAAATGGCTTAATAAGCTTACCTATGTCAATTGGTGTTCTCTTCTGAATTGGAGTGTTCCTACGGTTTTGGAGAAGCAAAAGAGAGGATGGAGCTCCTTGAAGTCGGCTGGGAAGAAAGGTAATGAGGTAAGAAAGCTAGTTTTATTTTTTATGTCATTTAATGCTACTTTAGTGTATAGTAATAGATGACTCATTAGGAGATATTTGTTGTTGGCTAATGGATGAGTCATAATGTGGGCAGCAATGGTTGGTTTGGTCAATGGATGACATTAACCATGGTTAAAGTTAAGTAATTAAATGTTATTTTTGGGTACTATTCACCCAAAATCACCCATTTTGATTTTATTTTAAACTTTGATTTAGACTTTATAATATAGTCTATCATGTCACATTAATGATATAAAGAATGTAATCTAGTCTTTAAAGTGACATAAAGTCAATATCTTAGAGCTCATACACAAAAACGTGCTTTAAGGTGTTTTAGTGCACATTTTGTGTCACAAGGTGTTTCTGAGCTTAGTTTCTTTGATAACGGTTTTGTTGTGTTCATTACATGATATTTGATCTTAGGAATCCAATTTTATATCAAATAGAGGTCATAAGACCTTTAAGGTTTCTTAGAGCACATTTTGCCCTACTTAACCTTGAAGCATGTAAATGCTTGTGCTTTGTGTTGGAGTGTTGTCCAATGATTGTAGTATGTTTAGTTATGTGTTAATATGCTTAGGACAAATTTTTAGGTCCTAAGAAGTTCATTTGGGTATGTATTTACCCTAAACAGTCAAAGGGTGCAATATCTTGCTTTGTGTTGACCATTGTTGTTCTCAATTGACTTTTAAGGCATGTTTAGGCCTTAATAATTGATTGATTAGATGTTTAATCCATGTTTTATTAGTTTGGGGTATTTCAATCTACCCCCTTAAAAAGACTTCGTTCCGAAGCCGCTTAATCAAATAGGTATGTATATAAATATATAAACTACCCATTATTCCCATAATGTATATCTATGTGATATATCATTTACACACATCGTATTGTGCTTATACAGCACATAGCCCTCACTTTGTGGCATTAGTTCAATCATATATGGATATAGGCGATCCATCAGCACCATTATTTCTTATCAATTCTACAAACCCTAACAACCTCCCCGAGGTGTCCATAACATACCATCCTTCCACATTCCACATCTAATGATTCATTTCGTATCTAGGTGATACCATATGTAATCATTCTACAAGGTAATATAGATATATATATATATATATCACAAGTATCATAAGTAAGGTAATACACACATGGGTGTGAATACAACATTCACACAGGTATCTCATAAGATACATACATACAAGTGCACATCACACACAAACAAGCCAACAACGTACGCCCCGCGTACCAAACATAACCAACAAAACCTTGTATGCCCCGCATACCACCAAATTCACTGTATGCCATGCATACGAAACAAACAAACAGAAAAACAACAAACCTCGTATGCCCCGCATACCACCAATTCACTGTATGCCCCGCATACGAAACAACAAAACTTAGTGCACACACGTGCACCGCCAAGAGGCTCTACCCCCCTTAAAAAGGGTTACGCCCCCGAACCCCCACAAGTATGCAACAGCCACTCAACAAGGAGCGCTGGATACTTGGCTCTCATAGAGTTCTCCAACTCGTGGATTATCCTCATATCAGAGACGGGTATGACTTAGCCCTTCCGGGCTCCACAATACATAAAGGGTGAGCACTGAATATTTGTGCTCTCTCCCGAATTCGTTCTAATGGGCCCACTCGCTCCGTATGAGGTGCAGACCCATGAACATAGGCTCAATTTGCCTCTTTTCATTGCTGTGTATCCTCTTTTGGATCACTAGCGTACATGCGTGTGTCTTCTCTCACTGATATTCAGCTTGAGGTGCAATATGACATTGGCTATTGTTAGTACTTAGTGCTCTTTGCACTAGTCTTAGTAATACTAAGACATACCAGCCTACATGTCCACGGAGATGAAGCTTATCATCCGTGTCTCCTGGTGGTTTTGTTCTTCGGAGTAACACACCGTTGTAGTTCTTTGATACACACTCGTGTGATATCCATTACATCTTCCAGTATTCCCACTAGATTAATAGCTGCCCAAGTGCAATACCAAAACACTCATTCCTACAGAGTGCAGAGGCGTAAACTCTCAGCAGCTAATATCTAATGAGTTCAAACAAATAAGATGAGCGAATTATCATGTGAGTTGTACATTCCAAGTCCATTGTTATCATAACTTTTTTCCTTGCTTAAGGTATCTGCTAGTATATTAGCTTTGTCTCTCATCATTGCATAGTCACGCGTTTATGTTCACATCCTCTGGTAG
Source organism: Limonium bicolor (assembly GCA_023374045.1). Lineage (NCBI taxonomy): Eukaryota > Viridiplantae > Streptophyta > Magnoliopsida > Caryophyllales > Plumbaginaceae > Limonium > Limonium bicolor. Next base: position 364,301,098 of record CM041778.1, read on the forward strand.
GTTCCTCTGGATTGCAAACATTTGCTCGATCCTTATGAGGGTTCTACATATTTCATCCATAATGGGTTTCCATGTTCCTATCCTTAGGTTCACGTCCTTGAAAGGTTTCCCTGTCTTCACTGTATACTGTCTATTGCTCTGTGTTGAAGGTTCTTT